>CM071878.1:16012714-16469798 GCA_036759885.1 Tetranychus piercei
TACAATCCTCCAGTTTTTCAAAAATATAGATTTCATCGGCATTGGATGAGAAGGAGTCATCATGATTATAAACTCTGGTGAGTCGATGATGGTTGACTTCTGTAACGATTAAATTTGACGGATTAACTGTAAAACCATTAATTTCTTTACTTTCGTTGATAGCTCTAGCAACAGCATTACAAATATCTGGTACAATGCCCACCTTGGGAACCGTTAGCTTACAAATTTTAAGAACTTGTTTAATCTTTTTCTCTGGTCCAACAGTTAATGGTCTAGCAGGCACAAACATTACATCAATGGCTCTCTCTCGCTTAACAGGCAACGGTAAGGACAGGTAACAGTATGGATCAAAAGTTACACTAACAAGATCACATTCCGGACAGACTAAAGTTGATTTGAGAAGACCATGGAAAGTGTCAACAATGATACTATCATTTCTTTTGAGATAGTTAGACCATGATTCAGCTGCCACAACTGAATCAGGCCTTTTGTCAATCTCTTGTTTTATTTCTATGTAAGGTTTCTTTTTAACACGATTCAAATCTTCATGAAGTCCATCGAGAAGGAAAGCCATCAATTCTTGACAGTCTTGTTGCTGAAATCCACTGAACTGCGGAGAAAATTTGCCGACCGCTTGTTTAAATTCACGAGGAGAGAGAAAGGAATGAACTCCGGACCACATTGCTTTATTAAGTTCACCATAAGTTTTTGCGATTTCTCCACCCATTCCAAGAGGGTTATCCACGTTTAACTCATCCCAATATTTGTCATTCACAAAATACTCAGTTAATGGAGGAGTATTGGACATACACTGAAGGGCACTATTCATAAAACACGTATTTCCAAGATTCATTAATCCACAAAGACCTGGAGTTATTTTTGATGATCGAGTGGCAATCGCACCAAAACGAGGTCGACTACTTGGCCATGAGCCATCCGAATTTTGAACCTCTAAGTAAGTTATTAGATAATAGTAAAATTAGCACAGTTAGAAAGATTGATGTGACTTTTGCGAGTGAGATTATAAATTGAAATGTTTTTTAAAGGTAGTATTTTAAAACAAAATATCCAGTAGAGCTTATCACTTACCTAAAGTAACAATTGCGCCACTAGAAAGGCCTGCTTCCACAAGAGTTTGGTCATCATTTTTCTTAGGTTCTGATGGGTCATATGCATTTAAAAGAGAACCGCATGCCCATAACTGAGTTTCTGCTTTATCATCTACGTTGAAAAGTTTTCTCATCTCTTTTTCCAATTCTTTCAAAGTCGTTACTTGACTGAATTGTGCTGTTATAATTTCTTGTTTGGTACCATGAAGGCATAACTTTAATTCTACTGGATAAAGTTCAAGTAGCTTATAGCTTGCTCTTGCGGATGGACGATCGATAACTTTACGACGAATAACATGTTTTTTGCCGCTCAAACCAAATTCGTTGGTAAGAATAGTCCAGAGTTCAGCAGGAACATAAACAAAATCTTCATTTTCTGCAAGCTTCTCTTTCAAAGTCAACGTTTTTCCTTCAGTTGATTTGAAAAGGTCACTATTATCAATAGGTCCTGGATTATTGACAGGATCACAGGCTTGTAAATATTGTTTATACGTTTGAAACCATTTATTGTCCAAGACATACCAAAATTCACCTTCTTTTAATTCTCTGTTAACCATTTTATCAACTTCACTAGCAAAATTCAATGCACCCACTTTGTCGATATCGTCGACTTCCATTTCGACTTCTTTGGTCATTTTGTCCGGACACACTTCAGTTGTGTTGGTAGAACCGGGAAGAAGAAGGAAAACCAAAGACACAACAAATATGATACAAAGCACAGAACCGTATAGTAGAATAGTTATCTTCTTTCCTTTCCTTTTCGGTCTTGTTTATTACCAGTATAACAGTAGCTGCAAAAATAATGGTGATAATGTAAATGTCCTGAAACAACTGAGTAAGAGAGGTTGTGATGGGAAAAAGAGGAAGTACATGATCACACAGTAGAAGATAAAATGGTAAGTGAGTTTGATGGAAATGAGAGACAGAGAATATAGAGAGAAACAGAAATACACAGTGAAATGTAAGAAAAATATGCAAAAAAAGGAGAAAGGAAAAAAGATTGTAGAAAGGAGGCAAAGAGAGAGCAATAGAAAGAAAAATTAGAAAAAGATGAACCCAAAATGAAGACTTGGGGAGAACCGGGCGAAGATAAAATGATGAAAAGGAAAAGAGACAGAAAGGCAGACACAGCACAGACAAAAGTATCAGAAATTACAAACATGAAGAAAATGAATATGAAAAAGACAGAGTTAAAAATTGTTACAAATCACACTGAATAAAAATATGATAAATTATTCAGGAATAAGGTGAAACACAGAAAAAGAGGGAGAACAAATCAAGACAAAGATTGTACACTAAACCAAAAAAATTTGGAGTTGGAGTTTGAAAGGACAATACAAAAAAAAATCTTACCTTTTGCAATGGTGATGTAAAATCGTAATCTTTCTTGTTTCTTTCTCTCTTTCTATTTCTCTCTCTTCTACTATTCTGTTTGTCATTCAATTGTATTTTAAAAAATGTTGTAACATTAATTTAACAATGTTACTTATTTTTAATAATCCTTTTGCTTGTTTCACTTTACAGCTGAGGATTTAAATTAACTAATAAATGTAGGATGGAAAATAGTAATTGAAATTTAAACCCAAGAAAAAAAACAAAATCATTTATGCTGAGCAAATTGCAATCACCGGCTTTTAAATAACCAGCGCCTCTAGGGAAAAATCTTATAATCTTATGTAATTTCAAGGGATAATTAGATAATTACGATTAAGTTGATGTGTTCATTTAAGCATTTTAATTCCTTATTGATTCTCTGCTCAAACAATGTATAATTAATTCATTATCAAGAAAGTTAAATTAAGATGGACTTAATGAATTCAAACCATCACCTTCACATTTATTTATCTCATTTTACAAATCACAGTTTAATTTAAATTGATTAAAAATAAATTGTAAATTTGAAAATTGTACAAGTTGCTAGGAAATATGAAAGACCTCTGTACTTTCTATAAAATTCCAAGAAATCATTATTCATTGATTGCTTATCTTTTGAATCAAATGATGCAATGAAATGTGATATTACACTAAACTAACAAAAATTGTCAGTAGATTATTCAATAGTCCCTCAAACCCTTTGTTTACATCATCTTTGGTTAAAGTTTTTCTTGAAGATATTATCGAGAAAATTGAATAATCCTGAAAATTAAACGCAATTTAATTTGTCAGCTGTTACCAGCATAGACTTCATAATTATTCGATCGATTTTACATTTTGCCTAATGAATAGCACTTGCTCTTGTAAATAAGCTATTTCAAGTTAGTGAAATTTTTTGGTTAATTTACTGCATAAGGATTGCATATTTTGTTTATTTGAAACTGTGACAACGAGAAGCAGAATGGCTGTCAAACGGATTATAAATTACACGCTAAAATAGCAATGATTAGCCTTTACAGATAGCAATATTAATATTAATTGAAAATTGTCACTCTGAGTAAAATTTTGTAGCAAAATAACAAAATTTAGTTCAAAAGCAACTGTTAAGATGGCGTTCATCCTTGTTTAACGTAAACCGTTAACGCCATCTGGTATTGGTGAAACTGTTTAAATAGAGACAATGTGTTTGTTAATCCACTAGTTTAAGTGTTTGTTAATTATAAATTGTTTAATCACATTTTATTCATTTTGTGTCAATATATCGTTATTTAAGTACTCTGGGCACACATCGGTTACATCATTAGTTTAGTTTTTTTTTGTTTGTTATTTTAGAGTAATGAAAAAGGTAAGTGTGTGGGTCAGAAGATGGCTTGTCCTCGCCAAAAAGAGGGACTTGCATCTTTCTGACTCAATGTTTCAATAACTATGAAAAAAACCTAAGAAAAGAAAATCTGAAAAAGAAAATCTGCAAAAAGAAAATCTGAAAAAAGAAAATCTGAAAAAAGTCAACTGAGAGATTTGGTCACGTCGATCAAGGAGCTGGAGTGATGGAATCTTGACTGCCTTGTCGATGTGATGGATCTTATTTCTTATGCTATATGATGGAATCTTTCGAGAAAAGCAACCTATGCGAATATTTTTTAAGAATTTAATACTGTAAACGAAACGATTTTGATTTGTAATTTGTTTACCCAAGCTGGGTCCTGTACTCAGACTGCTATTTTACTGATATTTCAAATATTGGTAAATGTGCGGGCTACAGAAGTCCTCTGTAGTGGGCATGCGTAATGTATGGTCTTTTGAAGATTGAAATAAACAAACGATGTGTTCATTTTTATCCAAATTGTTGAACTTTTGTTTAACATATAGCATATTTGATTCCAAATATTTGGTTGAGTTGAATACATCGAATTCTGAGAATGTATCTTTTCATTAACATCACATTGAGGGTTATAAGTCAAAACCAAAGCTAAATAAACTTAAAGAGAAGCGATCGTAAAATTTTAATGTCTAATTGCTACAATCGATCGAACTGCATTGACCAATATCAGGCTTAACATTTACAGTTCTGTTCAGAATTTATCACTTTCTTAATTTAATGGCTGAAAAACAGTTTACTTTTGGTTTGATTTTAAATGTTTGAATATCGCTTTCAAAAAACGGATTTTTATTGTCATTACTTATAAAAGATTGTAAATACTGAAAAATGTAACAATTGTTTCGAAGAGTAAACCTGGTAAAGAAACTCATTTTAAAAAGAGTGTTTTAGTCTTCTTTATTCTTATGTATTGCATAAACCATTTCAAATCAACGAAAGTAAATATTAGCACAGATCTGATCGCGAGTTGAAAAGAGATGTTTCGGAGATTTTGTTGAGTTCTTTGAGTAAACACACATGTTTTAGGCAACAAAAAATTACATTAAAATTAGTTTCAGCGATTGATAGATTAATCAATTCATAGATTTAGCTAGTCAAGTTATCCCTTGAATTTGCTTATCAGCTAAATATGTCAAGTTTTTTAGCACAGCAATGGACAAATTTGAGTTCAAACACTCACATAAAGAAACGCCACAGAAACGACGATCATAACCTGGGAAGTATAAATGCGAGTATAGATGGACTGGAAAATGTTATTTCCTGGTATTACGGTATTCCCAGTACCAGTGTATTGCCAGTATTCCTATCTTTTTAATTATCCAAATTTTCATTAGATCAATCAGTCAACTATGAGAACATTTTAAGGATGTGTTATGATTTGATTAATTTACTAAATCAATAAAAACTCAATTACCCAGGTGATGGCAAACAGAATGAAGTGAATTACAATAAATAAAAGACTGATGTATAACGAAATGTTGAACCTAAAACTTTACTTTGTTTCTGGTCAAAAATTATAATAGCAAATTGATTGATAAATAGTGATGTTGTGATGTGAGCTAATGTTGAATCCATTTCTCCGGTTGTGATATCACTAATACACTGTAGTTACCAATGCTCACCAACTGTTAGGTCAAAACAAACTCTCACTTAAAATCGATGAAACAAATTGATAATGATTATTGGTATATAATTGTGTTCATGTCAGCGAAACAAGAAGTGAAAGAAGTGAAAGAATAGTTAACAGTGAATTACATTCATCATAACTTATAATAAAATCAAAGTGACACTTGACAAATTGTATCCCTCTAACCAAAAAGGTACAGTATTTTCCTGGTATTACGGTATTCCCAGTACCAGTGTATTGCCAGTATTCCTATCTTTTTAATTATCCAAATTTTCATTAGATCAATCAGTCAACTAACCAACCAATTTCAACTAATAATTCTGGATATAACTATTCAGTAATTAATGCAGGGAAAGTTTTAAAGGGTTAAGTAAAAATTAATTTGCTTAATATTCCCATTCACATGTTATTTGATACATTGTCTGTATCACTATGATTTACCAATGAACGCAAGTAAACATACATTCTAACAGCTCTTTGACGTTTGATTACTTTTTTTGACCGTTTAATTAAACAATGCTTAATGTGTTACTTTTTCATAGCAATTAAATTTCCAGTGCGTTTAAATTCAGTGTGGAATCAAAAATATTATTGGCTTTGCCTATGCTTTATTATTCTAGTTCTATCCTTCATCTTAACCATTATTATTGATACTTTGAACCAATATCCAATTTAGTATCTTGAAACTAACCCATTTTTGCCCAAAAAATTACCATATTGGACCAGTAAATAATCTTGTATTCTTCCACAATCAGCTAATAACAAAGATTTAATTTATTAATAAGAGTTTATCTTAAAATAATCAGGTTAGACAGTGGATTGAGATTTACATTGGACTCAATTTAGATTGGTTTTGGTACAGACAGCTTGCAAGGACAATTACTTGTCACTTAATCAAAGATTAACTTTTACCTTGATAAAGTTCAATATTAACAAGCTCAATATTTATCTCCCTCCCTCTTTCTTTCTCGGTCATCATCATCATTCTATCTCTTGCTAACTCTCTTTCTGTTGCCTTTCAGTTTTCTTCCCGGTTTTTTTGTCCAAACTGTAAACGACTCACTCATATAACAACTCTCAACAGTGAACCTGAAAAAACATATCACAATCGAAGGTTGGATCATTCCTTATTTTCATCTTAATCTTCACCATCACCATCACCACTATCACCATTAACATTACAGTGTCATAATCAACAACAATCAACATCTTGTCTTCTTTCATCTCTCTTAAAATAGTGTATATACTTTTGATTACCCTTTATGCTCACGTCTTATTTTATTTTAGCTTTGTCAAAGCCAAAGCGTATTTTCTTTTTTTGATGTTTGTCTGTTTTTTGGTGACTTTGTCGATGATTGATTAATCTCAATTGATCCCTCTCTCTCTCCCTCTTACCTGGACAGTTGTCTACACATTCACTTTGATTATTGTAAATTAACATTTCAAACCCTAATCAACAAGTTGTATTGTTTATCTTTACCTCATTGTGTGCTTTCTCTTGTGATCATATCCAACTTTAATCTTTTCTGGTTTCTATCCAAACCTTTGCAATCAAATTTTTTGGACATTCATTGTTAATCAGTAAATTTTTTGCTTGTTAACCTCCAGATTAAGTAGGAGAACAAAATGTTTCACTGGTTAACGAAAGAACTGGACCATTTTCTGTCAAAAGGTGACCCCCGAGTTGCTCATTTACCGTTAATGCAAAGTCCTTTTCCTGTTGCAGCGATATGTCTTGCTTATGTTTTATTTGTAAAAAAAATTGGACCCAATTTAATGAAAAATCGTAAACCCTTTGAGGTGCGAATGGCCATGATTATCTACAATTTTACCATGGTTTTGTGTTCATCGTATGTTGTCTATACTGAAATCGTCTACCATTGGCTTCAACCCGGAGTCTCTTTAACATGTGATCCAGTTGACTATTCAGTTAACCCAATATCAATGAGAATTGTGTACAATTGTTATTTTTATTTCTTGTTAAAATTTGTTGAATTTACGGACACCATTTTCTTTGTAGTTCGTAAAAAGAATGAGCAAATAAGCAATCTTCACGTTATTCATCACGGATTATTACCATTTTCCGTCTGGTGGGGAGCCAAATTTGTCCCTGGTGGACATGCAACCTTTTTTGGTTTCGTCAATTCAATTGTTCATGTAATTATGTATACATATTATGGTCTCGCAGCCATTGGACCAGTTATGAAGCCTTACCTTTGGTGGAAAAAATACTTAACAATATTTCAATTGGTACAATTTGTTGCCATCGGAATCCACTCATTTCAACTATTTTTCCAACCGAGCTGTTCGTTTCCCAAAATTTTTGGTCTCTGGATTGGTTCACATGGAATTTTATTCTGGTTCCTTTTCACCGATTTTTATGATAAAACTTACAAAAGATTTGCATCATTGTCGTCATCAACCTCATCTTCAAAATCTCTTTCCCCATCATCATCAACGACTTGTTCACCATCAATAACAAATCTTAGTGATTCCAATGGAAACATTAAAAAAGTCAACTAATCAAAGGCTTTTAACCAAACCTTTTTTCGGCAATTTTTTTTGCATTTTTCTCTTCTCCCCTGACCTTTTATCCTTTCCCCTCTCTATCATCTTTTCCTCTTTTCTCCTCATCTTACAGTCTCTTGTTCACCTTGTTAATTGGTTGATTAACAAAATTCCGATGACCCTGGTCTCGATTTATTCACCTGTTCCTTTTTGGCTTCAACAATAATTTATCAATATCATGATAAAAACATTTGATATGTCCTCTTCACAGCCCAATGATAACTTTTGTCAACAACCAACTTTAATTGAAACAAATACGCCAACAACAACACCAAACATACGAGAATATTAAAAACAAAATGTTTTCTTAATTGACATCTTCACCCTTTTTTGGTGACACTTTTGTTGCACCTTTACCTCTCCTCTTTCAAGGAGGAGGTAAAAAATAAGAGAAGAGAAGAGATTTAAAGACGAAAGAGGAGGAAGATAAATTTCAAAGTGAATGGTAACCACGGAAGTGAATATTAAAATTATTTTGTCCTTTGTGGGAGTAGGTCAAGTTTTGGATCGTTTCAATAACACGTAACATTTCATCTCATCCATTCACTCATTTATCCTCATCTTTACTCTCTCATCTTCTCTCTCTCTTTCCTCTCTAACTTTTCCCTCCTTTTTCTCGGTCCATGCAGAATAGCATATGTTCATTTAGTCTTGTAAATTTCAATCGATGAAGCACTGTTTTACCCTTTTCGAGTCAATAATACTCTCCTTATCGCCATATTTGTTTTTTTACATTTACATATGAGTATATATTTGCTGTGCATCTATTACTTTCCCTTACCAATCAAAGTTAACTCACTTTAATCAACAAGTTAATCATCAACTTTTTTTAATATTTATCACAACTTTGTTTATAGCTTAAGGTTATAACATTTTGCGGTATAAACTTGCTGTTTGGCTTTTACCTGTTTCTAACCTTTTTTAATGTCAACGTTGACTGGTAACAACAACATTTTATCATGATTAACAAACACCGAGTATTTCAATGATTAAAAACCGATTGGAATCACACTTTTTTAATAATTAATGCATCTAATGATACTTTGTGCCTTACCCGCCAAACCTTACCAGGTTAACTCCATATTGAAATTTGGTTAATTCTGTTATTGTATTTAACCATATTTTCGAGTCTAATTTTCAATAAATAGCCTAAATTTGCCCTAAATTTTTGAGATAAAAGATATTTAAATAATAATTTTAACCTTAATTTCTTTCTAATGATTCCAAATTTAATTAGTCAATCTCGAAATTAGAAAATAAGATCAATGTAAATGTTGTACACAATTTTGCTATCAATACCAAATGAATCTGATATTAATTGATAATGTATGTTGCTCAATCAGGAAACAGATAGAAAAGAAGAGCTTCGAAGCCTCTCAGATTACATGAAATAGTTATATCAAATGACAATTATCAAATTAGCTGTGAATGTTTGAAGTGTAGTCCATTGATAATCAATGATGTTGTTCATAAAGGATTGCTGAAACTTTCACTTTTTTCTTGTTTATTGGAAAGCATCATTTTTAATGGTAAATTGATTATAATGATGATTAAAAGAGACACAAATTGTGAAGCAAAAAAAGCAGATTAAAGAAAGGAGAGAAAAAAATGAAAATATCAAGTTCAATTTAACTGTTTAATCAACATATCAGAATAAGGTTTTTAGTCTTCCTGATTATCCGGTTTACTGGTGGCAAGTTAAGCCATTTTACGTTTCGAGTAACTCCATTAATTTAATTAAGATACAATTGATAAATATAAAAACAAGAAAACAAATCGATTCGTTGATTGGTGGTAAAATACACAAATTACAAGGAAATCGAGGTTATCGTCAATAAAGAAGGATTTAAGGGAATAAGCGAGTGGACAGTTTCGAAAACTTGTAATTCGCTTCAATTAGCTTTCTATGTAAAAAGGTCGAAGGAAAATACATGTATTAATATAAATTTAAATTGCTATTGCTCATTCATACCATTGAATTGACTCGAATGGTAATCATAATAACGATAATTATTGTTATTAATGATGAGAAGAATGCCAAACCAATCATTATATAACCAAACAAATCAATAGATTCTTAATGGCATATAATAATTCGAGTTTACAAAAAATCATGATTAAGTTGAACTTTTCCAGCTTTCTTCCTATTCCTTGTTGTTGCTGTTTTTTGCTTTCGCTGTTCAAATCCTTATACGAAAGAATCATCTAATACCAATAAATTTATAAATCTTGATCCAAATAATCTTAAACTGCTTTTTTCTACTTAATGATCATGAATAATAATGTGTGATGCCAATTGTGATAATATAAAGGGAAAAATGAATGTATATTCAATGTCAATGTTCGTTTCGTTTGAACCAGTCTCAATTTACTTTTCGAGCTACAATAATCAGGTTATCCCTTCGATTGTCATCAAGGTGCTTTACTTTTTATCGGACTGAAACTTTCTTCGAATAAGACGAAATCATGATCTCAATGGATCATAAAGATTAGCTGATTATTGATTTAACTTGTTTACTGGTCTTAGCGGGAGATTAGTCTTTATTTTTCAGGTTTCACGTTTATAATTTACTGAGTTCAGGACTGAGATTCCAAACAAAACACGACTTGAATTAAAATTTTCCAATTGTAGTTTATTATTGTTGGGTCAAAACAGTCTATTAACCAAAAATGGAAATATTTAAAGCCAAATCTATTGAAGAAATCTGTAAAGAAAGATAAGATAATGAATTTTTGAATTAATTGGAAGTAAAAAAAGGGCAACAACTGATTGAAATTAGATTACTTTCGAGTAATGATGGTACCATGTAAAGGTTTAAATATGAAAATTGTTTACGATTGAGTAAACAAGCCAGTGAATTGAGAAAAAAATCAATTTGATAACAAGAAATGATGAACAATTTTCCTTTAAACAACCAATTTACTTGATGAAGATTTTTAGTGAGCCAAAAAATTTCAATGATGAATTAGATGAGCTAAATACTCAGCCGGCTAGGAGATTCAATAAGCATTATTATGTATTTAGATGTTAGTCTATTTCTATACCTTTTGTATGTCCATTCAATAATCCAATGAATTGAATGAGTATTAATAAATTCCAATCAAAAGAAGTGGATCAGGCCCACGTAAGCTAAATTGAATTCCTTTTCCTCCTAGTAAATTGGCCTGAAGGAACATTACGATGTAATTAAGGCTACCAATAAGGTCACGTCGTTCAATGATTGATCATGGCCTGGATGACTCAAAAGTAAGATTGGGAAGGTTCTAGGTCAGCACAAATATTTGGGGAGAGTAATGGCCCATCGTGAAAGCTAGAGAGAAAGTAAGAGATAAAAGAGAGTGAGATTGAAAGTTAATTTATCAAGGCTGTTTTGTTTATGTTACGCACAAATCAAGAAGTAGCGATTTTAGTCGATTGAGACGAACGATGATGAGAAGATGAACAAGGATGAACAAAAAGAGAAGAAGGAAATCTAAATCATTGGAGTTTCATTTAGCCATGTGACAAAGTGAAAGTTTTTCTTGACCTTGCCCTAAATCGACTTCATCAGAGCATTCCATCGTTGTTTCACCAGTAAATCCGTCCAAGAACTACCTGTGATAGAAAGAATAATTGAGAATAATAAGATCAGAATGGATGACACTATGAATAAATACCCAACAACTTTGGTATTTCGATGTACCCATTGTCCAGCCATTGAATTTTTAATTTTAACTTAAGCTTTATGGATCGCGGTCGATTAAAAGCTGAAGGTAAAAGCTTTAAATGTGCTGGAATGTCTTAATTAGTTCATAAAAACTGTTTTAAATCGAATTACTTACCAGATTCAGTAGATCAAGGCTCTTCACACAAGTTAACAAGTTAACAAGATATTTAGCATTTTCCTTTACACGAAGAAAATTTTATTACCGAATATCAATGCTCAAATGCATAATTAACAGCAGATAAAGATCATTACCATGATCTACATATCTGATGAGTGATTTAAATGATTTCAAAGATAAGATAATAGTTTGTACTTTCAATGATTGAGATTTAAACATCAAACATGGCGAGTTTCAATTTGTTACTAAAAAGTAAATAAAAGTAAAAGTTAAAGAGAAATTTCAAAATAATTTAATAATCACTCCATTATTATTCAATTTATCACAGAATCACAGCAGATAATCAAATATTTAAAATTGACTGGAAAAAATCACGCAGCAAAATTTAAAAGAATGTAAGGTAGAAAAAATTTGTAAACAAAAATGAAAAAACCGGTAAAATGCCATTGGATACAGATGTTTTCCACGTGATAAATTGTTGACATTTTTTTTTTCATTTACTCTTGTTCTTTCTATTTCTAAATTAATATTATAAGCATTGTTATGGCCTTTCGTAATTTAGTTAACAACTTAAAACAATATGTTCGTTCATTTCCTAGTAAATTTAGTCAATCACCAATAAATGATCATATGTTAAAAGCCATGGATTCTTATGAAAGCTACATTGGCGTCAAAGAGATCAAAAAGATTCAACAAAATGTTCTCAAGGTTTGTTCCTATTCTTGATTCAAATTCACTAAACTATTATTAATTTTTTGCATATTTCTTGCTATTTACAGGCAGAAGAAGCCTTTATTGAATCAAGCAAAGCTAGGAGAACCATTCAAGATGGATTACTTAAGGTGCAACAAAATCTTAAACAAATCCGCTCTAAATTGGGTAACTAACTATACTCTGTTTAGCCTAATTCAACTTGCGGTTTGAAAATACTCAGATTGTTGGATCTCTATCACTGAATGATTAAACCAATAAACCTTGTTCTGTCCCATCATCAGTTATTCCTATAGTTTCCCACTGAGTGTTATAAACAAAGAACGGTATCTAAAAGCAGTTTAGAATAGAAAGAATATACCTGACCAGATGATTATCGCTAGTTATCATCATAGTATAGATGATCAACCATAGTCTTTTAAATGAGATCATCATGAAATGCATTTTGACACCATTCTCTATTTTTAAAACCCTTTCAAGAATAACATTACCAACGTCTTTTGCTATTTTTCATCTTTTAGATTCTATGAGCCGGTCAGATGAGGCCTATTTGGAGCTGATTACCAATGAACATAAATTAATAAAGAACGAGATGAGTTTATTAAATGAGTTAAGGACAAAAGAAGAATCAGAAAGAGAATTGTTCACGAGTTTTTCTCAGAGATTAAGAGAAGCACATGAGGTAAGATCCATGTTACTTCTATCATTTGATGCAATTTTGCTTCAAGTAATATGAATTTTCATTTGGTTTTAAATGCTTATAATGATTTATTTTTGTGTTTTTCATTTAGTTTGAACGACTACGGCAAGAGAAAGTCAAATACTTATCAATATTAGGTTCAATCATTGGAGCTTTTCTCGGAATTCTAGGCACTAGTATTAATCACGCGTTAAAGATGAAGGATATCAACAAATTAGTTAATACTCTAGAAAAACAAATGAGTACTTTTAGTACGTTTACTAAGGAAATAAGCAGTCATCTATCTCCAAGCATAGAGGACGGGGGAAAATCTTCCAGTGAAAGTTGTATTGAACAAAATTTAAACAATCTAAGTCAAGCAATCATCAAAGAAATCAACGTATCTCAACAAACCATTCAAGCATCCCAAGAAGAACTGGAAAGCCGACTTCGACTTAACAATTTGATCATTGTCGGACTATTTGCATTGTTTTTACCTGTTATTATGAGATTTGCCTCTAATTAACTCTCTTGTAAACTAGAATTTATTTAAATGTACATTACTACCTGAAGTGCCATTCAATTATAAATTCAGTGTTTTCTTATTGATAACGCAATCAGAGAGAAAGGCAATGCAAAGGCGAGAAGCAGATAAAAATGATGAATAAAAATTGCATTCCAAATGTTTGAACAATTTAACAATCTACAATCGGTTCCTGTCGGATCATGATTCACAGGATGTGTAATTGTGTATTCAAAGGTTTAATTTATCATTTGACAATCATCATTACTATCTCTAAATTATCATCCATGCTTTGTTCACACTGCTTATGGGCAATTTCCGTATATTTAATCAGTTAATTAGACAATATCTAAATTATTGCCTCTCTATCTGTCAGTTTAAATTTTTATTGATTCAGATTGAAGTCACCTGGCTTCAACGTGTTAGCAGGCTTACATGGTTGAAATAACTGTATAGTTTACGATTGAATGAAAATTAACATTTTAGATTAAAAAGAGCTCTTTTTCTTACAAAATCACAATTCAATCTGGTTCGCAATAATACTTTCAATTGCATAAGTTTCAATAAACCTATGGGCTGATTGCGGTTAATGTACCAGGATTGGTAATGCTATACAAACCTGATGATTTTTCTATAAATTGTTGATAGTCGTAGTCATCTGATCAGCTTGTGTAAATAATTAGCTGATAATTGATATTTTGACAGTCAGAAAATTTTATTAAAGAATCATGTATCGTCCATTCAATCAACTCATGATTTCACCAAACTCGGTTTCGCAAATTTTAGGAAATGGTGGATATTTCGCTTTCTTTTTTGCTTTCTCTTTCACATTTTAGTTTAATGTCTAGCCTACTTATATAATAATTATTTGCTTCTGCTTTGAGCATCCATCAATGTCAGCGCAATCTGTGAGCTCAGCTTGTTATACTGATGCTGAATTGCTTTAGGAAAGCTGGAAAAACGAGTTTACTTTCATTTATAAACTCCATCAACAACATCAACAATGATAAACGACTGAAACATAAAATCATCGATAACCGTTTCAATATAAACCTAATTAGAAATATTTAACAACTAAGTTGATTATTTAAATGAATGCATGTTCGATATTTTGTAGAGTTAACACTGTGAAAGTTAATCAAATATTGCTTAAACTACATCGTAATACAACAATAAATTCCCCTTTAAAGCTGCTTAATTATTTTGTGTTTTAGTTTTAGACTCTATGAAATTGATTTTTTTGCATCTATATTTAGGTAAATCAATTTCAACAATCCATAACAATATTAACTGGTTTAAAAATACCTTATTTACAACCTTACTTTTACACTTCAAGACCAACCTGTTATTATCGAGAGTTACAAGGAAATGACTTTCAGTAAGGAATCGCCATCAACATCAGATCAACCAGTTGTACCATCAGTGAAATTAATTGATAAAATAATTAATTATATAAATCAACATGGTAAACCATTCTTTTCATTGGAATTTTTCCCTCCTCGAAATGAAACTGAATTAAACTCCTTTTGGCCCTTGTTGGATCAGCTGAAGGAAGGCAATCCTTTGTTTATGGACATCACTTGGCATTCAAGAGCATCACTTGACCCAAACAATCATTGTTCAAGTCTAGCAATTGCTGGTTCAACTTTAAAACAGCTTAATCATGAAACTGTTTTACATCTAACATGTTATGACTATGATACTACCACTTTGGAATCTATTCTTAATTCAGCTAAATCATTGGGTATTCGAAATATACTTGCTTTAAGAGGTGATTTACCAGCTTCAAATCATGATGAAAACAAAGTCTCTAATGGTGTTTCCAATGGAGTTTCTGGTACCGTTTCCAATGGTGTTTCAAATAACTCAAATGATGTCCCTGATGGTGTTTCCAATGGAGGCTCCTGTGGTATCCTTGATAATACAAAAAGTGAACAGTTATTGCCGACAATAGATCAGCTAAGTAACTTTAAAAGTGACCAACTTATTAAATCAAGCAATCCCCTTGATAAACTAGCGTGTGCTCTTGATTTGGTTAAATTTATTAGAACTAAATATGGTGATTTTTTCACTATTGGTGTTGCTGGTTACCCAATGGGACATCCTGATGCTACAACATACTCAGATGATTTGAGTTATTTGAAATCTAAAGTGGATGCTGGAGCTGATTTTATTGTTACTCAACTGTCTTTCTCAGCTGACCAATACATTAGTTTTATTAGGGATTGTCGCTCAATTGGGATCAAAGTGCCGATTATACCAGGAATATTTCCCATTCAAACTAAGGTATCCATTCGTAATATAAGCAAATTAACTAGAGTTGATCCTCCTGATGACGTTAAAAAAGCCATTGAAGCCTGTAAGGGAGACGTCGAAGCAATCAAGAAGTATGGCTTACAACATGCTGTTGATTTATGTAAAAAGCTAATTAGTTCGGATGTTAATATACCAGGGTTACACTTTTATACATTGAACCGTGATAATTGCGTTACTGAGATACTCAAACAACTCGATCTATGGAATCCAAGATCTGATTATGAAGAATCTACAATGGCAAGTGATATTCAAAATTTACCAGTCATTTTACAAGAAGATGGACAACAACCGGTTATCTAATTGCAAGGGAAGTTTGCTACAGAAATTATATCTCATCATTGATAATGAAGAATGGATCTAATTAGCTCGAGCTCAATTTAAGCTTGACCTGATACTCAGACTATGGTTTTAACTATTTATATCATCAATCTTTTTTATTTATATTCATGATATTGTGAATTTTCTCATTGGATATTATTTATCTTATCTAACATGTACATTGTACTCTTTAACGGTTATTAATCTAGTTTCCGGTCTTCCAATGGATGGTGAACAATTGAAGATACTCTATACTCAACAATTATGAAATGATTTTAATATTATTTTAATCTGATATTGTTTTCTCCACTAATTTGATAACGTCCTTGGATCATATTGTAATCTCTTATGACATAATTTGAGCTTCTTAAATTACTCTAAAGCTGTATATTTTAAGTAACTTGTGATCAAATTTTCCTGTTTACAATTTGTTATTTCTTCAATTACCTTTAATCCGTTTATATCCTTGAACCAATATGATTCAATGTAAATCAAAAGTCGAGAAATTGCTAACTGCTAATAAATTATTTATTTTAAATGAATAAGCTAAAACACCAAAGCCATTTCTTTCAATTTTCAGGATCGTGTCTTGACAATAACAAAATCAATTACAGATGTTAACATAAAATCCAACAACTGAGGTTAATACATGGCTGTAATAAAGATATAAATGTTGATTTGATTGACCTTAATCTATCTGATGGAATGATTTTATTCACTGAACTTGATGATTTTCATTCGAGTCATCGATTTGTCTGGTTTAAGCCAGCTTTTAAGAAGTAAGGTTACTGTCATCTAGTGGCTGTTTTAACAACTGTAAACATGTGTTTTTGTTTTCCAATTTCATGTGAAAATTTAGATTTATCTTTTTTTATATCTTAACTATAATTTAAATCAGTGTTGAAATGTTTAGGATTTCAACAGGTTTAATCAATCGTTGTTTGATCAAACCTTCAGTTATCCAATGTATGGGTAAAAAGAAAAAAAATCTTCTAAAACCATTGGAAGGTGATGAAGCCAAATATATTAATAAAACTGTGATAGTCGGAGTAAATGAACCTGAATATTTGAGTCTACTAAAACCACCGATTCCATTCTACAATCTAATTAATCTTCAGGTATGCGTGTGTTTATAATAAGTGTTGGTTCAAACTAAATATTTCATTTTTTCATTTTTCGCAGTTTTTCTCGCCTGATTATGTGTCTTTAGAAGGTTACACTAGATATGTACAAAAATTTTTGAGTGGACTTGGTTTCAATATTTCCGACTACTGGGCTCTCCCTCATAAATCCTATCAATACCAAGTCATGAAACACGAAGAAAATATTGTCGATTCTACATTCGATTTTAGAACCTATCAACGAGTCATCCAATTGAAAGATATCCGCGCAATTTCTTTGCCTGTAGTCATTCAATTACTGGAAGCTAGTAAACCACCTGGGTTAACTTTAAGTATAAAAGAACATACCGATGAAGATGAAAAAGCTCGATATGTTATAAATACAGCTCTTATAGAATTAAAGGAAGAATTGGACACAATTTACACTGAACTCGAAGAGTTAGGCGTTACAGGCGTTCGAAAGCCTGATCTACTTCAATAGAATCCCAATTAATTTGGTTCGACGTTTAAAATGTATTTTCAAAAAATGTATTTAGAAATTTAACTTATAAAAAATTTGTTGTGCAAATAAAAAATCAATTGATTTGAAAATATTAAAACAATTGGCATTTTCTTCATGCTTGTATCAATAATGAATTTGAAAGTAAAAGTGTTTAAACTTGAACCAACATGATTGATACTTAAAGGTTGTTGAACGAGTTGACAATCTTAATTGGTTTCTAATACAAAAACAAAAAAGATACATCAATGAGCTCAGATAAAACATTTAACTAAATACAATCAAAGAAACTATTGTTTGTTGTTTAAATCAAATAAGAATTGGGATAACTGGCTAAATCTAATGTGCGAATTCAAAGTTTTTAATGAAAAAATTAGAAACAATTTTTGTTCCTATCTATAAATATAACGTAAATTCAGAGTCAAAGATAAATTATTGTTATTTTAATTAAGCTCGCATCTGATCAATCTTTATGATGGATGATATTTCATTAAGAAAGAGCGGCTTAATGATTTGTGCGGATTGTTGGTATTTTTTTGTAAATTGTCACTTCTTTCCTGCATTAGATCTGTAAACAACAAAAAAGTCATTATCCGTTACCGTTAAAAGCATTGTAGACAAAAGGCGTCAATCAACAATTGCAAAAATTAGACAATTTAAGGAATCGAGATGATTTAAAATAAAACAAACGCTAAAATAGCTTGCAGTAAGAATAAATGAAACTTGAAAGAGAAAGTGACAATTTGATGAAGTTGATTGTTGATCTGATTTTTATCGTAAGATGAGTTTGCAGCAAATTTAGACAGGCAGGATAATCATGAGTC
The DNA here is from genome assembly GCA_036759885.1 of Tetranychus piercei. Lineage (NCBI taxonomy): Eukaryota > Metazoa > Arthropoda > Arachnida > Trombidiformes > Tetranychidae > Tetranychus > Tetranychus piercei. The sequence goes on from CM071878.1 coordinate 16,031,587, forward strand.
AATTTTAGGTTTATCCAAGATTTTGTTTTCAATCAGCAATCGACAGTCAGCAGTTTGTTGATTTCAACCCGTAGCTCAAGATTTAACTAACTTATGATCATCATTATTTTGTGAGATTTGAGAGCACAATTATGTTGTTTAACTGCGGGTAATAATGTTTGTGTTGAATGATAAATCCATGATATTTATCATATTTTCCAAGTCTATATTACAGTGATTCAATTTTCAGCCACAATTAATTCTGGACCAGCTTTTTAATCACCAACCTCATTCATTTGATTATCAACATTATCATTATTATTTGTAAGTGTTAATATTCGTCAACTATTCATGAAACAAAGTGGCAAAAGTGTTAAACATCAAAATATCAAAATGAATCGTTTTCTTCCGTTATGATTTGTAAATGTTTTCAACTCTTTTTATGAAATTTTTTTTGTCTACTTGTGTAATAGATCCACGAAATGCTGATGATAATGGGTTTACCTTCATTACTTATGTGCTTAATTCTTGGTTGTAGAAGTGAATATTTACATTCAAGATATATAGATTCGTCCAGAGAATCAATCTATCCTTATTCAGATGATTATTTCACATCCAAGCCAAGACCAGTATCAGAAAGATTTTATTCTTGGGCAAAAATTTTCAGAGATATCAAGGGTCGACATAAACAACAATCATTCATCAATCAACCTTGGCATCATCACTATGGACATGAAAGGTTGGTGAATCACCATTCGCCAAAAAGTTCACCGAGTTCTTTGAGACCTAAGTTTGTTGCCGAATCATTGTCAACCAGTTATGATGGAGCCTCCTTAAGTGATACGAATCCTTTGATTCATTATGACAGCATCAAGCCATTAGCAAGCTATCGAAATGTGCCTTCCATCGAGCCAGAGAATATTGAATCATCTGATCATTCGGATGAAGATGATGAAAGTGAAGAGTCGAATGAGCATGACTTTTCACTTGAAAACATGCAAACATCCTTATCAGAGTAGCCTGGTTTCAGCTTTACAATCAGGGCAAAGATGATGCCATGTATTTAAGAATGGTAGAAGCTTAAGTCGGCTCAATTTCTGGACCAATGACAAACTAAAATAGTGATGAAGGTGCATATTTCACGAATAGCTTTGTGAACAAGCAGTTTCACTACGACATCCATTGAATCAGATTGGAAATACTCTTGTTTAAGGTTTCACATGATTAATTCCAGATAATCAATATCCTGTTCAAAGAAATATAATTTAATTGCATTTTCAGATAGATTGATAAAATAAATCGTGATTGTCACTGTAATTCAATGAAAATTGATAAGCAATATAACTGTTCATGTATAGAATAATTTCTTGCAAATAAAACTTACTTTTAATGTTCGTTCGTTTTCCTTTTGATGAATATCAGAATTCTTTGTTGAATTGAAACTTGTTGATAGAAATATACAGAAACAAGGTAAAGATTACAGGTCAATCATAATTGATTTACATGTTTTACATATTTGTATCATCAGTAAGATTAATTGATAAAATAATGGTGAATGGTAACTGTATTCCAACCATAGCTCATTACTCTATTTCAAACTTGAATCCCGTTAAATTAAGTTTGTTTAAGAAATAGTATGATTTGTTACTCTAAATGTCCGAAAATTAGCCGCTTCCTCAAAAGTTGGACTAATTTTGTTTACCTGTATTTATGAAAATAATTTCTAGATGGCAGTAACTGATCTGCGATTCAAATTAAACATGAAATCGACTTCAATTTATCGTTGAACATCAACTTAATTACAATTAAAGAATCAGCACAACCTCAAAACAGGACAAATAGAGTTAAAATCTACCAGAACAAAAATTAATTTTACAGTAATAACACAAAAGAACCCAAACAATCAACTGGTTGGAACACAAACAAATTTCCAATGAAAAAAACTTATACAGCCATCTAGCGGTTAGTATAAAAACAAGTAAAAGCAACAAAATTTAATTTTAATCATCAAATCAAATAAATCATAAAATGCTAAACCAATTTTACCAAATTAAAACCAAATTTAGAAGCAAAATCAGAAGAGAGCTAAGTGGTTATAAAAGTACAACAAAGAAAAACAAGGAATACAGAAAAAAATTAAAGTTAACTTTTCAGCAATAAATATCAGTTTCATATTAATTTTGAAGCAAAGAAACCTAACTTTAAATGTGAAAGAATAAAATACAGAAATTGATGGAAATTCTCGTTGCTTTCATCAAATAGATAGAAAGAACCGGGAATCAAAAAAGCAATGGGAAACTAAATTCCTATTCTGAGCATTCCTATGATGATGATAATAATAATAATAGCGATAACAATAATGATAACATTTCTGATTGGATATAATAGTAGAGATTGCGCGCTTTCTTCGATGTTTCGATAAAAATGTTTTCGCTATTATTTTTCATTCCAACCCCATTGGTCTTTACTGTTTACCTTTTTTTGATACAACTTTTATCCATGTTTATTCCGAGTTTTATTGTAATCCCTTTTCATCAAATCAACCATCAATCATCAAACAAAACTATTATCATTCTCATTGAATAACCTGTCATCATTATCATCATTTTACTGTTTTCCTTTCACTTCTATTTCAAAACCTTTTCTGCTTTTCCGTGTTTCAACATGAAATTATCATGTTTAGATTACTAATAAGCATGTTGAAAGGTTGAGATTGAAAATTGTCAAACTTAAGTTAAGGAAAGGTAAAGGAAAGTTAATTTAAAATAAAGTTTTTCATTTTAGCGCTTCTTGGTTTGTTATTTGTTGTTGTGATGAGTTACTTTGTGCAACCACTTTTGGTGTCTTTGCTTTGAACAACAACGTTGTTATCATGTCAACTGTACCTTGTTCCGTTACAACCGAGTTGTCCGGTAATTTAACTTCAAGCCCAAGTCCATCTCTGAACAACTCTTTGACTACCATTTGTGGATTTAGTTCATCCTATGAGACTCGCTTCGTTGGGTCAACCTATCCTAGATTGAATGGTATTTATGGTTCCTCACCTTACTCGGATAATGCCAACTATATGAGTGCTTTTGCTGCAGCAACAGCAGCCGGTCCAGCATCAATTTATCCTTCATTGGTAAGCCTTAGTTTTACGTTCATCATTAAAGAGTAAAGTTTGATTAAATGATTTTTCTTTCGTTTTTTCCGCTTTCCATCTTTAATCGTTTCTGTGTGTGTTCGCATGAAAAGGGATCAACATCAAATTATGATATTAAAGAGCAACCAGTGAGTAATTGGACTCACATTCCGCCTCCTTCGTGTTATCCTTATGATGGAAGCCTCTACAACTCTTATGGTAACCGACATGGAGCCATGGAGAGTGCAGCTCGACGTAAAAATGCAACTCGTGAAACGACAAATACTCTGAAATCATGGCTCTATGAGCATCGTAAAAATCCTTATCCAACCAAAGGAGAAAAGATTATGCTTGCAATAATAACTCAAATGACGCTGACTCAAGTAAGTATTGCAATCAAATTAAATTGAACAACGCAAATAACCTTTCAAATCAACATTCAACATCGACAATAAAAGATTGAAGCTGTTCATTTAATCACTTCATTTGCTTTCAGATCATCAAAAATCGAATCGTTTTCCAATGACCAATGCAATTGTTTAATTTTCTAAGCCATTAATTACTACATCTGTAGTGTTTAAAAGTTTTGCATTATTATTGTACAATTGCCTTTGCTAAAGTTGATTCGATTCTAATAAGCATTGCAATTTTCATTTGAATGTTGAACAAAAATGAAGCTACACTGGTAGCTACACTTAACGCAACTTTTAGATGTCGTCATCTTGCGTATTTAATTGTGAGCCGAATAAATGGCGACTATGATAAAAATTGGCTCATTCGTTGCGTTAAGGGCAGCTACCAGTGGAATAGAGAAGAGCTTGAATCGATATCGAAACTTAATAGCAGTCTTTCAAATTTCATTTCGTTGGACTGAAAGGACGAAGAATCTAAAACTAACAAAATTGCAATTTTTCATTTTTAAAGTGATTTTAATCTCAATAGTCAGCTTATTGTTTCTTGTTATACAGAATTTAGAACAATTATTCCTTGAATTTTTTAGAAAAATTAGAACTGAGAACCAGCTAAGAACCTAAAAACTAAAACCTAGAAACCAACAAACTAGTAAATTTCAAGTGAAAAAAGCTCTTGAAACAGTTCAAAGTCATTTTTGTCACTCAAAACTTAGATTTCGATGATAATTTGTATATAGTTCATTAAATTAAACTATTTTTGCTTATAAAAATTGAATATTGACAAAGCTACATTTAGTTGACAGCAAAAGCAAACTGGATTCAAGTTTTATTAGTTTGAATAGTTCTTTGGTTCGCACAAATATCATTGCCATTTGTTTTGTTTTAAGATATTGAAAAGACACTACTGCACTACATAGCAATGGAATCGACATTTGCCGTTCTCTCGATCAACAATACTGTCTTATAGCATTTCTTGGAAACTTTAAGGTTGGAACTTGTAGAAAAGCAAAGCGCTTTCAAATTGTAGACAAAAATTACAATTTTGACCTGAAAAAGTGTAACTTGGCATCTCATCTTTTGAACCATCAAAATGCGATTAAAAGATTATCCAATCAAACTGTCAAAGTCATTTCAAGATTGGTCAAAATTGAAAGCAAAAGTGATATTATTATTTATCGATTTCAATTTATTTCGGATTAACAGATGAAATTTCACTAACAATTCCTTCCTTCATCCTTCAATTTTGGCCAAATGTCACAATGTTTCTAACTATTGCCATTATTATCATCACATTATCCAACAAAATAAAGGTATCAACTTGGTTCGCCAATGCCCGAAGGCGCTTAAAAAAGGAAAACAAAATGACCTGGGAGCCTCGAAGTAAAACCAATGAAAATATCGAGATTAAAGACGAGAAAGGTTCAATTACTGGAGATGATGGAGACGAGGATGAAGATGATGACGGTAAGAAAAACAAACAAACTGAAAAAAAAACAAAAAGACAAACAATCCATGAATGCTTGAGTGAAAAAAAATGAATGACTTTTTGGTTTCATTTTGTTGGACGAAAATTTCCTAAGTTTCAACATGATAATTTGTGAGAAGATGAAAGGTGTAAAACAATCCTGTGAGACTCAAAGCTCTTGTGAAATGTAATGCATTTTTCACATTTCAAACGCATTTTGTCAACCATTTTGCGCTTCTTCAGATGATAATAAATGCTAAGCTTAATGCTTGACATTTCCTTGCCTTCCAACAGCAACAAGAGCTGCTATTTTTTACTACCTGATAACCTGTCTTTTTTATGCTCTCTGCCTACTCAACCTTTCAAACATGGTAAGGTGTTTACCATGTAACATCTTTTACGAGCCTTTGCTTGTTACTATGTATTATAATAGCTTTTTTGCACTTTACTTTCACTTTTTACTCTTGTTGTTGTTCATGTTTTATTTTGCTTCATTTAAGGTGTGATAAATTCAATAGCAGCAAAAGTGAACAAAAAGTATTATCAATAATGCTTTTCAACAGTTTTCTGATTCAACAGAAAATAAATTTTGTTATTTTACAATTTCGCCTTTTCTTGTAAATAAAATATAGAATGGTCAGGGAAGCTTCTGCTTTTTGATAAAATCTTAACAAATTTTCTGTGCAACTTTGAGATATTGAATTTTCCTGTGTTCAAATTGATATTTATTTGAGGTGGAAAACTTTGCCAGTCTTTGAAGCCTTCAAATTTCGTATTTTATTGAATTTGTACTTTTGACAATTTAGTGTCTCAATCCTTCATATTTTTTCATTAATAAATTCAATGTTAAAGATTCAATATTGAATGCAGCTAATTTCGAATGATCAAGACTTTTGTTTTATTCTCATATTTTTATTTCCTTTTTGTGTTGCAGTTTTACAATCTTATTATTAATAGTAAAGAGTGAGACTTGTTTTAGTTCAAATTTATCATGATTTGGTTCAAATCATTTCCCACTGTTTGCGAAAAGAAAGGAACTTCTCTTGAATTTACATGGAATGCTTTCGTTCCTGTAAAAATGTATCAAACTTTCAGATGAAGAATTCAATTTTAAAACAAGTTTGATCTCAAGATTTTGTGATAAAATAGGAAAATTTGCTGAAAACACTGAAAACATGATTAAACTATCATTAAATTTTAAACTGGAACATTCAGATACAAAAAACTGAAGCGCATTCGACATTTTATTCTGGACAACAGATTGAGATTCATTTGGAAGGATTTTACAGCAAACTCTTGAAACTGTTTCTGGAAGTGATTTCAGCTCAAGTTTTTTGTTAACTTTGATATTGGAAAGGATTGAAGGGAAAGAAATGTAATAAACTTTGATATTGATATTTGGATCGTTTAATTTTGTTTCATTTGTTCTGTTTGTGGTTGACTTTTGCTTTCTTATGTTTCGCATCAAATCTAATTGAGACAATATGAGTAAAGGGAAGGGCAAGGATGATGAAGATGATGGAAACAAATATGTTTGACAGAAGATGAAGAGAAGTGGAAATGAGTGAGCAAAGTAACAAGAAAAGTCATTTTTTGTTGGACGTTTTTTCCTATTACATTTTTGGCAATACAATTCTCAGTTTCTCTGTGATTTGTTATCATCACTTTCATATAAGTTTGTTAACTTACAATCACAGGGAATGATTTATTTGACATTTTTGGCAGCTTGAGATGAGAGAATCTTCAAGCAACTTTATTATCGAGAAGAAGATGAAGATGAAAAGAATGATGATGAAATCGGTGAAACTCATCAAATGAAATGGTCTATAGGTTTTGAAATGAAGGATAAAATTCTATAGGCTTTTATCCAAGTGATAATCTTCATCATGACCCTCATCATCATCAGTGAACATCTTAAAATGCAGAATTACTCTTAGAATTAGCTTTTCATTTTAGAACAGAAAAAAAACCTTCTTTTTAAATCTCACAGGAATATGATAATGACCATGAAATAACAAGTGAAAATTGTAATGGTCAGTTGAAAGAAGAACAATCTGATTCTTTTTTCTTCCTCATTTGTTCTCATTCATCCAAAGTAAAATAAAAAGTTTCCCTTTTTTTTCATCATTAATGAGATTCTTTCTTCATTCTTTTCTTTCTACTTTCACCAGGTATGAGTGCATCTTTGGACAATTGTGATGATAGTAGTAAACAAAAGTGTCGTCGACTCGATGAACCAACTAATGATGACCATTTATCTAATGATGTTGATACATGTAAACCCAGTTATACCTTGGTTAACCGTTCAGATGAGATTGAAATCTCTGCAAATGAAAACAAATCACAAATCATGATGAACTCTCATCACCCTCATCCGAGCTTTAATCCTTCCCATCCTCATTCCCACCATCCTCACTCCCTTCATCCAACTCACCTGCACCACCCTGCAAACCATAGTCAACAGCTTCACCCCTTTTCCCATCTAAGTCAACATCAGCCAACCGAGTCACCTCACTATCCAAGTCACATCAATGGCAACCTGTCCCAACCTCATCTGTTTCACTCTCACCATCTTCATCATCACTTACCTCAAGCATCACAAGCCTCCTCACAAGTCATTCCAGTTTCAACTGTAAATCACATTCAACCTCATTTCCATCGTCCTCTTCCCACTGGACACATTAAGCAAGAACTTTCAACCGATCAGATTGACATGAGACGACTTCATGATCATTTGGCCGCAGCTTCAGCTGACAATCAAAGGTAATCAAACAAAATCTTAATCACACTTCAACCATATTTAAATAAGAAGCAATACAATTCTGTGTCAATCACTATTGGTTACTTCAATCATTAATATTTAATGGTTTCTTCATGTTGACAAAAGATAATTTTTTAATGCGGAAAAACCAAATTTTCCTCCTTTTTTCTTCTCTCCCATTCTTTCCTCTCTTTTGGTAATACAATTGTTTAATCGACAATTTAAATAATTAGACCTAAAATATGGTCATTGGCCCAAACAGCGACTTCATCAAGTCCACCTTATCGCGAGTCACCATGGAATTCAATGAAAGAATCAAAAAATGAAGATATTCTCTCACCGCCACCTGCATCTTCATCATCCTCGTCCTCATCATCCTCACCTTCATCATCAACCACAGCCTCATCAACGCCACCAACTTTGCATCCCTTAAACTCTTACAATGCTGACCGCCATCTGATTGAAATTAATTCAGAGTCAAGTGAATCTCGAGCTTTAAATGGTTGCTATCCATCTAAACCAAATTGTCTTCCAACAGCAACCTCATCACTATCATCATCTTCACCAGTCACACGATCATCATCATCAGCAAGTAAACCAAACAAATCACCTTGGATTGAAAGTCGAGACTGTATTTACAATGAAAATGGTTCAACAGCCAAAACATCGGCAACAACAGTAACAACAGAAGCCACAAACAGTGTTGTGATTACTTCAACCGTTTTATCAAACACAATTAACCACAATACATTAAGTCCCATTTGTAGTGGAAACAGTTCAATTATTATTCCAGCCAATGTTAATATCACTGGTAATATAAATGATAATGGTTACACTAGGAGTAACAATAAAGATGAGAATAGGTCAATGTTGGATAAAATGAAAAAAGACAATCAATCAAAAGATTTACAATATCTGTCTTCATCATCACCATCTCACAGCCAAACTCATTCCGAATTCACATCACCACAACCTCCCATCTCTGGATCATCATCATCATCATCATCATCATCATTAACAACAACCTCATTGACAACAACAATAGCAACAACATTAAAAACAACAACCGCTCGATCATCTTCAGTCTCAACCACATCTTGCTTATCAACTTCAATAACACCCGTTGCCTCATCTTCACCATCAGTCTCAACCTCACCCAACATGTACAGTCATCTCGGTTCACCAAATGATCGAGTAACGCCTTTAACACGTCTTACAGTGGCTCCGCTGACTCAACGAACTGGCTTCATTGAAGGACCTTCAACCAACCTGCATCATCAACCCTCTGCGGTACAAGTAAACCCTCTTCACCAGCCTCACTCTCACCATCATCTGCACCATCAGAGTGCACTTTCACTTTCTTCTTCTTCTCCCTCATTGACATTGAAATCATCTTCATCGACCATTTCACCTTCTTCATCGTCCTCATCATCATCCTCCTCTTCAACTACTTCTCTAGATCATCTTTCCTTCACTTCTTTTACAGACAATTTTCTTAAACAGCGGAGTAACACTTTTCTTGGCAAAGTTTTCTCAGACTATGTTTCCAGTTCGGCAATCAATGGTATCGACCCACAGCCCATAGAGATTGGACAATTGACCACACTAACCTCCTCCTCCAATGAACATCTGTACACACCTGAAGTTTCCTCAGTCAAGGAATATTCATCCAGTGAAAGTCACTCTGAACACCATAAAAGACTGTTAACCCATCCAAATGGTTCAACCTTTCAATCATGTGGACTCATTTACGGAAACTGACACCTTACAACAACCATCAATCTAACTTTTATTCATAGCAAAAGAATTTTCTTGGTGAGAGAAAAAAAAGTTGTTTCAAGATTCTTGACAAATAATGGCAACAGGGATTGAAAGACACTTGATTTTATCACTCCCAGTATTGACTTGAAGCTTAATACTTTGGCTTAATGTGAAACAACAAGAAAAACACTTTCAAACCATTGATAAAAAAACACTTGAATAGCGAGCTTAAATGGATTAACCAAAGAAACCTGAATCTCCACTTAGACGATAATCTGGGTGAAAAAGAGCAGAAAGCAATTTTAGAGAAAAAAAAGTCAAAAAAAGAGATTTAAAACAGATTCATGTTTAACAATATTCATGTTGATATACAAAGTGTTTGTGTGTAAAGAAATCTCAAGTTCATCATCATCTTCATCTCCTCATGACTAGTCATCATCAAGAGCATAATACAAACAACAAACAAAACTGTTTAATAAAAAAATCACTGTAAATATAAGGCTTGAAATGGAGACAAATTTTGTAATAAAACAAAAGTGACTTCCTAAACTGTCATTGTATTCAATATGATAATAAACAAATTAAAATGGGAATTTAAATAATTGAAGAAAGTGCAACAAAAAAGATTGAATTGAAAGCCGAAAAGGTTTACATAAGTAAACAGCGATGGAAGCAAGTTTGATAAAGTGTAAATTGTGCGATCACAATTTGGTTTCGGGTCGAGTGTTGAAGTGACATTAAAGGATGTGAAGGGAAAAATTGACTGAGAATGAAATTGGTGAGGAAATTATGGGCGGGAAGAGAAGAGAGAAAAGGATGAAGATAATGATGAAAATGAAGATGAGAAAAGTAATCAAAAATTCAAGTCAAAATAATCGATTGAAAGAGGCGGTGAAATGGTTAAAGATGAGAAGAGTAAAAAGATTGAACAGAAAAGAAGAAAAAAAATTGGAATAATCATTTTGGTTCATTTTGTTGTCTCAATGAAAATGAACAAAAGCTGAAGCAAAAGCAGCAAAAAAAAAGTATAAAAACATTTAGTCGAAAAGTTGATTGAAAGTTGAATGATTTTTTGCTGTTGTTGATGTTGATGTTGCCCTGGTCTTTATCATCATCAACTTGACTGAATGAATGAGCAACGGAAAATGTTCATTTCCGAGGCTGATCCTCATCATCAGTGCTCATCTTTAGTCAATTTAAGCAGATAAAGGATGATTTCCTGGAACAGCCTGGAAGAAGAAGATGAAAGAAGAAGGAAGAAGATGGCGAAGCAAAATCTCAGCCAATGAGAGCATTTGATAAGACAATTGAACCACTTTTTGCCCTTTTAAATATACTGCCGAGCTGAGCAGCCAGAGAAGGCAAAAGATGAATGAAAAACATTTCCGTTTCTGTCTAAGCATCGGAATTGCTTCAAGTACAGTTAACATTTTATTGTTGCTGCTCTTAAACACAACAATAATGGTCTCAACCGATAACCGTCTATTATATTTCCATTATTGTTTTGGTCAAGAGGCTAACAATCCATTTCAATGGTTAAATTAATAGGCACTCGCGAGCTATTCAAATATTTTCATTGAAACATCAACCTTAAATGGTGAGAAAATAAAAGTCTATTTTATAGTTAAAAATCACAAAAAAATCATTTTTATATGAGAATTGGGTTAACATAGAAAAACATTTTTTCCTCATTTTTCACTTTTCATTTCACTTCAAGCTTTACCTTTCAATTGGCTGTTTTGACATTTGATTGATTCAATTAGTTCAATTATTGTTCATTGATTGATTAGGTTCAGTATAACAATAACCTTTCAAGTTGGAGCAAAAGTTTAAAGAGACTCGTCGCTAATTTGGATCAATTCCGAGGATGAAAAGAACGAAATGTTTTACTTGTTCTTTATTAATAAACATGAATTAATGAAGATAATTAGATGAGTTTCAAGCTCTTTCAGCTTCCAATAAGATTGATGTATTCATGTAATACTCATTAAGATGAGACTCACCTAGTCTCTGAGTTTTCAGCAACTTATTTCTTTCTCTTCTTCTTCTTCTTCTTCTTTTCACTCCCAGTCTAATGGATTGCCAATTGATCTTTTCTCTACTTTTTTGTCTCTCTTCTGCTTTCTTCCCAGTTTTTCAGCTCATCAATTTATCTCATCATCATCAAGATGCAAGCTTTTAGCTTCTGGAGAAGATTAAGATGAAGAAGATAAACTCGGTAATTCCTTGCTTTGGCCATCATCCTTGGCTTACTCAAGTGGGTTGTCACCGAGTTTTTCAGTCAACATCTAACAGCGCATTCATCATAATACTTCATTATGATCTATAGAGCTTCTTGTCCTATCAGTTCACAGTGTTCATCATCATCATCTTTACCTTCACCAGCAAATGGAAGATAAACTCGAGTTCCTCCCATTGAAGAGCATTAATTCATTTGTCTGTCGTAACCATGAATCTTGTCCGATATTTTGTGTAACAAAATGATTGGACCTAAATAGATGAGTCGAAAAAAGGCAAATTATTCAAACTTCTAATGTAAACTGGTCGATAAACTTGTTTTTTCATCCAATGAAACATACGAAAGTAGTCATTCTCAGTGAAAAGTATTGCATGTAAAACTAAACTCTAAACATTCCCTGTAAACACTCCATTCATATGCTGTTCTGTCCATTTTCAAAATCATTTGTTCAACTGCAAAAGTCAATGTTTCATCGAGACATTCATTTGAAATAAACATTTAATTTTAATCCTTAATTCGAACAATTGCACTGAAAGAAGCCGAAATTTGTGCCAAGTTGTGCATTTGAATTGAGGTTATCAAAATAATAAGTTGAACACGCATAACAATGATGCTAAAAGCTTACAGATGTAACAATCGATCATCTTTGTTTTGATAAATCAATTTCCTTTGACAACTGCAAAGGTGGAAAAGCCTACAAATTTACATTTCGCGTTGATTCAATGAATAGGTAGGTTAATCAGTTCAAGTACCATAATCTGTAAATCCTTTAGGGAAAAGCAAGGAACCACGAAAAAGGTTCATGAATCTGCATCAAAAGGCCCGAAAACTGAAAGTAAAAGAGCCAAAGCCAGTAACACTTGGAATCTGTAAAGTAAATCAATGCTGGTTGGTTCACCTAAATATTATGTTTCTGCGAATTTTTGACAAATAATTCAATTTGAAGAATGAAAAACTAGTTAAAGTCAGAAACGATTTGCGAGATCTTTGGTTTCATCAAAACATTTATATTTACTTGTCAAGACTACTAATATTTGCACGTTATTTTGACAACCTTATTCAAGTCCGCAACTGAAATTGTTATAACATATTTGTTTACACTCGATTGTAAGTCGATGTGTGAAGCCATTAGTAAAGCTAAAAGAGCCGATCCAAATTAATTATCATCTTTCCGCCAGACAATCAATCGATTTAGTTTATTGTTATAAACTCTTCTTTATGAAATACTAAGCTTTGAGTTTGTGAAAACAAAAAGAAGAAAACGCAAAACTCTTCCTTTCGAGTGAAGGATTGCGATTTACAGGGTTTGTAGGGGCATAAAAACTGAGTTTATTAGTGCTATTAAACAATTTCTCCGATCCACAGTTTTCGAGAAAATTTAGGTCAAAGTTTAAACTTCGATCGCTTTTTGTACAGTTATTGAACCAGATTTTTTAATCAGACTCATTCTTCTAGGGTAACTTTTGGTGATCAACCAGAAAATGTACTTATTTTGAGAAACAAAGTTTTCGTTTTCTGTACAACAGACTATTTCGATTTTAGGTTAAACCTGGTGCTTCGAGTGACCAAAAAGAGTTAGAGGTCTGAAACTTATTTTGCATTGATAAAAGTTGTTGCTGCACATCAACGATTGAACACTTTTTCCAATTTATCGCCAGTTCTCGAGATTTTGGCCATTGGCCTTAAAACTTTGAACCTCAATATTTCAAGAACAATAGCATCTACAATCATCATTCTTTTACTAATCAATAGACACCGTCATAGGGTTAATATATTAAAATATGTTAACATTAAAGTGCATACAAAAAAAGTTATAGCATTGTATTGCAATGTTGCCAGGATTGATACTTGATTCATAAAGGCGAATGGTTACTAAACACAAATCTTATGATGTGTTAGAAGCATAATCATTATTGGGCGAGTTGCTCAAGTTTTCTCAGGTATTCAGTCATGTTATATTATAGCCCATGACGGTGTCTATTGATTAGTAAAAGAATGATGATTGTAGATGCTATTGTTCTTGAAATATTGAGGTTCAAAGTTTTAAGGCCAATGGCCAAAATCTCGAGAACTGGCGATAAATTGGAAAAAGTGTTCAATCGTTGATGTGCAGCAACAACTTTTATCAATGCAAAATAAGTTTCAGACCTCTAACTCTTTTTGGTCACTCGAAGCACCAGGTTTAACCTAAAATCGAAATAGTCTGTTGTACAGAAAACGAAAACTTTGTTTCTCAAAATAAGTACATTTTCTGGTTGATCACCAAAAGTTACCCTAGAAGAATGAGTCTGATTAAAAAATCTGGTTCAATAACTGTACAAAAAGCGATCGAAGTTTAAACTTTGACCTAAATTTTCTCGAAAACTGTGGATCGGAGAAATTGTTTAATAGCACTAATAAACTCAGTTTTTATGCCCCTACAAACCCTGTAAATCGCAATCCTTCACTCGAAAGGAAGAGTTTTGCGTTTTCTTCTTTTTGTTTTCACAAACTCAAAGCTTAGTATTTCATAAAGAAGAGTTTATAACAATAAACTAAATCGATTGATTGTCTGGCGGAAAGATGATAATTAATTTGGATCGGCTCTTTTAGCTTTACTAATGGCTTCACACATCGACTTACAATCGAGTGTAAACAAATATGTTATAACAATTTCAGTTGCGGACTTGAATAAGGTTGTCAAAATAACAAGTTGAGTAGGAATGACAGTCATGTTAACAAATGTAACAATTGACTGTTTTCAAGCTGCTCTTTACGACTGGAAGACACGAATCAAATCATTTAACAAATGAAAATGCATGTTAATCAGTTTAAGCATCTTAATGTTTCCAAATTATATTCACAATAGCTTGATAATCAATTGAATATCGTCTTATAAGGTTCAAGGCTTTACGCATACAGACATTTAGGGACAATTTATGCGACTGTGAATTTTATTAAGAAATAAATGGCTTCTGAAATGGCAAATGTTCGTTGATCTAGGAAACCTCGTCCGATTGATTGCGATAAGACTTAAAAATTGGCGTGTTTATTGCAAGACTAATAACATGCCTCACAATTGTCAGAGAAGCGATAAAAATCTATATTTCAGCAAGTTTTCAAGATGATTTGTGATAGAAAGTCTGAAGCCTATTTTTTATTCCAACGAAAAGCAAGAATTATCATAAAAGCTTATCAATAAAAGGGAGAAAATTCCGGAAATGAAAATGGATATTAATTTTGGTTAAACTTTTCTCGGTGTTATTCAACTCTGTTTCAATGTTTCAATGTTCAAATTTGAATATCTTTTGCCGTTTTTTTCATTTCAAACAATTTGATCAAATAATCATTCAAATATGATCCAATATTGAATAAGATTAAATGGTGTCATGTTCAAGTTTCGCCTAGAGTTGAACATTGATGATGAGGATGAGGAGAAAGGGAAGAATAGTAAACAGAAAAGGAAAAAGGAAACAGGAAAATGATTATTTTAACTTAAGCAATATCATGCAAATTAGGAATAACAGAGGAAAAACATGATGATAATGATGATAAACTTTGATGATAACCTTTCATTTTACTGCCTTTTACCTAATCTTGGGTCACCTCAACCTCAAATCAATTCAAACTCTTGCAACTCTAACATAAAATGACAAGGGTTACAACAGATACAATTGTCATCTCATCTTCATCTTGATCATCCTTTCATCATTCCTCCACTTTTATGATGAAAGCAAGCAAAAAATAAAAATAAAAACAGACTCCATGTAAAGTGAACAATTAGATACAGTTTTCAACTGAATTTCTGTATCAATCCTTTTGCCCAACCTTATTGTATAAATATTTGCAATCTTCAATTTCATTTACATTTCAAACTGTTATTTATGCACCGTTCATCAACAATTTATTATTATCATATTATAATTAACAATGGATTTTTATAGATGTTTAAAGAAGGAAAAGGCAAAAAAAGGAAAAATTAATTTTCTCAAAATACATTAAAAATCACAAAATTGGACATTTGTTTATGACAATGCAAACTTGAAATGTAAATTGTCTCAATTTGCACATTTTTTTAATGATAATCTCAATTATTTTAACCTCCTCTTTTAGGTCCACTTTTGGGTCAACAGTTTCTAGGTAAACATCATTTAATCCATAATCAACAATCATTATTCAACCGATTATCATTTAACCTTGTCTAACCTAAACATAAAGCCTAAACAGCAAAACAGTAAACATTATTGTTTATGTTTGCTAGATGATTATTATGAACCCTGATTATGATGGTTATGATGAAAAAGCGCTTCTTGGGAATGAGATTTCATCTTATAATTTATCATGTTCAATGTGAGTTTAGATGTTTTTCACTTTTCACTTTGAGTGGTTCTTGCTTTTCATGGTAAGATATGCACAAGGCATGAAGAATTGATCCTGAAAATGATGAGAAGGAGAAGAAATGATGATGAAAAGGAAGGGAAACACTGAGCCAAAACATTAATACTGACATAATAAAAATACATTAATGATTCTTTTTTTTTGGTTTGAGACACAGTTTGAGACGTTGAACAATGAACGCTGATGATTATTTATTGACGACTGCAAATGGTCATCATCATCATTTGACAATCAATTAGGTGTCATTGGCATTATGCATTTAACCCTCAACCAAAAGGCACACACGTCAATGTGTACAACTCTGTTTTATGCCAATAATCAGGTTTATACAGTTTTTATCATTCAAATAAAATGTGAATCGACAATTGTTTACAATATTATTAACAGTATTAAAATAATCTACTGCTTTTAAAATGTTGTTACATTGTAAGTGAACAATACGTTGCCTGTCAAATAACGCGCCTTAATGGTTACCAATGGTTATAACATATTACTGTCTGGCTGTCAATCGTATGGTTTGCAATAAACAGCTTTTTATTGTAATAATTTTATAAATTGTGATTTGCCTTTCCAATTGATTGTTCAACTATTTTGACCCGATTCTGTGTTTTCACATTGCAAAACTTGTTGTTAACCTGGATTGAAACTGTCTTTTGATTAGATGATGAATGAACAAGAATATTTGGTGAAATCTTAAAGTAAAGATCGAGATCAAATTAGACACATCAGACATTGAAATCCAATGGATTGTATCGAGCGAAAATCTTATTATTTGTTCACTTACAAAGCTCAATTTATCTGGTCGGAATAAGGTATATCTTGACAAGTTTGGATCTAAATTATTTGCAAATATTTTATTCTTGGTCAAGTGTTTTATGATCACAGGTTACTGAAGGCTCTATAAAAACGGATCTTTTCATTGCTTAATAATACGAAATATCCAAAATCGAAGTCTTTTTTTTAAATTTTTGTTGATTGAAACTTGCGATTTCGACTTCAGTCCCAGGATTACTTCCGCATCGAATTGAGTGGAGCAATTTGACTGTGAGAACTCATTGAGTCAACCAGACTATGGTAAAAGATCCATCATTCTCGATCCTTTTTGACATTAAACTTTGATGGGATAAATTCATGCGTATCTTGATGTTTACAGGTCTTCACACCAGATTATCCAAGTTTCTACCAATATTTCAGTAATTTACTGAATTTTGCTTTCTTTATTCAGAACGAAGTTCATTTCATTTCTACCAAAGTCAATCCAAACAAACAACTATTTTTTTGAACTTTTCAACCGCCATCGATTTAGTTATTAAATATATTGAATTAGAATCATTAATTAAGAAAGGAATCCGATTTTACCGTTTCAGTCTATTTAGAGTCATTATTTCGCCTTTTTTTGTGAAACTTCACTAATCTTTGCCCAAAATATTGAAGACAAAGTGGATCTTTATCTTCACGATTACAGTGTTTGCAGGCGCAATTTCACGCACCGATCAAAGTGTGTAATTGTAACAACTTTAATTAATCACTCCACAGTTGATGAAACTTAACCAAACAATAAGGCCATCTTTAGCTGTTATCCTTGTTTTTACCTGATCTTTGTACCTTTTGTATATTTGCGTGTTTGTTTGTTTACCCTTTAGAATGGCGATCGTCCCATTTTAAAACCACCCAAGTTGATTGAATGAACAAACCCATTCTAATGCTTCTCTTTTTTTCTGTTCATTTATACAAATAGTTAATCCTATTCATTGATTTTCAATTTGTATTTAAACAATTTATCAAAACAATCAGCAATCACTTGTTTTGTTGAAAAAAAATATTTGTTTGTCTATTGGTTTAAGCTTAAGTAGCATACTTTATAACACCTTTAACAAAAGGATAACCAATTCTTAACACACATTTTACTCGATAATAATAACAATAATGATGAAAAAGAGAAGAGAAGAGAGGAAAATTTTCTATTCTTCAGAATGCCAGCCTTTTCTTGTTCATGTTGATGTTGTTGATGATGATGTTGATTGTAAAGGGTTGTTAAGATGCTTTGATTTGACCCCTTGCGGTGAGTCTATTGTTGGTTTGCTTTAAAAAAGGATTGTCTTTCATTGTGTTGCTGTCTTGATTGTTCATTGATTAAATTGAATTAACTCAATACCAAACCCAACAACTTTTGCTACAACAAGTTAAGAAAATGAATGAAAGAAGACAAAAAACTCTTTGTTATTGATATTGGACTATTTATCCTTTAACCTCTTCTGCTTCTTCCTTGACCTCACCTTGAGTATCAGGTCAACTTTCATCATTTCAATCTTCCACACAATTCTTGATGCAAATGGATTGACACTTAACAATTCTTGCCAATCTTTTCTTACCTTTTTTCCCTTCATTATTATTCATTAAACAATCCGAAAGACACTTTAATCCAAACCTGGATTTAACAAGATTAACTTGGATTAAATTGGCAAAAATGTGTGAAACAAAATGTTAACAATCTTGTAAAGCAACTGCAACTTGAAGGCTAAAAAGGCTCAACAACTTGAAATCAGTTTAAATGCAAATTGAATGCCTTTTTGAAACTTACCTTCATATTATCAAATGATTTACATTTCTTGTGATAAATTAACTATTCAAATGATATAAAAAATGCGGTAATTTTCATTTTTGATAAAATATTCATTCCAAGTTATTGGTTGAGTTGTTTTTGAATGACAAAAGCTAAAAGCTTTGATACTAATCACAATAAATTCAATGGGAAATGTAAAAGTGAAACAAAAAGTGAAACATAAATTATCAATAATAAGAGACTTGTCATAATATAAAGATTAGTCAATTAATAAAGCAAAAACAACAATCAATTAATTAGCTTGGAAATTAATGTCAAAATGATTTGTGTTTCGATTAATTGTTTGGGTAATTATTTTGATGAGAAAATTCAACCTTTTAATGGTGATTAATGATGATTAACTTTACTCATTTTTAGGAAGCTAATCAAATGGTTAAAGCTTTGTGGTTACAACGACAATTGAAGATTCAAATTCTGGAAAAGAGTAACATTTTTAACAATCTTTCCATCCTTTTATAATTGTTCAAATGTTACATGGACAGTTAACTGAGCAATTAAATGAATTTATTTCATTGTAAAATTGATTCAATCCTAACAGATATTTCAATCAGAAGTTTATGAGACTCATTTTACATGAAATATTGTGGCAAGAAATTGATTTCAATGATGATTGTCAAATTGATTTATCCTTATAGACAATCTTTACTAGTACAATATTAGTTTTATGTAAATATCATTATTTAACAAACATCTGATCATTCAAATCATGTTTCAATAGAAATGATACTTTGTGTTAATAATGATGATGTTAAGTTGATTATTGGTAGCATTATTAAAGAGCAAACTCATCCATCATATTATTATACCTTTGCTTGTTATTGTATTAAAAATAATCAAAGTTATCAATGTCTTTCCTAATTGAGCATTGGGAGTGACAAATCCACAGGGAATCCTTTGGTTATTTTCATTTTGAAACATGAAAAGGACGATGAAGATGAAGTCGAAAGATGACGAGGATGATGATGATAATGTTAGAGAAGAAAATGATGGAAAAGGATATTATTCTGGAATCTGATATTCCCTTTACTGTAACTGTCATTTTTCAGTCTCATATTTTCACTTTGTTAAGTTAACTGGCATGTTGTGATATCTCAATCTTTCACAATCCCAATGTTACCATTTATATTAACTCTTGATAGGAAAATTGAATGCCAGTCTTTATCAAAATCACCAAATGTTTGCATTAACCATCAATTTATACATTGTCAAACAAGAAAGTCACCAAAATGTTAACCTTTTCTTTCTCTCTCTCTCTCTCTTTCTCCTTACATCGTTTTCATTGTTTCCTCTTTACTTACACCTTGCTATCCAACTGGTTAATCCTGTATTACCATTGGAATCCATCTTTATCAATTAACTTTGAATTTGTAGTCCAACAATCTTAGTTATTTGTAAGGTAAAACCCAAAGTCGCATGTTCCTAAATTGCAATGTTGGACGACAAATTTTGAATGCAAGACTTTTACCGAAATGGCTATTCTTTGGATCCTCTTGTTTCACTGCCTTTTCCAATGTTGTCTAGCTTTGTAATCTTGAAGGGATTACAATACAATTTTGAATCAATTATCAAATTGTAAATAATGATCAACTGGCTGGTTAAATGTTTAAAAATTGGCCTTTTCCTCTTTTTTTGTTGCTCTCCATTTCAGTTCTCCTGCTTTTACATATCAAATGGATCCAAAAATTGTCAGCAATTTCCGACTCTTCATCTGTGTATAGCTCAATGATGCTATTTACAATGGCAATCATTTAATAACAATAAAATGAGTAACATTTAGTAATATGCCAAATAATGAAAAGAGCATAATCTGACATTGAAATCTTGTTTCTCCTGTCCTTATCCTTATCCGTGTCCTTTTAGTTGCTTTTTGGCCCTCTCAATTCCCGTTAGTATCTTTACATTGAATTGTCACTCCTCCAGATAAATATCTCAAATTGCAAGCTTTTCCTTCCTTCAATATGGATACAGTGATAATCTTGCTTTGTTGTTGTCGTTGTTGTCTTGGTTTAATATCTCATTATAATAGTGATACTAATAAACATTACAAGAAGCACCTTCCAGGAGATTAAAGTTGATATTGATATAAATGTTGATAAAAAGAGCAGTTAAATCAGGCCAATCAGTTTGATACACTTTTAGATGATACCATTTTCAAGTGAGACCCTTGACAGTAAACACAGTGTATAGCGTGTTGATGGTAATGATAAGAAGCTGCAAAGACTTTCATTGTTATTTAATAGGCTATTGGTACCTTTACTTTTACATTTGTCAAAGTGGACGTTCCGTTTAACAGCTTAACTTATAATCTTATTCGCATTTTAATTACATTCACATTTTTTCCTTTAATCATACTTGAGGTAAATTTATTAAGTTATATCAAGAGATACAAAAGTCGTTCTTGTTGGTAAAAACGCTTTGCATTAGCTCCATCTCTTGATGGGTTAAAATGATTTTATGCTAAATATGCTTTAAGTTTCTCTCAATCTATAATATTATTTCTGTATTTTTTACTTATAGCTTTACTTTAACTATTGCTATTATATCGTAGTGTTAATAATTTTATATTATACATATATTTATCTTTGTTAATGTGTGTATCAAAAAGTGTATTAAAGGATTTCAATGGCTCTTCATCTGTGTGTCAATCACAATCCTTTTACCCACAAGGTTGAGGTTACCATTTGTCCATCAAATTTTTATGCTTCAACCAAACAACAAACAGTTTTGTTTTTATGCTTATCACATACGATTTAAGCATTTTTGATATCCATATTGTTGTTTCATCTTTTCAATTGTTAACCATTTTCACCATCATTATAATATAATGTAACAATAATTGAAAATACCCTGGTTTGATCGATTCTACTGATTATTAGCGCCGATATTTATCACTCTATTCTTGCATTTGCCTTGTTATAATGTCTACAATGCGTTATTGGTAACAGACTTTTTTCAACTCTCCCGTGCCTTTCCCTGTAATGTCTCATGTCAATCATTTGATCTGATTATAATCTTTTCTTCCTTTTAATCTACCTGTCTAGTTAAACATATTGTAAATCCAGTCTATTGGCGTTCAATTGTTATACAGTTTCAAAAGGAAACATTGCCCGTTTTGGCTTCAAACATGTACATGGTTATGTCAATGTTAACTTTATGATAAGATAATTAGCAAATGACAACTAATATGATTTCAAATTGTGACTGTAAAAGTTGAGTTAAAAATCAGTTGAGAAAATTCTTGAGATTAATTTAGATACCTCATTATAATGGCTAATGTTGACAATCTGGCTTTTATTTAACTCTAACTTTAAGTATCTCATGGTTGATCTCAAAGATCAAGCTAATGGCTGAGAAAAGGGCTCATTTTTGTCTGGTCAAGTTTATGACTTGGAGTCATTTGAGCTTCTGGTCATCAAATATTATCAAACATGTTGCTTATCATTTTTAGTCATATTTTATTTTATCTTAACATTCATGCTTATTTTATGCATTTTGCCAATTTACTTTCATCAGTATCTTCTTCTAATTTGTAGTTTTGTAATTAATCAACAATTTCTCAATTAGTTTGACTTACAAGGTAAAAGGGTTAGAACAAGATGAAATTTAGTCTCATTTTGACTTTATTTAGTGTTCTTCTTTTTTTCATGTTTATGATTATTTGAACATATTCGTCAACTTTCATGAAAATTATCAATCAAGCTAATGTAATTTTGGTAAATATGTTGATACTAAATGGGTGATAAAGCTCATTTAAGGTTTTTATCAAGTGAATATAAAATGTCATGAACAACAAACTGTGTAAAAAGTAACATTTTTACAAATTAAATGGTTAAGTTGCTTTCATTTTCTTGAAAAGGAGTAAAGAAATGGTAAGTAATACATGTAATAGATGAATGAATACATTGAGAAAGATTTAAGAGACAGAATTAAGTTGAAACAGAGTATAAATGTGTATAAATAGCATGTGGTAAAAAGCCTATTACAGAGAGAAAGTAAAATAATAGGCAAAGTTAGACTTGTATTAAACCTGAAACCATTAACATGGTTTGTAAACAAAAACTCAGCATCTTTTTGGCTGAGAAAAAAGATGAAAAATAAAAAGTATTTTGATACTAATATTAGCATGATTCTTGTCAAAATTGCCACTAAGCTGGTAAGAATCATTTAATCAATGGCTGTTGTTGCTACCAGAATTGCTTATTAAACTGATTGTTGATCAAAATGATATAATATTACAGCAACTTTACACGGCTCAAGTCAACAAATTTACTCATTTTTGGATTTTCTCTGTTAAAGGCACAAATAACGATACCAACATTAAATGTGCAAGTAATATTGAATTTGTGTATATATTAATAAAACTCTTGTAATGGAACAACTAAGAGTCGAGCAATTGTGGTTATCCAACTCAATTTGATGAAAAAAGTAGCATTTTGAACAAGCTCATTATGATAATAGAGTAAAACAGTTTTCGGATTAACTTGTATAAACATGTATATATTCAATGGTTTTGCTTCTTTTTTTGGTGCTAAATTTTACTCAAACACTGAATAACTGTAAATTGAAAGCAAAGGTTGAAATATATTTCTCAATTAAAGTTGACAATAAAGTGCAAAAAGAAAAGTGAAAGTTGCATTAAAATGTATTTTGCGGTTGAAACAGTCTCCAACATTGCTGATTGTGATTTAATGTATTGCTCTTGAATTTTATTACCAATGTAGTGAAGTCATACGATTTGTAGTAAATTAATTGTCATGGTGAAACAATGGATATAATTCCATGGCTTTAATGTCTCCAAAATCAGGTCCATTAAAATGGGGTAACAAATTTTATTTCTTGTTAAATTACTTTGATTCCTTTGACGTTACAGATAAAATTATGTTGTCTTTAAGTAAACATGGTGAACAAATGTTTCGTTGTTGTTTTTTGTTGTTGTAGATGTGTTTAAGCGTATCGATGTTGTTAATGTTTTTGACGATTTCTCTTCGACTTAATTTTTTGCTTCTTTCCCCTGGTTTAGTTCAACTTTTCATCTGTAAACAAGTCGATAGTTTGTTTACGTGGAAATTGTTTAAAAACATGTAAAAATCAGGATAAAATTGTGTCAACATGGATAGTTTGTAACCAAACAACGTTTCATTTTGTCTCCTCATGTCTTTCAGGATAATACAACTTTCAACTTTTTCTTTGCCAATCTTCCCTTTTTGTATTGAACAACTATCTGCCTTTTTATCTGTGTACCTTGATATATTTTGAAATGTATTACACAGAAAACTTTCAATCCATTAAACAATGCTAATAAAACATGAAAAACCAAGTAACCAACAGAGAGACATGATTCAAAATTCCTAAAGACATGATTCAGCTGATTCGTGTTTATTGCTTGAGCCTTTTATCTTTTGGTGTCGTGAAAATGGCTGAATAACTAGTTTAACACGGCAACTTTAGAAATGTTGATGTTCCTTGTCAAACATTCCAATTTTTTTGAGTTTTTCTCCTTCTCCTGGCTTGTCATTGATGATGATAGTGATGCTACTTGTCTTTTGTTAAGAGGCTTGAGATGATAAAGAGAGAAGGAAAGGCAATATTAGATGAAGCTAGAGAAAAGGCATAACATTGTTACCTACCTATACTTATCATTGTCAGGTCAATGTGAATTGAAACATTCAACAATCATTTTCAACTTGATGATGTGTATAGGTTGTAGCCTATAAATCTTTGGTTCCTTTTTTGCCTGTCTTCAAAAATGGAATAACCTGAAATACAGAGAGAAAGAAAGAGAGAGATTGAAGATTGCAGAGAGCAAAAGAGAGTCCGAGATGAGAGGGAAACAAGAAAAGTACATTAGAGTCACTGCTACTTTTGGGATACAGAGGAACCAATAATTTTTCCCGTAAGTCTTTTTTTCAGTTTACTTTGCTTCCAATTTTTGCTTCTTCATCTTCCCCTGCCTTTGGACCATGATGATGGTTATGGTGATGGGTGATGGTAAAAGAAAGAGAATCTGTAAAGAGAGAAATAGAAGATAACAAGAATTGTTGTTGAATAAGTTCTCAAAGAGAGTGCATGAGGCTATCAAAAGAGGTAAGAAGAGGCAAGAGAAGGAAAATGTTAAGATATAGATTCCATTACAAGATTCCTCGTCAATTGTATTATGCATTTAGATAAATATATCTTTCCCTTTTCTCATGTTTAGAATGAATAAATGTGTTTGTTAAACGTACTTACATATATGTATGATGATAATGTGTGTAATGAGTAAATTATGAGACTAATTTTTAAGACATTCAACGTATTTTGAACTAATACATGTATGTTGATGTACTGTTAGAGTCAATTGAATGAACACAGGTTTAAAAGTTATTGTACACGGAAATATTTAATAGATGTAATACCAAAAAAGTAGGAAATTATTGAAACCATTTAATTAATAATAGAGAAACAAAATTGCTATAAAATACCTTATTCTTACTAAACCTTATTCACCGGGCAGACTGTCTATTTTCAATCTTGTGTTTGAAACAAAGATTGGTTTTCAATTTTGATTGAAACTCAGTATTAAACTTTAGTTTCCGAAATTTAAAAATTTTCTTCGTGTGAAGTCAAAAGATCATTTCAAGATATTTTTGAAGAAATTTGATGGAGACTTATTCCAACTGTATCAATCCTTAACCATTGAACGAAATTTTTAGGTCTATTTCTGGCGAAAATGGAAAATTTTTAACTAAATTAAAAGTTTATGTCCATTATCAAGCTCATCTAATAGCTTTATTATTGATTAATCTAACAGTATATTTAAAACTGTCTTTAGAGTTAAGCGTTGATGGTACTAAAGAATCAGGTGTGCAAATGTGCAAAAAGAGACCAAATTTTCAACTTTGAACCCAATTTGATCAAAGATTGTCCATCAGAGAAAATTTTTAATTCAAAAATGGATTCAATTTTCATGAATATTATCAATTTGACAAAAGCTAAAGATTTCAACTTTTGCATTTCTTATTCTGACGGTTGGATTTTCATTAAGAATTCTGGTCGATATTGATTGATTGTATCTTATTCAGTGACAAAACCTTCACGATCAGTCATTTTTTTACCAAAATGGAGCCTTTGATGTTGAATGAAAAACTCTGACTTTCAGCTAAAGTCATGATCGCAGCAGCTTTTATTTTATAATAAGATAAACTCAGACTAAGACTTATTTTAAAAATACTAAGTACTATTGACAATTAAACATTAAACGTGCTTATTGTTATGTTGCTTCAGGTAGTTTCTACTCAGCGTGAACTATTACTTGCACCATGCTAGTCGTCGTTTGGTTTAATTAACCACCAATGAAGCTAGCTTTAGTTGAAGATTACGTTTCAAATGAACGTTTCACCAGACAAACCGTAAATCCGCTCAGCGTAGATAATTTTTTACTGCCACAATCCATTCATAGTTGATACACACGTAACACCATTAAATTCAATTGTTCAAGACCTGATTAGGAATGATTATTATAGAGAGCCAGTCATGATTGATTGGAGTAGTATCGTTTAGCTCTTTAATTTAGAATCTTTATTGATAGATTCATGATTAAGACTGAAAATTACTATCGTGTGTGAATCAAATTCCTATTTTTATGACAAACTTTATCCTTTTACCGATTCTAGTTTCACCTCGTATCATCTTTTCATGTTAGCATGTTATAGTTATAATCCTTTAAATTGTCTATAGAAATCTTATTATCACTAATCGTTAATTCTTAAGACAAATTGATACTTTACTCAGCTCATTATCTTTTGTTAATCAGTCCAACCGATGATTAGAGTTTGATCTTGTCTTTATAACAGTAAAGTTTAGTCCGTTCTTGATCATTAGATGCCGATATTTCACTTGATTATTCAAAAAAACTGGCTGAATAATTTTAAACAATTGTAATCCAATAATTTCAGGTTTTAATGGCGTTAGAATAAATAGTTGACCATGTATTAACGATTATAATAAAAAACAAGTTAATTAATTAATCAGCTGTCAAATCAGTTGCAGTGCGAATAGCAATCGAGTCTATTTTAACCTCAATCACACTTCTCAAGAAATGCTTTGCCTTTGGAATAGCCAGTGTTTTTGTTGAGAATAGTTTTTACCTACAATGTATTCCAGTTTGAATGGATTATTAGTTAAGGTGATTTACCATTTTCTAAGCACCGGATGTTTATATATTTATAAGCATTATTATATCGTTTTTGTCACCTTCAAGTGATTCAGGATAATAGCATGGGAGGAGAATTGAGAAAGTGAAAAAGGGAGAGAGAAAGAGAAAGGAAAAGAAAGAGTATCAAACAGCACTGAAAGCGATATGTGAATGGATAGGTAAGTACAAAGGAAATGTGAAAAAATGATCTACTTGTTATGATAATAAGTTATAAATATGTTAAGAAACCTTTTCTTTGAATTTATTCTTTTTTCTTCTAATGTTTAGATCGTCTTACAAACAATTTTTGATCCATGGATTTTCGCCTGGTTTTTGGAAATAATCTTGAAGTGAAAGAGGAGGGAAATTGAGAAAAGAATCGCCAATTGATATTTTTATTACATTATGACAAAAGACAATGGTTAAAGTAAACAAGTCAAAGGCTCGTTGCTCTTTTTTGTACTCCTGGCTGATCGTGGTTCCCTTGGACAGTGGATAGAGTTTTGCTTGTGATCACCCGCAGAGTAGAACCTCCACGATCACCTTTTTGACCTTGCTTGAAAGTTGAATTGATTTAAGCTGTTGATAACATTCATGGTGGCCTATTGAATTTCACTTCAATCTTTATCTTCATCTGTATTATAACTATCAAATCTTATTATTTACCTTATACACATTCACATACATCTTTTCAGTTTATCATTTACCTTATTTACATTGTGTGTAGTAACAGTGATAAAAAGCTGATCTGATTATGTTTATAAATGTGTATTTGTGTGTCTCTCTCACTCTTTGTATCATTGTTAAAGGCAAAGTTAAAGTGTCAGAATATTTGTCAATTGATTGTAACATGAATAATATTTAACTGGCACACAAGTTGAAAAGGAAGATATTAACCTTAGATAAAGGTGTGAAAAGAGAGAAAGGTTAAAATATTGTTGAATACATTCTTCTACATTTGTTAACTAACATTTCACGTTTAATCAACCTTTTTCTTGTCTTGTTACTGTTTGTAATCCATATCATTCTTTGCTCCCCTTTGTATGCTCATTTCATTATTAGGATAACAATCGCTATTTTCCTCCATTTATTTATCAAAATTAAATCCATTGATTGAAATGAATGAGTTTAGATTAACTAGCCTTTGTACCTTTGTACTTGTTAAAGTTAGTTGTATTAAATGGGTTAAACCTTTAATTCTGAGGTTACATTGATTCAGTTGCAGACTTACCTTCATAGAGACACTTTGATTGTTATTATTACTTATTTTAGGATTTGAAGCAGGTTTTTATTAAATCGTTTGACCAAGATTTAAATGCTACTTAATTTCTGATTAATTTTATACTTTAATTACAGATGGTTTGCGCTGGATGCCGCTTTTAGGAGCCGCCAATATTTTAAGTTTACTTTGATTATAGAGCTGCCATCTTTTGAGATTTATTTAAAGCAAGAAAGTTAAACTATTGTCTACTAGATGGCAATCACAGTTGCGCAAATATTTTTTTTACCAAATCGTTCAATTTTTTATTATTACATTGTATTAATATAATAGAATAACTTTATTCCAGATTTTTATCAAATTAATTTTATATGTGTTCATTATTGTTTCATTCAATTAACCCTTTTAACCTTTCATCTTTCTTCATTGCATGTCTTAGTAGACAATATTTGATTTGTTTACAATTAACTGTGTTACATAATTTGTATTCTTATCGTTTCAATCTCAACTCTTCATTTAATTTTTCCTGTGTATTTGACCAGCTGACTGATTTAATCTTATCTTGCTTTATTATTTCGCTCGTAAATTTAATTACATTAGTTTCGGTTGCTCATTCGGTTTCTAAGTTGACAGTTGGTCTGTATATCGTCAAGAGAATTGCTAGTCAAAAATTGAAAGTCACTTTACTGATGGTCAGTGAAACTAACAATTACAAATGAAAGTGGGCAAGTGAGGAAACAAAGTCAGCAAGGTATAACAACAGGAAGGTCATAAAGAGATGGAAAATAACGATGGTCTCAACAGGAAAAGAAGCTAAGATTTTTATCGTAGGCGAGAAGAATCATGACGAAAACAAAAAAAACGAGAATGTGTTGTGCTGATGATCCAAATTGAAGGCAAAAAAGATCCTTAGCTGAGCAAAGTGATGTAGATTTTGGTGTGGATCTTAGCAGGGTTCCTTGTGCATATGTTAATGAAAGCGTTTTTTGCAGCTAATTTAACCATCATTTCATGCTGTGATGAAGTTTTAAATAACAACATACAACTACAACTAAAAAAGAGGAAATAGTAAGTAAAGATGAGCAAAATTAAGCAAAGAAAAATGAGCTTAAAAAGTAAATGTTCTTAACAATTCTTAACTTTTGATACTTTTCTCCTTATTTTGTTTACAGTCAAGAATTGCTGTATCATTGAACAAGGAAGACCTCTCTCACTTTCTATTCATGGCAAAGGTGGATTACGTCAAACTGTTGGTTAATTTGGCCAATAAATTACCTGGTCTTGCGGAGATAGTGGTTGATTGTTGTCGACCTGAGATTTGTTGTTTTGAGTGAATGAGTGACGTTCCGTTAATACTGACTGTTGAAAGCTAGACATGGATTAGAGCTAAGGTAAGCTATGTACCTTTGAGAAACAGAGAAGATAGTCCGTATCATCAGGTGGAAAGTAGCAAAAAACTCGTGTGAATGTGGCTAACCTTCTTTCTCTCTTTATTTTTTTCCTTTTCCAAAATCCAAGGGCTTGTCCACCATGGTTCTCAGAATGTTGACTCAATCTCTCCTCCAGGGCAAATGATTGACAACTCTCTACATTATTCAGCTAATATTTTCAAACGCCATACCTGCTTCTTCTCTATCTTCTTCTCTGTCTCTCTTGACTTTTCTCTCTTGTGATATGCTGATAACGATAGGTAAAATGCCAACTAATTTGCGAGAAAATTTAAATTTCACTCTAAGTTTACTCACTTTTACTCTACTAATTTTTCTCTCTTCCTTTTTCTCTTGTTACAGAACCAGTGCTATTTATTTCGTGCTATGGCTTTTGGTTTTATTTTCTGGTCAAAGAGACAGTGAAAAAGATAACACTTAATGATGACGAGGAGGAGGAAGGAGACCATGATGACGATCAAGAAGGCAAACAAAAATTTGGTAAAAGATAAACGAGCCAAGATGACACAGAAAGAGAATGAGAGAGAGACAGAGTTACAAACTAAGAAAAGAGAAATGACGACCAATCGAAAGTAATTCTAAAAATATATCGATAGAAAGAAGTGAAGAGAAGATGTCACCAAAGACTGATGGATGATCATTTCAAATTGTTTCAAATTGCAATTTTTGTTATTGCTGCTGAAATAGAATCGTTTAGATGGTAAATGGTGATAATTAAGAATTGACCACTAATGATGTCTTCCATTTAACTTGATTTTAATTTATTATTCCAATCAATATTAGCAAATATACTCTAAACGAGGATCAACTTATACCTTTGAGTACACATTTTAACCAAAAACTTACACTGTTTAAACAAGAAACCAAATTAGTGAATATTGCAAGTCAAGAAATTCATTAATAACGGTATTTTTATCTTCCATCACTTATAAATTGATTGTCACATGAACAATTATTATCAATATTAACTAATTGAAGTTCGTTTTTTTTCTACTTCTAGTTCTCATGAAGGACAGATTTTTGAGCTAAGAATAAAAGAAAACGTTGTCATGGGAAAAAGGAAATCAAAGACAATTTTACTGATGATCAAGGTTGAAACATGAATTGGAACCAACCTCTACATTTAAAAAGCTAATCGGTTTGGGTTTGCTGTGTTATCAATTCATTAATCACTTTCAGAGTTGAGTCAAAGAGAGGAGGGAAAAAATGTTGTACAATTGAAGACACTGTTTAACACTCTTGTTTCACCATGTCCATTGAAAAGGGTTTGGTCGTTCAGGAAAAAAACAAGAAATGTGAATTTAAGATAATATCCATTTAACTCTGATTCTATCTATTTCTCTTCATCTCTTCATCTCATCTTCTCTCTTCAACGCACCAAGGTGATGATTATTTTATCCCAAATGTTAGTGATTAATTGCTGTTTAAAATAATTGCTTTGAGGCAAAAAGT
Organism: Tetranychus piercei; assembly: GCA_036759885.1. Lineage (NCBI taxonomy): Eukaryota > Metazoa > Arthropoda > Arachnida > Trombidiformes > Tetranychidae > Tetranychus > Tetranychus piercei. The sequence goes on from CM071878.1 coordinate 16,062,621, forward strand.
CGTTTTGATATTTTGTTGTCTAAATGCTTTTAACTTCTAGTTTTTCTGCTCATTTTTGCTCTGTTTTTTCTCCTTTTCTTTCCTTTCTTTCTGCTCATCTCCTCATTAGATCATCTCCATCTTCATCTTTTTTCTACCTTATTTTCACTATCAGTTTACTTTTTTATACCTTCAAGATTAGACTCATTAACACACATTGAGTTGATATTTCTTCTCTTCTGCTAACCTTTTCTCTCTTTCTCTGTCTTTTACTTTCAGAATTCTGTAATCAATGGTGGTAATGAGGGTTGCAAGATGTAAAACAGATTACCTCAAAGTATCAGTATTGAAGAAACGCGAATCATAAAAAAGCCAAAGTTTTAAAAACATTTTCAGAATTTGCTTGATCATAATTAAGATTACAAGTAAGTTTGTTAGAAAAAATATGTTTTCAAGATTTGTGAAACTTTTTTTCTCCATCTTTCAAGTTAATCTTACATTTTTTAATAGTTTTTCCATCTTCTTTGCAGTTTGGACAATTATCAAAACTAACCACGTTCCATCAGTTGAAGATGTTTCTACATCATCATCATCATCCTCGCCAACATCAACATTTGCTATGCTTTGCCTTGCCTGGACAATTTAACTGATAAGACAACCTGGTAACATTTGAAAGTTGGTGAAATAAGCCCAAGTTAATATATTGTTAACAGGAGAAGACAAATTTGAACAAATTAACTTATTTAAGCAGATTATGGTTCAAATCAGGATTGCTGATCAAATTTCAGATTAATAATTTAATTGTCTTGTAAGGATGTGTAGGATTAGCACATAATCATTTCTTGATTTAACCGTTAAAATTGAATACAAAATTGTGTAAAGTGTTTAGGATTACTATTAGGTGAAACTGTTGATTTCATTTTTCCATTTTAATCTTATTAATTGCAATTAATATCACCAATTAATTTGATATTTTTACTCTAAATATCAGTTAAATTTGCTCTCAATATTCAATTAGTTTATTAATAATTGATGGTAATTTTAACCTTGAAATTGAATCACACAATGTAATATAATATTGAATATTATTTTACAAGTCAAAAAAGTTAAAGTGAAAGATAAGATGATGTTAGAGTAAAAAATTGAATCAATTTGTTATCATATCATGATGAAGCGGAATTATCATTAACATTCAATTGCCTTTATTTTTCAGATTCATTTGAACCAATCAAGAAAGTAAATCATTTCCAAAGTCATCATTGAACCTGAAAGTATAATATAACCAATGATGATGATAAAAGGTGAGATAAATTGTTTACTTTTTTCTTTGACTGCTGCTACTTCAAAGTGAAAATTGTCAATTTGATTATCAAAGTGACAATCAAACACAGTTTAATCGTTGCTCAAATTTCATATTCAACAAAAGTCGAAAGAAAGTGCATCAGCAAAAACCAAACTGTTACTCTTTTCATGATTTATATTACAAAGTGGATTCAATTGCAATCAAAAGAAAGATAATGATGATTGAAAAGATAAAAATTGTTGATTGAAAAGATGAGATGGAAGAGATGAAAATGATGTTTTTTTGAAAATGATGGAAGCGATGAAAATGTGATGAAAAGATCACTTTGTTTATTAGCCAATGTAAACATGAATAACCTTATCCCACAAAGTTTCAACTATCATCTGCTATCAACATTGACAATCACCACTAATTGATTGAGTCAAGGGATAGGTTAATTAAGAGTTAATAAAATGGGAAAAATTGGAAAAGAAGAAGAAAAAAGTTGCTCAAAAAAGCGCAGATGAAGATTTTGTCGTCATTTTCATCTTCTTCATCACCATCATCATCATTGGTGTACTTTACAAAAGTGCAAAACTGTACTCCATCCTAATTGGATTACATCGCCTTAGGGTGGGCCTCACTCAACACTTACAATATTTTTTTCACTGAGAAGATAAAATTTGATCTGTAAAAATCAATTTTAAAATTAAATGCAATCAAAATGATTTAGCCAAAGATCTTTACCTGTTTAAACAACAGTAACTTTAAACCTTTAGTCTTTTCGGTCATCATTATCATCTTCATGTTAAAAGTCCATTTGGTTTCTTGTTGCCTGTCTTTTCCTATCTTTTCATTCTAATTTCAGATAATTTCTCAAAAAATTAAGTCAGATAAACTTATAATAAATTATAGTATATTATTATATTTCAACTATCATAATAATAAACCGAGATAAATAGTGAATAAATGAAGTTAAAGTTGAACGTTATCAGTTTACGTTGAAAAATACATTTAGATAAGGAAACAAGTTTTAGCAAAATAAACTTGTTCCCTTGACGAGTATTCATCATGATTATGATTATCATTATTATTTACTCTGAATATAAAATATTTCATTGAAACCACACCTCATTCAGGTTGCCATGATAAAGTCTTTCAGGCTCATTTGGTAAAGTCAAATGAAACTATCAAAAATAAAAGACTAATCAAATTGATAATTTTCAATCTGACTTGGTTTTCGATTCAATCTCATTCATGTTTTCAGACGTTTTTTACTTAAATAACTTGAATACACTTGAAAATTGATTGCAAACGTTGAATTGCAGTTAAAACATGTTTACATTTAGCTATCTTTTATAATGACACAAATTAGATAGAAATTTAATTTATCATTACCAATTATCATCATTACAAATCTTTTAATAGTTTCTTGATTCTGTTAATTTCATGATGATAGTTCAATAATGAATACACTTGAAATGATCAGAAAATTATTCTCAGCATAAAGTCAACTTACAATTTAACCAGTCCAGTGATTAAATTGATTGTTGCAAATTCAATAACTTGACAAATGACCAAATTTTTAGATTCAAAATTAGAAGAGAAAAAAATTGAATTTAAAAATATCCAACGAAAAGTAAAAATGTTGCAATTTAGTGAACAAAAAAAGTCAAATGAAAAGCATTTTTGGTCCACAAAATGACCTTAATAATGATAATCATCAAATATTGCATTCTCCTGATTGAATGTATCATCACTTGAATGTGTTTTTGTTGTGGCGCGAGGACAAAAAAGCCCGCTGTAAGTCTATCCATTATAATTATAAATACCTTCAAATTGTTATCTTGAAAAGTAGCCTACAATAACGATAATTCAAATTTCAAATAATAATACTGTTGATAATGATAACAATAATATGAAACTTACCTGAAAATTTTTGATCTCTTTTTGCTCCATCTTCATCTTTTCTCATCTCTTCTTCTGATACACTTTAACCTTATACTTAAAATATATTGTTTTTATCAACAGCAATCATTTGAAATGAAAGTGAACAGAAAAAAAAGTGAAATGAACAAAAAAAGGAAAACTCAAAGAGAAAACGTTTATAAAATTTGAACGTTGAAAAATTTTGCACTTATTCTTGTGTTATCATTAATATTAGAGATTGTTATTGCTATTATAATCATTATCATTGTTATCCTGGAGGGTAAAAGCGTATATATAAACTATATGTCCAAGACAAGCAAACAGACAAAAAAAGTTACTTTTGTCTGAAAATGATACTCATTTGGAATTAGTTTTTTTGCTCTTTTTTTCTTGAACTTCTTGTTCAAATCGCGCTCATCTTCCTCCCTCTCATCATTATCATCTTTAAAATAACTTCTTGATGTTTCCATGGTTTGCGATTGTTTCATATTTTCCTTCAACTTAAATAATATCATAATGATACAAGTTTGGCCCAAATGTAGTTTTTTTGTTCATCTTAAACTAACCCACAGATGATCAACACAATAACCTTATAATAATCAGAAGCAAGTTATCAGTTATCAACATTAACAAACAACATCAACAACAAGTACAAGTACAAGTTGAAAAAATAAGTTTGAGCAACAAAAAAAACTTCAGTAAGCATCGTAAGTTTGTATTTTTTTGTGGTTCCTTGAAAATGAAACTCATCATTTTGATAGTTTTTTTTACCTTTTTTTTCTTACCTTACTTAACCTTAATGCATTACATTGTTGGCTAAAGTATTTCAACTCAATCTTGAATGTCTTTTTTACTTGACTCGCTGCGCTGGCCAAAAGTACCTTGAAAATGATTACAATTTACTCACAAGGTAACGTTTCTTTCTCTCGCCATCAACCATATAATATCATTTTCAAACGTTAATTTACAAATATAATGATGATAAGAAAAACATATAATGATAATGGTTGTAATAAAAAGTAATGATAATGATTATATTAATAATAATGTTGATAATAATGATAGACAATTTAAATGACTCTTCATCATCTTTAAGACCAACAAGTTAAAGAATGAATTGTTTTTTATCTTCACAGAAAAAAAATGATGAACCAGAAAAACTTGTGTCTTTACTGTTGTAATTGTATTAAAGTTTAACTTTGCGTTTGTAGCCTTCATTAGTAAATTTCATTCTCGTATTTATACTTTTATTTTTACCCAATTTTCACTTTAATTTTCACTTCAATTTGCACCTAAATTTGAACTTTTTTTCTCGTTTTCCAATATTTTTTACTTTCCTTTCTTTTTGCATCGTCTAATTTAGGTTATTTTGGACTTTTTTGACTTTACTAGACTTTCTTGCTTCGGTGGAATCACTTTCAACTGCAATTGTGGTTCCTGTATCATGGCCTAATAGCTGCCTACCTTGGTAAGAGTAACCTTTAATTGGACGTTAATTTTAAAGTTTACACAAAGTTAACCACAGCATTTTTTCTGATGAAAAAACCAAAAATGTACGAACACTTTTCGCTCTTCTCTTTTCACCATCATCATTATCCCCATCTCCTCCTCCTCCTCCTCCTCCCTCTTCAACTTTTAACTGGATTAAAGGAAGAAGGTGTCAACTGTGAGTTATTTTACCTTTAACGGAAGTTTATTCAAGTCATTGATGAATCTTATCAATGACATATTTCATCAACTTTTCCCTGTCTTACTATTTACATTTGAATACAGGTTACATTTTAAACTTAATATTAGCCTTGGTCGGTTATAATAACGTGAACGGTAAGAGGATGATGACGATGATGAAGATGAAGATGGTGGTTATGGTGATAAAGGTAATGACGATGGGAAACGTAAATGATTATTTGAGCAGGAAAACGCTTTTTTGTAAAAAAAGACGAATCGGGTAGAAAGAAAGAGATGGATGATGAAAAGAGTGGCCATTCATTGATTAGGATACTTTGAAGTATACTTAACTAGAGAGGAGGTTGGTGAGGTGGGAAGTGGGTGAGAAGAGTGAGAATGAGAAAGTGTGAATTTAAAGTTTAAAGATGATGAATAAGATGATGGCGAGGAAAGTCTGGTTTACGGGCAAAGAGACACGGGCGTTTGTGTTAACGATGGAGGAAGGTAAAGTTGACTTAAATAGAGCAAATGGTTGAGTTGCATTCAATGGTTATGTGAATATATTATTATTAGTATTATTATCAGTATTAATGTTATTATTACTATTAACCATTATTATTATTATTTATCAATACATAAATATACTGGGCGATGACAGGATAAAGAAGACTGTAAAAGACAGTTTTTAACTTGAATAAAAATATAAGTCTATTGATGGTTGCAAGCAAGTAAGAAGTATAAGAAGTGAACAAAAAAATTATACAAATAAATCTAACCTTGATATGAATACAATTTTTAGGGTAAACACGATGTTAAACGTTTGTTAAACCCAAAACATTTTCAGAAGCTTCCTCGAAATTCAATGAGAGAGAGAAAGTTGACAGACTTTTGGTAATGATAATAGCTGATCAATGCTTCTGATGACAATATGAATTTTTTTGGTAACAATATCACTGCTAATAACAAGAGCAATGATATCAACAATGCAAAACAATATTAACAACTGATCAAGAAAGGAGAGTGAAAGTTGGATGCAAAAATTAATGCTTTAAGTCACAAATTGTAGTTTCAACCAATAACAAGTTGTGATTCAAATGTTTGAATCTAAATTTTATTGTTTGCCTTTGTGATATTTGATCATTTGGAAAACTGTTTTGCGCATTTTAAATGAAGCTTTTGATGAGTGTATCGTTAGTAGGAATCGTCGGTTGAAATGGAAATGAATCTTTGCATTCTTAAAAAGATTTTACTCAAATATTTCAACAAAAAATAAACTGCTAGTTTTATCAATTGAATTTGAATAGATTTTCGTTGAAGCTCAAATGAAAAGACCTTTTCACTAAAATAAATAATCAACTTTTACATTCGACTTTGACAAAATCACGAAACAGTCTTGAATACGCATTTGAATGGAATCAAAACCGTAGGGAAATTCAATGAAATCAACTCGAACTAATTTAAATAATGTTCTGTTCATGTTTGGCCGTTTGAAGGTGCCTAAGGCAAAAGTTATCATGAACAAGACGTGGACTCGAGTATTTACATTTAGAACAACCTCATTGCCTTTCGAACTGAAATACTGTAAAGAAACAGACTAAAGGACTAATTACTAGCTTTAAAAACCATTTTCTGATCTGATTGACCAGTTTCCACTTAAACCGAAGCGTTCAATATCAAGTCCGAAACCTGAAAATGATTATTTGACAAAAATTTTCATCTGATATTTTCTCAAAATTGACTCGTTGAATACTTGCGTGAACAAAAACTATGAACCTTGATTTGAACCTGAATTTTTCATTCAACATTGAAACTCATTTGAAGCTTTTCTTAACGCAAAAAGCAAATCATTCAATGAAGTTTAAAGGCGGACTGAATGATCATGTTGAGAAGAAAATTGCAGATAAAAATCTGAAAATGTGTCAACTTCTTGAAAGGAGAGTAAACTTTATGGAAGTAATCAAAATAAATGGTCAACCAAACCCTGAAACTAACCCACTCTTGATTTGTTTACACTAGTGAACATCTAATTGTAACAACTGTTGGACAAGAGAAGCAACAACAACAGCAAAAGGATGATGACCAGAGCAGCAAAAAAACTGGGAAACAAGAAAGAACAAGAAAGAAATGAAGAAAAAAGTTGACTTTGAACAAAAGTCAAAAGCTGCATCATGTTTATATAAAGACACACAACTATAGAGTAGAGAGTAGACCATTGGACAATGTGAAGGAACCAGAGCAACTTGACCATCATAACCACCATCATTAATTGTAAGTTGCAAAAAGTTAACGAAGCGTTTGTCCGTGAAACTTATTACACCTTAAAAACCACTATTACAATTGAAGCTCACATTATTATACCAGGTAAATGGTAAAAAAGAGAAGAGAAAAAGAAAAAGAAAAAATGACTTTGTCCTTTTTTTGGCAAACCTGGTTTACCTTTTAACAGGTATAGTTAACTTGTTCAAGTTATGTGGTGATAATGGTGGTTGCAATCATGTTGATCATTTTTCGTGTCTAATGTAAACAACATCAACTCATCATCATCTTTCATTTTAAACGTTAATTTCTCACTCTGATGTACATTTAAACACATTTATTTGTAGCTCTTGTTGTGCCTTAAAATCAACCCAAAGCTTCTGGTAATATCTAAATACAATAACAATAATGGTTCAAGAAATTTCCACTTGAAATATTTTTCAATTCATTTTCAAGACTTTTTTTACTCTCAACTTTTTATGTATTTTTACCTTGTCCAGACAACATTGTTTGTCAGCTTCATGTTTTACTGTTGTCAACAGCATTTTTACCTTGAGTTTTGATGGTTACTTTTGGTACGTTGTTACCTTTTCTTGCAACCTTTTCGCAACATTCCAATGGTAATTGTCATTTTACGAATCATTTTTCTCCATTCTGCTTTTGCAGTTGAATTTTTTGCCCTCAAATTAATCAAAAAAATGATCACTTTTCTGGTGAATCCAACTTTTCATTTGGTTGACAATTTTTCAACATTAGATTTGAATGTTTTTGCCATTTTTTTCTTTTCTTTTTCTGCTTCTTTCTCTTAATGATCATTTTCAAGTTAAATTGGTTCACTTGAAGTGAATCAATTTAATTTCATATATACAATTGATGACGATCATGATGATACTTGGATGTAATAATAATGATAATTCTGTAGCTAAAAGGAGACTAAATCTGTATCATTATAATCATATTAATTCAATGGTTAAAGTGTTAACCTGGTTTAATAATATTGTTTTGATGAAAAGAATTGGTTCAAAGTGTAATTTCTGGTTAACAGGTTTATAATGTAACTTAATCTCTACTCTTCATGGGATCAGGTTGACTGATTTGTTGTGTTGATTATCACCATCATTATTATGAGTTGCAAGCAAAAAAATAGTTAGAATCAAGTTTAACTTGAGAATATAATTACATACAATAAAGGGAGGATAAAATGATAAAATCTTATTCAATATCACACATAAATAAACATTATGTTAGCTAAAGTAAATAATAATGATCATTTTGTTTCATCATCATCATTATCATTTCACTCAAATATTATCGTGAAATTTGATCGATTTTATTACATTTTTTATTCTCTTTTATTTCTGTAAATTTTCTCTGTAATCACTGTCAATTGATTTATTTAACTTTTTATTTGATTCGTCAAAATTTCCAAACTACTTTTCTGTGCATTATTCAACTATCCAAAGTTTGACACGAATCTTAACCCTTTCCCTGAAAGCCAGCGAAAAGTCTGCGATGAAATTTTCCAAATTGATGTAACATGAGGTGAAGTGAGCTATGACTTTGAAGCTGCAGTTCTAGTAAATGACCTAATTAACTCGATTTTCACACTTTGTCTTCTTCAACACTTTGATTCAAATCAACGATCAAGAGTGATCAATGATCATTAAACTGCTGTTAATGATTAAAATTGATTTGATGCTAACAACGCATTTCATTGTTATCACCTCAAAGTTCAAACAAAGTCTAAACGAAACATTGAAATTGTAAATAAAACATTTGTTTGTGTAACCAAAGATATTTTCCAGTGACTGATGTTGATTTTGTTTCAATATCAATCCGAATGTTTTACTTTATTTTCATGGTAAAATCTACTCGAGAAAAGGAAGAATGAAACTTGTTCAAGAGTAATCAACTGAGTCAAGTAATATTAAAAATGAAGCCACAAAAGCTCAACACTTATACAACATTTATAGCAGAAATAAAACTGACCACTTTTCAAGATAACCTTTTCTTGCTGCCCATAATTGACTCTATTTAATTGTATTTATTACAGCAATCAGTGTGGTCAATGCACCGTTGTATTGTTTCACTGATTGAACCGCAATTAAACACATTAACATTCATCCAACATAATATTATGTTGTCATTAATGAGAAATTTAACTCCCAGTGAAAAAAAAGTAAAGTTGAGTGTAACAAATATCTTATTATTATTGCATTTCAAGTCTTCTCAAGTGACTCCTAAGCTGCTCTTGCAATTTGTCACCTAATAAAGAGCAGCAAAAAAGAGGTTGAAAAAGGATACTCAATAATGCTCAATACAAATTTCCAGTATATTTATATTATTGCCATTTTACTCATGCTATTATTATACGCTAACCGATTCGTTCCGGAACTTTAAAGATCCTTGCAGCATTTCCTATTGCAAACAAATAACCTCAAACCAGAATCAATATAACATCATCAACCTTCAAGTACTAAAACTCAATTTTTCATCTTGCAACCTTTCCTTCTTTTCTGCCTTTCTTTTTGGCTCGTTATCTTCATCTTTAAGTTTCCTTTCATCTCTTTCAGTTTCGCATTATTTGCTTTTATGCTTCTTTGTATATTCAAAGTTGACGCTCTTTTTTTGCCAATCAAACTCCCAGTGAAATGATGAAAACTGAATGAAACCTTTAGCTAAACAAGTCAAGATAAATTAATACAAACAATGTTACAGTTTAATATGATCGTTTATTCAAGTTACCAAAGTTAACGTCTTTTTCCAGGCCAATCAAACGGTAAACATAAATTGTTCAAGAAAAGGAAATGGTTGATAATACAATTTACAATGGGGACAAACAGTTCTACCATATTAAATGTTGTTTTGACCCACAAGAGTATTTGTGCTTCATTTTATCAACATTATGTGTCAACATTGGTTAATAAACCCATTGTATTCAATGTTTGCAAATCACATTGTCTTCAACAGTTTTCCTTGAACAGCCAAAACCAAAGCCTAATCATCACTCTTGGAACCAATAAAGAGTGCAAAAAGGTTTTCATCATTTTCACTGTTGATTCACTTTCTTTCACAAATCGCACAATAAAATTGTATAGTCCAGAGCAGGCAGAAGCGCAAAAAGAGCCTCGAATTGACAAAATTTTGACAATCCCAAAATATTAGCAAAAGTTTACTGTAAATATTTTGCTTTCTCCATCATTGATCGTCAATGAATATAAATTGTTGTAAAGCACAAAAGCAAGGATCAAATGAATATAAATAGTCATTTGTGTCTTCATCTATACATATGTGTGTGTGTGTGTGTCTGTCTGTCTGTGTGTTTAGCAGGGAAAAAGTCAAATGATTTTGATGCTATAAAAGCTGATGATGCCAAGTCAATTGATATGACCAACTACACCTTAGTATGGATCATTTACTTGATGTTTGCTTGGGTTGAGGAAAAAGTGGAAGAAAGAAGAAAGAGATTTTTTCTTTTTCCCCTTTTCTTCTCACTTTACTTCTTTCCTTCATCACCTTCTCATCATCATCATCTTTCCTTTCCCATTGAAATTGAAAGACCACAATGGCCACGGTGATCGGCCCATGGTTACCCAAAGTTTCCTCCTTATTAACCTTTTCCTTTGGTCTTGAAAATGTATCAACATTATTACTTGTTCAATAACTATGTTTTATTAATGACAACATTTCTCTTTTGCCAACAAATCATTATCATCTAATAACACTGCAATTGCATCTTTTGCATAGCGCCGTGTAGCCATTGTACACAAGCCATTGTAGGTTTAATATTTTTGCGCCCTTTTGTCCCACTTTTTGCACGTTAAACATGATGTATTGTACATTATTATGTTTATTACACCATTGGGATGAGTTTATTCATTTTCACATAATTTCAACTTTTCACTTTCTTCTGTTTTCGCGTCTTTTTACCTCAACACTTGGTGAATGAACAGAGGTAAAAAAACACACACAAAAATGCGCAATTTATCAGCAAATTATTTCATTTACTACTTTATTACTCATTTTATCGTCTCATGAGGTTAATTGTTTCGAGTATTTTTGCCACATTTTTTTCTTTCTCCCATTTTCCAGGTTAACCAAAAATAATTGTTTGAACTAATTGAATGTTTAATATCCAATTGGCCAATTTGCTGGTTAAAAGTTTTTCCATTCATTATACAGTTTTCTCTGGATTCGAGTTGAACATTTCATGGTAATGATGATGATCATGTTAATGGTCTTGATTTGATTTACATAATAACTCGAGTTATCTTTGGTTTCAAGGTTTACCTTTTGCTTTGCATTTCAAACTTCATCTCATGAGAATGAACCATTTTTTTTGTTCACTTCAAAATTGAAATTAACAATTTTTTCTTCTTTTTTTGGGTAAAAAGCAAGAAAAAAATGGTACAAAATTATAACTATCTGAACATATTTCAACATTACAATTCCCATGATATTGTAGGTATTAAATGTAAAAAACGGTTCAACAATGGCAATGATAATAAAGTAATAACAAGTTGAAAGAAGTACGCAATTGAATTGACAAAACAAAAGTGTAATATTGAAACTTATTGGTAGCCATTTTTTGTTTGACTCTTTCAATTTTTTTGCTTCTTACTTTCTTCTTGGCATCATTATCGTCATCATCAACAGCGCCATTTCAGTTGTTTCCTCAGCCATCATTCAACATTATTAACAAGCTAACAATAACAAGAAAGTCCCATTCTCAGTGTAAAATACCCAAAGGAGCTATTGGATAGCTGTACTTGAATAGCTCATCATGATAACCGTTAACATAATCATCATCACCCATCATCTTGCTGTAATAATTTGCTACAAGACAGGCAAGAGCATCGGTTTGGATCAAGTCAAGAATGAAAACATTAATAAAAAACCTTTGATCAGGCAAAAGAAACGAGACAAAAGTAACACATAAATAGAGGCTTTTACAGTGTTTCCAGTTGTTCATTTGGGAAGATCAAGTTTGTAATACATGATGATATTACATCGTGTTATCATTTAAAAGTAACAAAAAAAAGTTTGGACTCGGAAAGTTGATAATGATAAACCTTGATATTTAATATTCTCATGAGATTCCATCAAGAAAATGTCAAAATCAGTTTACAGCAACCTGTATCCAGAACCATTCAAAGCTGAAAAAAGTTTAAAATTTTATGAAAACATTGATATTACGCTACATTAGAATGATAAAGCTTTTACTTAAAACCTGTAACAAACCTAACTTAACCCAACCCAACCTAAACCAGCGTAACCATGAAATATTTCATGACTAAAGTTTAGTTCATTTCAATAAACTTACTGTTTTTGTTGAACTAAAAAGGCAACTCGAACAACTTGGATCATTCAAGATCCAAACAAATTACCTGGTGACCAAAGTTGATGATCTTGATAAACAAATCAGAGTGTAAAATACCCGGATTAAACTTGGATTATTCAATGTTCTTCTTTTCAAAATTTCGATGTTTTTGAAGATGTATCTTCTCACCGTGTCCTAAATCTGTATTGAGAGGGTTAAAACATGCAATTTAAAACCATAGTTGTCTTTATGCTTTTATTGATTTTAAAACATCAGTTGATTCGGTGTCATAAGTAGCAATAGTTACTTTATAATATTGAACAAGAGTCATCATTGTAGATGATTATCATGCCATCACGTTGAAGCCATGTTTTTATAAAGGCGACTCATGATTCAAAATGATGTTGATCCTGATAAACATTAGCGCTCTTTAGATCTGTTTACAGCATTTATCACAGTCCAATCAAATGTATCATGAAATGATCTGGTTGATAAAAGTGAAACCCAATTGCGGAAAAATGTCAAATGCTTTTACCCAAAAAGACTGAGGCTAATGTTAAATTGTAGTTGTAAACAAGAAAGTGAAAAGGTAAAAAGCAAAAGGGTTGAAAAGGAAAGGTTAAAGATGCAAAGAGCCTTAAGCAAATTCAGTCGCTGTTGAACCATTCACTTATCTTTCCTCCTTTCTTTACCAATTGCTTCTTCCTTTATCATCCCATTGTCATTCCTACTCACCTATAGATAATAATATTTATTTTTTATTCACACTGTGCTAACGATTCAGCATTCCCTTTTGTTGCACAGATATATCTATGTCTCTGTGGGTTGCGGCTATTGCTTAGCATTTGTCAATTGGTGATAAACTGTGTATACTCTGTCTTGGGGTCTCTTTCATTTCTGTATGTGTGTGTGTTTGTCAGTCTACAACCTATCATTAAAAAAGTTTGAACACACACGAAGAGAGTTGAGCTGGACATTTGAATGTCCTAAGCAACCCGAACACACACACACACTTTACACTGATATCTTTAGTCAATTACTCGGATTACAATGAATAAAGGCATTTACAATTGAAAGTCAGAGGCTAACAACTTCACAAGGAGATGAAATTATTTATGCCCAATTTAATTTCCACTCTTTGTGTGTACTTTTTGTTAATTGAATTTAATTAAAGCCTGTCAAAAGGTGAACGCATATTTAACCTGCTTTTTTCCTTTCCTTTTAAATATACTAATCAAGTGTAGTTAATGCAGATAATGGCAGTTGTATTAGTACTTACTTTATAAACAGCAAAGTTTATCTACATTTGCTGTTAATTGTTTACTCATTTTGCCTTCTCTAATGAACAAATTGCAAGACAAAAAGTGATGATTTAATTTTCCAGTTTAACACATTATCTGTTGCTAATTATTGCAAAAAACTTGATCATTTCAGGCTGTGAATCAACTTTACTTTAATCTGTTCATCATTGAGTTATTTTTTATTATTGAGATCAGAAATATTCATCTTTACAAAGTTACGTTTAATGATTAAAATGGTTTAATTTTCACCGATATTCAAGTCTTGACCTTCAAATTGAACGAATCGAGGTTTGAAAAAGCATCGAGTTGAACTTTGAAAATGAAAAGATAAAATTTGAAAAGTAAAACTGATTTGTTTAACATTGCAATTGATTTGATTGAATGAAAATTGCCTTTCATTGTATGCAAAGTTATTGATTTAGTAAAGTTGATTTGGTTCAAAGATTCACCTGAATTACTCAATGTATTGATTACTGTCAAGTGTTTGAAGCAAGTGTTGAAAGATGGCGCTAATAGACAGAGTTTTGGTTTAAAACAAAAGGTTTACATTTGTTGTACATTTATTATGAAATGTTAAACAGTGAATATCTTGACGGTGATTTAATTAGTTTGAATTAAGATTTGTGAATGATCTGATTGCATGGTTGGTTGGAAAGTTGAACAGTTTGCTGATCAGCTTTTTGACTTGTTTTTCATGCCCAAATCAATTGGCTTGCTTGTTTGAGCAACAAAAAGCCAGCTAAAAGGGAGTGAAAAAAAGATAACCAATGAAACCCATGAGACTATTGACTAAGATTTACTCCGAGAATCTCATTGTACAACGAAGAGTACAAGAGTCTTTTTTTTATATCAATGTTTATATTCAAGTCTCATGAGATGAAATGGTGAGATGAGGATGAAAGATATTTTACAATAATATTAAAAGAGCCAAGTTGATGGTGAAAGTGATAAGTATTATGAAGCGAAAGAAAGGCATCAAGTAGTGACAAGCAGAATAATAAATAAAAGCCTGAAAAAGAAGGAGAAAGATGGTGAATAATGATGATAATGATGAATAGAGAGTGAGAGGGGAAGAAGAATGAAAAAAAGGTTGAAATTGAAAGCGAGAAAAAAAGAGGTTCAAATTAATTGGAAAGAGATGTTTAACCATCAAGTGGGTTTATTACATTAGTTAATTTATGTTTTCCTCATAATATCATCATCAGATTTGCTCATCATCCTTCATCACTGACATGAACCTTTGTTTATCCATTATCATGTCTGTGAAAACTGAGAAAAAAAGACTTTACATTTTCATTTCCATGTTATGATAATCTTGATTCTTGCTCTGAGTTTTTTTTTTATTTTTTAATTGCCAAAGTGAAGAAGCAAAAAGTTGCCTTTTTTACTCAACCAATTAAGTCCTTTTTTTACCCAAAAATGTTGATTTTTTTCCCTCTAGTTTATTGGTGCTAAAAGCAAGGGAAAACAAATAAACGTAAAAAACAATCGTTAAATTAATTCTTAGGTTTGAGCTTTTCCTTTGCGCTTTTTTGCTGATAATTTTATGCCATTTGCACAACCTTTTTGCTGGTTGTGTGTTGGGAGCCAAATTGTTGATAATAAATGCTGATGAAGAAGCGATGAGATAACATAAAATAACAAATGTACTTTTCTGTTCGTCTTTTGAACTGGGAGGCAAAAACAAGATTATACGATGATGGTTATATTATGATGCACAACATTTTAGATACACTTACTTTGAAATGTTTATTATTAAATGTTTAATAGCGACATTATTTGTTTTTCACTCTTCAACTATTTTCTGTGCGTTTTTTGCTTCTCTTGTTGTTTCTCGATTCCCTCTTCTTCTTCCGTTTGTCATTGATTTTTTTTTGGGTTCCTTTTATTTCAACACACAATTTGATGGCAAAATCATGTTCGCTTTCATCTCATTTACTCTTCAAATAAAGCAAAGAGTATTCAAGTTTCGGTCATCTACTGTTCAAGAGACTGTTTTATACTCTCATCAGATGAGAAAGGAAAGATGATGAAAGATGGAAATTATTTAACGTGGGAAATGACTAAGCTGTATGTTACATTTAATGTGCCAAGGTTGACTTTGGGTTAAAAATTCATGATGTTCAGTCTGGTTGAGATTCACTAAAGGATGTGTTGACAAAAGATGAAAGGAAGAAGTAAAAGGATAAAAGTATTTTTAGATGGAAAGTGACCTCTTTGTGTGTTGGTTCATGTTAATAGGTTGGAAATTTTGTCTTGCCAACCAGAATTACTCAGATAATGAGAAATAAATTGACACGAAATGATCAGAAACAAGAAAAAAAATGACGAAGAAGATCAAAAGGGGAAAAAAGTTAAAGAAGCCAAAAAATGTAATGTTACATGAAAAGAGTCTGCACTTTATGTTGGCTTTGATGGGACGAAAGTCACTTGCTTAGGTTGAAAGATTAATGTCTTTTGGCTTAACAGAAATTACTTTGACGATGAACAATATGATGTTGTTAATAATGAAGAGGATGATGATATTGATGAATTGAATGAGAAGGAAAGAAAATACAAGAATACATGATGGAACTTGAAATTGGTTTGAATCAATCTTTGGCCTAAAGATAAGTTTCAAGCTGTTCATTTCGAGAAAATGATTGCAAGATATGGAAAAATCGAAAAATGGCAAATTTCTTGAAATTATTTTCTGCTTCTCTTCCGTTTATCTCTATATTATTCATCTTGTTGGTCTTCTTGTTCACCATCTTGTTTCTTCTTCTTTTCACCTTGTTCAACCATTATAATAAAAGTTTACATTGCATTTTATCTATTCCGGAATCAGATTGACGAAATAGAGTCAATTCACTTGTAAACCGGATTTACCATGCTAACAGGGCCATTTACTGATGACCTATCTTCCTCCTTGCTCATTATCATCATCTCAAGTTGTTTACTTGCTTACGGCTTGTTTACTTGCATCATTTGTCTCTATCTTTTTTTAACTTAAACAAACTAAAGTTACTCTTTCAGTCTGTTCATGATCATGTTCAAGAAGCGCACAAACAACAACAAAAAAAAGACAAAACAAAACATAACCTAAGCAACATTTTTCCAGATAAAAATACTGAAAGGCACTCTCTTTACCATCATCATTATCATCATCATCATATCTTCTGGTTTGAGAAAAAAAAGCAAGTACAAAAAAAGAATACAAAACCAAATTTTTCTCCATGAGTTTGCTCAGGAAAAATGTTGAACAGAATAATCAAGATGAAAAATTTTAATGTGACAGTTGAGATTCCATCTTTTCTGCATCCTCTCTCCATCCAAAGCTCACCAAAAAAGAGTGCAATACAAGAAGACGAACAACAGGGAAAAAAGCAACTCAATTGTACTTTTTACTTCTGTATCATCCAATAACTCCCATTAACCTTTTCATCCCTTTCCTCCTCCCACTTTTTCCTCCTCTTTTGCCTTCTTCCAACAAAAACTTTCCCACTTTTCCTCTTCCTTTTTGTCTTCTCATCTTCCATGTTAATGTTATTTGTGGTGGTTATCAAGTGATGAAAAAACTGAGTTGAACAATTGAAAAGTAGAAAAGTACATTTTCACCAGATTATCATTGATATTACATGATGAAGCAACCTTTTCCTTTTCTCTATCAACAACTTTTCCATGATATCCAATGAAAATTGCTGAATCTTTTCAATCTGATGGAAGGAGAAGAAAATGTTTTCACTTTTTTTTTATTTCCTCATTTCCTTTACTTTTTCCCTTTACTTTTATTGTACTTTTTCACATTTTATTTTTTCACACTTTTCATCTTTCAATTCAATACGGAAACGAGTGGACAATATTTTTCCTGTTGTCAAATGCCTCAAGTTATTATATCAACATGAGCAAAATATTATGACCAATGAACTTGTTCAACTTGTGCTTATTACTTAACCATCATGTTGAACAAAATATTTTTCATTCATATTCAGTGATTCAAATTTCCATATTGAAATTGGTTAAGTTGAGCAAAATGATTAAACTTGAAATGAAAAGAGTTTCAATTTTTTACTCTTTCGTTGATAAATTGAATGCAGAGAAATATTAATGATCCCAGTTGAATAACTCGAGTATTTATCATTCGACTCATTATAAAGTTCATTTGCATCAGAAAAAGTTTCATCAATTGTTGATCCCTAACTATCAGTATTCAGATTAAATGAGAATCCAAAAGATCAATTTTACTGAAAAGTCTTTTCATAATTCGATAATTTTCAGTTTTTTTTTGTCAAAAAAATTACTCAAGTTTCTCACCATATTGTTAACTAAAACTGGTTAAACAGTTGAAACAAAAAAAGCTTCTTGAAGAAACATAAAGAACTATCGATATTTATTCAAGAAGGTGTTGATGGAACTTTCGCCCTCTTCTTGATATTTCAATAATGCTGTGAATGAGATGCATAAAGAAAACAAAATATCGCAAAAAAAGAAGTAAATCCTTCAATAATATTTTCCAATGTTGGTGAATATTGAATAAGAATATTGTATTGAAAAGTTTAAATTGTTTACTGTAGTTGCTGTTGTTCATGCTTTTTATGTGAAGGGTTAAAGTTTATAATGCCTTGATACTGGTAATGATGTGAATGATAATGATATTGAATAAAATTTAGCAGCAGAATGCTTTTGTTTGAATGAAAATAAAATTCATGTCAACATAAAATGTTTGTAAGCTCAAAGTATGTTCATCATTTTCATCTTATTATCTTCACCTTGGCAAACAATTTTATTAAATATGAGCATGAAAGAGAAAGGAACCAGAAAATATTTTTCTTGGCACACAATTTTCATCATTTTATCTAGTCGAGGATAAAAATGAAGATAAGAATGGTGATGATGAAAACAATGCTCAGCATAAAAGTGAAAGTAAAAATGGAAATTAAATTTGGTGAAAGGCAAATGGCAAAAGGGCATTTATTGAGATACTTTTCATGCAAGTAATGTGACTTTTTAGGCTTGCAAGATTTTGAGTTAGCAACATGATCAGAACGATAACTGGTGAGAACGCGGAATGAAAGATGAAATAAGTATTGATTAAGGTAATAAGGATTAGTAGTTAAAGAGCATTTCAGGTTGAATTGATTTGAACAAATTTGTAAAATTATAAGATTAATTGGAATGATGAGAGTAGAAAGTAAAACGTATCGTGACTAAAGGCTCTCATTAAGATTAACCTAGTCCGATAAGAGTTACTTTGCTAGGTTGGCTTATTGATCATCGTCGGCTTAAACTGTTAGCGAAAAGCGATAAAAATAAAGTTACAGAATGAAGAAGACGATAGATGATGATGAAGATGAAGTTAAAACCAAATTCAATTGGCGGATAATGGGCACTCATTAAGCATAATTTAGTGCTGTGAAAGCAACTCTCTAGGTTGCAAGATTTATTGCCAATAGCCTAATTTGACTGGCAATGAAGAGGATTGTCTGTTAAGAGAAAGTCAACTTTGTGTGTTCAAACGGTTTACCAGTCAATTCAATCAACTATGATATTAAAAAATTCATTATTTTCGTTTTTCTTTCGCCCTTTCAACTTTCGCATATTATGCAATTCATGATGCTGTAAAATGGGAAAACTTTTGTTAATATGTAAATGTCAACACTTGAAATGTTCATTTCCCACTGAATCATTGTGAACATTGTAAAAAAGTAGATAAAATGAACGTGACTTATTATCAACATTTGATTTTATCGATTTCATCTTTTTCTTACACTCATCTACTCTTACTCAGATAACTTTGTCGATCAGAAAAAAAGTTTCAAACATTATTCAAGTTGAGTTTTTTTCTCACCCATTTCAAATCAACTTTTTCAAATTAGCAAATTAATCAATCATTAAACACGAATAAGCTACCTTTTGACAATGTTTATGCACAAAATTATTTCAAGTCAAAAGTTTCATGATAAATGAAAGTTTATCAACACTGGTTCACTTTGACTCTTTGATATTCCCTTATAATGATATCCAGATATGATAAAGTTAAAGATGATAACCTTAAGCTTATCATTTACCTTCCTTCAGAGCGTGTTAAACTTGAAAAATGAGCGATTCAAGTCAAATTATTCAACGTTGAAATAATGTTTGAATTTTAATTGAATTGAATTGAGAATTTAATCTTGTTTCGGTTAAAAATGATAAAAGTAGACAAGATAAAGAGTTGAAAATTAACCCTTTTCCATGCATTCCCAGTTGTACAATCCATCAACATTAATGTTATTAACAAAGATAATAACGAAAAGCGCAAGTTGAAAAGTCTCAAAAAAAACCAAAATCAAGACCAAAAGTGAAGCAAGAAAAAAAAGTTAAATCCATTGAAAAGCTGGTAAAAACTTGACTCGATAATTACACAAGTTGCAAGTGTGAAGAGTCGGACATTCAATAGTGATTCCATGATAATGAGTTCACCGTTTGATGGTTCAATAAGACTTGAAAGTTGAACAGTAAACAAACAAAAAGATGGAGAAGAAGAAGAGGGAAAAAAGTAAACTCAAAATTTGATCTATTACAATAATGAAGCTCTTATTTCACTTCATCAATCTTACTTTATCCTAAATCATCATCATCATATTCACTCCTTCACTTTTCCTCTCAATGAGCTTCTCATATCACAGTATCAACAGATTAACATAACTGCCACTTTTACCAGGACGATAAAATGACATGAACCGTTAAAACTCTTATCCATTTCACTTTTGATTCAAGATATACACACACACAATTGAGGTAACCATGATAACCTAATCCTAATCACACTCTCAACCCTCACCATAACCAACATCATAACCAACATCCAAGTAAATGAATCTTGATTGATTCTGATTACCAAAGGAAGAAAGTAAGTGAGAGAGAGAGAGAGAAAAGCAAAGAACAATTTTATCATTATTAATAACATTCTGAAAGTGTATAATTCCGATTCACTCCCAGTCCTTTTGTTTTTATATTGTTGTTGTTGCCTTTTTTTATTAGTATTATACTATTATTATCCCATATCAGCCACATTAACACCTAAGTGATACAGATTAATGTGACTGATAACAAAGTATTATTCACTTTAAGAGCCACTTCTTAGCATTAGAATCGTTATTAATATTATCAATGTTATAATAAATAAACAGAAATATCGTAAAAAAAGAGGAAAAAAAAGATAACCCAGAATGTCGATAATACAAACAGATAGAGTAATAGATTGTTCAATCATTATTATTAACCAAACATTATTAGTTGCTATCATCTTTATTAATATCAATGCATTAACAGACTACTACTTGATTCACACACACTTTTTATATGCCGTTATAACATTCATATATTAGTTGATATATTGAGTTATTAATATATTAACAGATTACTTGACAAACTTTCAACTTTCAAATAAACTTGATAAACAAATTTTCGGGCAAATAAAATGATGTGTAAACATTTGCATGTAAATAAAGTGATATTAAATTTATATTGCCTTGAATGCCATTGATCACACTATTGAACACTATTTAGTAGCAATTAATTTCATCAATTTCCAATTCTCACTGGGAAATCTCAATAAATTGAAACTTTTCCCATTTAATTCAATTTTTACACTTTTCCTGGATTCGATTGTAATACAACTTTCCGTAGATTCAATTCAGCCAAACGCCTTTTCATCATTATTAGCTTAAAGTTGCTTAATAAGATTAGACTCAATCCGCAAGCGTTATTTATTGAATATTGAGATTCAACTTTTAGCCACAAGATTAAAGACTCTTGACAAAAAAAAGTTTAGTTTATCAACAAATATATTTACCTCCCACTTTACCTCCCTTTGGTTCTGGCCTTTTGCCAGTTCTCATCATCTTTATAAACTTGCATTCTCCCACGAGCTATAAAGGCTGATGATAATGATGATGATGATGATGATGATGATGATGATGATGATGAGGTTGGAAAAGATGAAGCAAAAAGTTCGAGATTATCCACTTTATTGACTATTTAACGCTTCATCTTTTTAAAACTTTTGATTTGCCACTTTAAGCATCACTTTTAACCATTACTTTTTATCCATCATCTTATGTGTGTTTGTGGCTTTATGTCAATCTACATTTATCTTACTTCCTTTACGCACTTTTCTTTCTTTTCTCTCTTTTCTTACTTTCTTTTCATCATCAAGATGAAACAAGATGATTATTTATCCCACTCGTTTGATTAACTTTTGGCTAACCTTAAATCCTTCAAATTGATTACTCAAGTTAATTCATTAATCTCATGTCAGACACATATTTACTGAACACAGCGTGAGAAAAGGACTTGAACTCTTCTCATTCAAGGAACAACAAACAAACAATTCAACAACAAGCAACAACAAACAAAACTGCAAGAGTAAAAACTTTGTCCATGATTATCATCAATTGATTAATATTAGTCAATGTGAATTAGAAACGGCAGGCCTTAAGATTAAGATAATTTAGATGATAATGAGGATAAATGTGAAAAGTTGAAGACAATCTTGAATGATTATCGTCCTTTTTATTTCAAATAAGTTTATCTTTTCCATCTTTGACTTTCATTTTGATTAGTATGATAAATGTGATCATAATTGAGATGAGGCTTAGAAAGATGAATGAAAAAAATGGTTATTCAATGCGATTATGTATTTGAAACAGTTTGTGATAAAACAAGGTGCTAACAATGGATAAAGTAGCTGAAGAGCAAAACTTTATTTAATTGGTTTAACTTTTCTTTTTACTCAATTAGAAAGTTAATGTACCAGAAACAATTGAATAACTCGAGAGTAACTGTTGTCTCATCATTAATCAAACAGTTGTTGCTCTTTTCAAACAATGCAAAAATTTAAATGTTTGAATAAATGTGAGCCTTATTAGAATGAACTTTAATCAACATGAAGTGTGATTCATGCAGTTTATTAAAGTCTGCTCAAGCCTTATCAATCTTTTGTCTTAATAAAGCAAAATAACAGAAGACTTTCAAATTTTGACTCATCCGACTTTCAAGAGGAAACATCTATTAGAATCAAACAAACCTTTAATCATCATGTCAATTAAAAGGCATGATATGATTAGGTTAGGTTGGGTTAGGTTAGGATAAACCTTGTTTTTCAGCATAAGGACAACATCAATGAACCGGTGATTCAAACTTTGTGTTTGGCACAGGTAAAGGGAACATTAATTTGTCCTTTATGTGGTCGTGCATACAACCAGTGTTTGCAGTTTGCAAGCCAGAATAATGATAAAATGATCAAGTTTCCAAATAAAAGGTAAAGATTGCAAAATCAAATCAAAAAAGAAGGAAAAGGAATGATGGAAGAAAAGGATGAAAGCTGAACAAAAAGAGCAAACTTCAGAACAATATTCATGTCGAATAACCATGGATAAGCGAGTAAACATATTTTTAAAGGTTTAATAATATTGGCGATAATAATACTAGAACTGTGAATTCTCTCTATTGTATTCTCTTTTGTAAATTCTTTTGTCTCGAGGTGTTGGTCCAAATATAAGAACCTTTTCTTCTCTATCATCATCACCATCAGCATTTCAATTTTTCCTTTTCTTGTGCATTTGTATGTGTGTGGTACAGAGCACAATCCGTTTATGTTGAGAGGTTTTTTGGACACTTTGGATTCACATAAATAAGCAGATAAATACTTGCACACATGAATGCGAAGTAATACAAATAAATAAACTAAGGTGAACAATGTTTTGATGACAAAAGGGACAATTGGATTCTCTCAATCTCTTAAAATTTCTTGCAATATTAATAAAAGTTGTCCAAATGTAACCCCCATTCTGAGCAGCAGTAGTCAAAAAAATATATCTAATAACTTCAAGACCAAAAAGTTGAATGAAATCAAAGAGAAGAAAAGTTTTTCAAGTAAATCTGTTAAGTAGCCTAAGTTTGAGCATCAGTCAGCAAAAAAGGTTGAACAGTGAGTGTAAAGGTGGGAGGGATTGGGCAGGAATTGGCTATAGAAAATGTAATAATGATAAATACCTGGGAGTGTAAGTTATCATAAGTTGAAGGACAACAAAAAAAGTGTACCTCAAATGTAATAACATAATCAAACAAATGAGGTAACAAGGTAGAGAGGCAGAAACATGGGTTCAATAGCTGTTCAGTTTAATTGGAAAGTCCGAGAAACTTTTTCAATTTAATTCAATTTCATTGAATGGTAATATTGTTGACTAAGGTTTGATTTGATTTGATTTGATTTTTATTTAACGACTGAAAGCTCAATTTGCGATTGAAAAAGTGGCAATTTTAAAGCAAAAGATCAAGAAATGAAAGTTTGCAAAATGACATCATCGGGTTTTCAAAGACAAAGTACAAAGTAGGTAAACTTGAAAGCTGATTTGATCCTAATAAATACTGTCTGACAACAAGTTTATCAGCTTGAGTGAGTAAAGGTTGAAAAAGCATTATAATTTTGAGCAATTGACAAGACAAACATAGCTTCTTGAATAATAAAGCATCTTTGATGACTAAAGCTGAATCGATGAAAGTAACATTTTCAATGGTTCCAAGTTCAACTTGAAAACGTTCAAAAATGGGTTTAAATGATCAGACTTTGTATTATAACTATGAAATTGAAGAAAATTATCACCTTCATTATTCAGTTAATTGTACTTGATTTGATTCTAATGTACATTTTTGAGCAGAAAATTTTTACCAAAATTGGTTTACTGGCTAATTTGGATTGATCATAAAATGCATTATTTTTTACCTTTGCCCTTTCCATCATAATATCCTCATCATCATCATCATCTTGCTCTTTTCTCTCAATCATTTTCTTTGTAATATTAGTAATATTATATTGTGATTATTTATAATACAATTATTATAATACCTTTGAGAGTGACAAAGGTAAGCTTTTGACAAAAATTTAAATATTGAATCTGTCAAAGAAAGGCTGATAAAAGTTAGTATTATTATTGTTATTATTATTATAATATCATAGTAGCCTTATTATGAGTGTTTTTGTGTTTCTCTCGCTTTCTATGTACATAATGGTTAAACGAGGTTAACCTTAAGGCCTTACCGTTCCATCCCAATCTCTTCATCTATTCACATTCATCATTATCATCAACTTCACCTTATTGGATATATCATAAGGTAATAAGTTTGAATAAAAGTGAGTGTGCCTTTAATATTAGCCAGAGAAGGAGAGAAAAGAAGATGAAAGAGAGAGAAAGAGAGAGATGAAGATGAATACAAAAAAAGTTATCCGGTTAAAGATATCGCCTTGATACTTGAACATATAAGCCTCTTAATTCTCGTATTATGCTAACATTGAAAAACACACTGAAAGTGGAAGATGAAAGAGGAAGAAGAGGAAGATGAAGGAAAGAAAGAAAAGAATAGCAGTTTTCAAGTTAACTGAGATTTCTGGTTCGCTTTATTTTTCGACTTAAATATTGGCCTTTTGATTTGTACCAACTACTTTTTTCTTGTGTTGTTGTCTTTCCCTTTAGTCTTTTCATTCATCTATTCATATCTGTTTCTCTGGCTTTTTTGTTGTATTATTTATCCATTTTGTGTGCTTAAATTTTATCCTTCAGTGCAACGTTAAGTGTGAGATGAAAAAGAGCAATAATCAGTCCTGTTTGCCGTTGCAAGTATGATTGACATAATTTGAATCAATTGGTATTAACCTTACCAAAAACTGTGTGTCTCATTGTATTACATTATGTGCTAACTGATGATTCGAGTTAACAAGATGATCAAGAGAGTGAGCTTGTTGTCATATTGTACTTGTTTCATTTCATGTTCAACATTCAACAATTTATGAGTCAAAATATTTCTTTACCTTTTCTTGGTCGTTTCTTTTGCTCTTCTTGTTGCTTTGTTAATGGTCATTTATGCAAATTTGATGCATTATACTTTACTCAATGTCATAATGTGCCACTAAAAATGCAAAACTTTTCCAGTTTAAACAATTTTCTTTGTGTTATCATGTTTTAACTCTGAATTAGTTAGCGTTTCCATTGATCTGGTTGTTCAATTGGTAGATTATCATTCAATGTTCACCTGAATGGTGTAAAATCAGGCGATTAACCTTTAATCAATTGATAATCCATGTTGATGTTGAACATGTGAAATGGTCTTTTTGGTTGCCACTGAAATTTTCATGATGCCATTGAGCATGAAAGGATGAAAATTGTAAAGAAATGTCAATGAAAGTTGGAAGAAAATTGGAAAGGAAAAATTTGGAGAAGAAAAATGAGCGTAAAATTGGTCAACAATTTGAGAAGGTAAGAGTGTGATGATAATGATGATGAAGGTAAAGAAGAGTAAGATGGATGTTGAAGCAAGAAAGAGACATTGAGTAAACATTTCTGTCACATTTCATTCTTTTTGAAGAAGAAGGGAAAAAAGAAGAAGAAGAAGAAAAGGAAGATTTCTTTCTTTTCAATCAATTGAATACCTTCTTATTTGGCTAAGGGAAGAGACAATTTTTCACCTTTGTCAGTTATGCGAAGAAGACATTTCCTAGGTTAACATTTTGGGTGGTCCTTACCTGGTCTAAACCTGATAAGTTGAGTTACTCTATTACACGGTTTAACACTGTGACCATAACCTTGCTTTCAAAGGTTGCCAGTAAAAAGCAAGGGCAAAAAGTGTATTGATATTTTTGATGGTAAACCATTTACTTGCATCAATAAATTGACATGATACTAGGTAAATATTATGATGGGTAAGGATGGGATGTGAATGGGAAGATGAAGGAGGAGGTAAAAGAGAAAGAAAAAAAAAGAAGGGAAAAAGAAGGAAAAAGTGAAATGAATGAAAGAAGAATTGGGCAGAAAATATGCCATCGCCAACATGCCTTACTTTTCCATTTTTTACATTTTTCTTCCTTTCATCATCATCATCATCACCATAACCATCTATTTTTTATCGTCTCATTTCTCATCGTCTAAGATTGGTTAGATCGTTGACAATCAATATGCCAACCTAACAAAGTAACTCTTGTCCCATTAAATTGAACCCAATGTTAGCCTTTAGTCGTAATCATTTTCACTTTCATCATTCCAGTTAGTCTAAACAATAAGATTATCTCAACCTAAAGAGTCACTCTCAACCCACCAAATATGGCCTAATGAGTACTTCGTTTCATACTTAATCATAATCCAAACACTGATTAGACTGTTCAAAATACAACTTTACAGAGGCACTCTAGATGAATATTTTAACCTAAAAAAGTAACTCTTGTCCCATTAAATTAAGCTTCTTGCTCGCCTCTACAATTACATTACTCACTGCATATCTAATCATTTCAATGGACACAAGTCATGAATATCTCAACACAGTCTAAAACCTCTCTCTATCAAATGTAGCTCAATAAACAGCGTCTCACATCAAATGGTAAAAAAAATATCCATTTTTTCTCTCCTTTCCCTGTATTGTCTTTACCATCTTCATCTCTACCTCCATGAATCTCATCTTTAGATTTATTTTTTCATCTTTTCATTCCATTAAACGTTTGACAGTTTCACTTTTTGCTGTGTTCATCTGTCTAATGTATAGATGATCATATTGATGATGATGATTGATCAATCACATTATCCTGTGTAGATAAACTTGAATCAGTCGGCCATTATCAGGATAATTATGGTTTTCCATGTTTCATTGATTCTGATTTTTTCCATTCTCTCAACTTATCAACCATTTTTTACTTATCTTCTTTATCCATAACCATGGCTGTGCCTCTCTCGCTCTAACAAGCTACTGTCAGTTTCATTGTCTTTACTTGAAGTGAAAACAACTTCTTTACACAAGTTAACAACCATGATATTGATTTGATCTTGAGATAATTTTGATATGGATAAGGAGATATGATGATGAGAAAAGATGGTTAAAATTTGAAGAATGATAAAGTTTACTTAAATCCTAATCATCAATCATTTCTAACCATTCCTTTCTCTTCATCTCACCCAATCTCATCAGACTTTTTCCATCTTTCTCCCTTTAATCATTATTCATGTTGAACCTGGTAAAATTGATGCTAAAAACAAAATCATACTTTATCCTCATAGTTCACAGTTTGAAGTCGTTAGATTTTTTTAAAGCAACAAAAGCCTAACCAGAAAAGATGATAAGGTTGATCCAGGAAAAGAATCATGAATTCAGTATTTTCATTATTAAATATAATTTGATGAGATTAAGCTTTTCAACTTTTCATGCAATTTTTCATTCTGCCTTTTGCATCCTTTGCGCCAATCAAATTGATTAAAAGTTATGCAAATTGTTGAGTAAATAATTTCTGTTTTCCGTTAACAAGACTCAATTAATGCTGCAAAATGAATTAACATGTGAGAAGATGTTGCACTTTTTTGCCCAGTTTCATTGCGATCAAGTTGACAAATCAAAATTGCAATCAATTTCTGCATCTTTAACTGTCAGGCAAGGTAAAAAGTTATGAAATTGATGAAAAAGAAAGAAAAATTGTCTGAAAGATTATTCAAATTTATTATTTTGAAATGATTGTTCAAGTTTGCATTTTAATCAAAAGTCAAAAAATTGTGAAAAGTGTTGAAATTCAATGTTGAACAATTGAAGATGAACACATGGAAAATCAAATTTCAATCATAATGACTGTTATCAGAAACACGATGAGATACTTTTTGCCAGAATTTTTCTTCTCACTTGAACAAAAGGCTTGGTGAAACTGGCAATAATTATGATAATCATGACTTGGGTAAGATAAACATCTCTCAATACATAAACATGGACAATCAATTTCGGTGGGAAAGAAGCAACTTCATCATTTTGAGTTTCACTTTTATTTTGTTTTGTTACTGTTTTATTAACTTGATCACACTTGAAACACTTTGAAATAATAAAATAGACAAAAATGATTGATCGCTTTATTCAATTTTGCTTTGAAGCTTCTGTAAAAAGATCTTGACACTCATTATCAATGCAATAAATTAACACTCTGTTAATAACCATTAAACAAAATGTAACGCGACTTCGCACTGACAATATTGAAAATTATCATCATTTGTTTCGCCTTTTTTCCCAATAAAATGGGCGAAATTGATTCCTTTTCAAACTGTTCAGTTCTGATAGAAAAGATTTAAACGTAAAATCCAAAGCAAGCCTAAAGGCGATTTGTTGGCATCAACTTTCATGAAGCTTTTAATGAAAAATTGAAACTAAATAAAATCTTAAAATAGCATCAAATCAGAATCAAAGAACATCAAGTTTTTCAAAATTTCAAAACTTTTTGCTCTTCATTATCTGACTTAGAATTTGAGTTTTGATTAAACATCGAAATTGCACTCAAGTTATTGAACAATTTCAGATTTTCTTTCATTCATTTCAACTGGAAAGTGAATGATGAGAAATGAAGAAGCTTTGTTAATGACCAATTCGGATGCTGTTTTGATGTTGATTAATTGATTTTAATTGGCGTTCAATCGATGCTCTACTTGTTTGGAAAAAAAAGAAATGTTTATTTTGTTCGCTTTTGGGAGAAAATTTTCATTCCAAGAATTGTATTTGCAGGTAAATTGATGGCTATTTTCAGGTTGTTGAACATGATGAACCATATTCAGTGAAAGTGAAAAATGATCAACTTGTTTCACTTGATAATTGGGTTGCAGGTTGAGGTTAAACTATTCAGATAATAGGTTTGCTAAGTCAACTAGGACCAGAGATTTGTCTTGATTAAATTCTAGGTTAACATTGATTACCAGACACCAGAAATTCGGTATCACCCACATGATGATCATGATGATAGTTGTGATCATTATTATGTTATAAGACAAAAAAGGAAAAGATATTATTTATTATATTATATAAACAGATATCATGTTTGAAGATTAGCTGTTGTTGATAGGATTGATAACAACTGAATAGGCAACTTCCCACAAGATCTCATTTATAAGTATGACTGTCAACTGGATAATATTATATCATATATTATCACAGAAGAGAGCAAAAAAGAAGAAGAAGAAGAAGAAGAGAGAAACTTATCTTTTCTTACATTCTTACATTACCCATCATCATCATCATTATCATCACAAGTAAAGCAAACCTTTTCTTCATCTATACTCGGATGGGATCAAGAAGATACTAATAAGAAAAATAGACCAGTTTCAATAATGTCCAAGCCTATTACTGCTTGTTGACCTATTCGTTTCATCTTCATTACTATCATCATCATCATCATCATCATCTTACATAGAGATCAAGAAAGCACAAATTGATGCCTTGACTTGACCAGTAGAGAAAAGTACTAACTTTTTTGTTCCTCAACCCTCCATGAGTTTAACTCCTTGAAGGATGAAAAATGAAAGGCGATTCTTTTCCTTCCATCGGGAGTTAATAAGAGACTGGGTGAGAGATGGTGATCTTGGCTGATGATGGCTTCCAGGAGTTTGAGAAATGATCTTTGGTTGTTCAGTTACCAAACAAGCCAATAAGGCACAGTAAAGAGAGAAGAGAAAGAGAAGAAGAAGAAAAAAAAACTCGGAATAAATGGTCACCATGATTCTACTTTTACTCTCTTACTACTCTTCCTTTGACCTCTATGTTAATCATCATCTTCTCTCCTCATTCACTCTTGTTTCCTCATCCATAATCATTTGAAAACTAAACCTTAGACCATGTTAATTGAAGTGAAAAGTCAACATCATTTAACCTCGTAATTGTTTATATTTCACCAACATTTATCTTTCAATCCAAATTGATTGCAATAAAAATCAAACACTTTTCACCTTAACAGCTTATTATCACATCAAACACTGAACATGCAACTTGACCAGCCTGAGAGACTAAACTGAAAACTCTGACCAACAGAAATTAAAATTCTCTGTAAAACGAAGAGAGAGAAAAAAATGTAAAATTTTCATTTTCCGGGCCATTTTTGTGAACCTTTTACCTTCACCTAATCATTAATTAACACTAATGATTACCAAGTTTGTCTTTCATGTTTCATTTGGCGTTCATTTATTGTTTATTATGAATGTTAAATAGTTATGGTCTGTTGCTTTGATTGCAATCAATGAAGCTCACCATTGTTAGTTAATCATGTTAATGACATTAACTAATGATTATCTTGTTTCACCCAATTGGATTATTCCTGATGAAAGGTAAACATGAAAGACAAGAGCAAAAAACAACGCAAAAAGAGTCAACAAAGACAATTTTCAATCGGAAGAGAAGAAAAAAAATGAAAAGGAAAAAAAATCAAAACAAAAATGTTTCTCATTCAATTTGCGGTTCCAATGGAAAGATTGTATATCTTATTGCAATTAAACGTGAAAATGTAGTTGCATCGTCATGACAAAACAATTAATGACAAAATTGAACACAATCAACAAGAGCAACAGCAACAATCTTGTACATTAATCCAAGTGCAAAACATGCATTAGCCATTAGCTTTAAAGGTTTTCATCAGAAACCAGTCAAATGTAACGAAAGAGGTTTAAGGTCTAACCAGGTCAGAAAGCGCAAGTTTCCGTGTCCATTATCAGTCAACTTGTGTTTATCAACAATTATTACTCGTAAAACAGGGTCGAAAGACAAACAATGGAACATTGATTGAGAGAGCAAATCAATTGATTAAAAATGCCTTTTTTTCCCTTTCGTTTTTGTGTCCAGTTGGCTTGACCTTTCCTCTTTAACCTTCTTCCAGGAACATTTTCATGACAAACAAAATTATCATCATTACCATTATCAAGATTGATTGACTATCAGTTTAACTCATTCATTCTAATCAAACCATTTTTAACCACAGTTGACAACTCGACTACAATAATTATCAATCAAAAATGAAGCTCGCTTTTCATCATCATTGTTGAAACTGAATTATTGGAGGAAAACAGAAAAGAAAAGGAAATGATTAGTTTCCGTTTGCATTTTGCAAGTGAAAAGAGTGAAGAGAAAGTCAAGTTTTCTATCATGAGGTTTGCACTTGAATGGGAAAAGTGTGTGGTTAAACCACTGATTGTTGAGATTGAATGAAGACAATTATATCTATTTAAATATTGTATTTGTAAAGTTGAGTAAATAAAAGAGAGTAAAAAGAGTAAAAACAAAATAATTATTGGCTTCAATTAAAGGTAACAAACGTAAAAAGGGAAACAATAATGAACAAATCTTACCAATGTAAACACTTGAACCTTTCAAGCTTTTGTTTTGTCAACAATCAAAACAGCAATCCAAATCACTTTCCATTGAACAAGAAAATTTCATTATTACAATGATGCTGATATCAAAAATTTGGGCTCTTTTTCATCCTTTTGCTATAACAACAACATTATTCCTGAAAAACTCATCTTCATCCTCATCAACCTTGCTCTATAAGTTGATACCAATTTCAATTGCAACAATGTAACTCATCTTTACTCATTCAATTTACTTGTAATAACTTTCCAACTCCCAAATGGTTAACATTTTCCCCTTAAATAGCAACTCAAGTTATCATAATCATCTTCATAATCACTATCAAGTCAAACTGTCTCAGTGATTCACCTTAATCATTCTCATCAATAAATGATATTATTTAACCGTAAACTTTTTTCTCAGGCCAGAGGACAGCAAGTCTTCAACCTAAACAAATCACTCTTTTCCCATCAACTTAGACATGCAATGAAACCTCATTTACCAAATATTATTTACTCTTCAGCAGTTAATCATTTTCATCAATTAATGATATTTTACGTAAACATTTTCTCAAGCCGAAGGAGAGCAACTTCACAACCTAAACGAGTCGCTCTTTTCCCACCAACTTTAGCATACCATCGAACCCCATTTACCGATAACTTTTTTCCTTTTTTACTTTTTCATCTTCATTTTCAATTTTGTCATTTCTTCATGGAAACTTGGTTCAGAATTTTCGGATCCATGAATTTTCAGAAATTATATTCTTCTCCTTTCTCTACACCATTCATGTGTTCAATTATCTCAGAGTATTGATTGATTGATTAACCATTTTCAAAATTTTCTTATTCATCTTTTTCCCATTCTCTCAAATGTAAACTAATGAAATATTCAAGTTAACCAATCGTTAATTATCTCACTAATTAAATGACATGAAACTCTGTTTTCATCTAAACTTCACTCTTCATCTCAATCAAGCAAAACACTGAACACACATTTAACATGTTCACTGTTACCAGCTTTTGCTGTTACCAATTTTTTAATTACCTTTTCCTCCTTTTCACTTTCATCATTCTTATCATCATCATTTGGTTAAAAAAAGGCAGCAAGAAAGGAAAAAAAGAAGAAGAAAAAGAAAACATAAAAAATGATTAAAATGACACATAAACAAGGTAATACTTTACCAGGTAATTGCCTAGTTACCAGTTGAGGAAAGTAAAAACAAGATTCATTTTGACATTGTTTTTACTCTTTACACCAGCGACACCAAACAAAATACCAAAACAAGAAATGTTACCTCACCATTACCCATGCTCCTTACCTTTTTATATCATCATCTTGATCATCCAACCTTCTTGCCATCTTTCCTCCTCCTCCTTCTTGCCGCCTCCTTCTCAGTCAATCCTCTTCTCCGTCCCTTGTTTCAGGCAAAAATGAAGCAGCAAACTTTATCACCTCATGTTACCATGTTTGTGATGTTGCGCTTGTTTAATACTTTTACCTTGATTGTTTCTCATCTTGTTGTTGCTTTGTTAACTAACTTGATAATTTGGTTGAACAAACATTCGTCACTTTTAATTGATGTTGCACTTTCATCATCAACCTCATCCTTCGTATAATGCTAATCATGAGTATTGTATATACAACAATTAGTTGTCAAGTGCAAAAAGGCACATGAACCATGAAAGTAGATAAACAAAAATTTGAAAGAAAAGAATGTGAACAAAATTTTTCACCGATAATCTTGCAAAATCAATAAAAGACGAACATTTATTTTTACCTTTTTTTCTGCACAAAATTGAACCAAAAATTGCAATACATTTTGTCATTCAAAACACGAATCAAGTGATTAATTTTCATTTTCACCAAACAGCATTCCGTTTACCATGTTTCATAATTGAACAATTACGAGAGCAATTTTTACTGGCAGAAAAAAAAGGAACAGAATTTTGTTTATTTCTTTATCCATCGACTAATAACTGTTGAAGGAGCAGCCATTTCCATCAAACTATTTACTCTGTTAATTGATTATTATTGCTATTAAACATTATACCAGTTCTTGTTTGCATATTAAATAATGATTGTAATGCATGTTACATGATTAATTGCATTAAAACTCACTGGTCCAGCCGAGCCTTTTCAACTGCCTTCCTCTTTCAACTTAATGACTTTTGTCAAATTGAATGGATAATAACTTTTAAGCAGACCTTTGCCTTCATTCAATCTTTAATCTCCTTTTAATCTCTATTTTCCCATATTTATATTGCCTTCAAATAATTGCACAAGATGTTACCAGATAATTCATTGTTGCCTTCCTTTGTCCTCTTCACTCGCAATTCATGCAAAAACAATTTCAATCTGGTTCATGCTCTTGTTTAGTCGATTCATGTGATTGTCTTTTGTCACCGAATGGAGAGGAAGAAGAAGAAGAAAAAAGTTGATCCAAGGTGAAATCAATATGTAAGATGATTTCAAGTTGAACAAGATGAGAGTCTTGCAAATGAAGTAATTTTATCGGATCAAGAAGACTGTCATAGAAGAAGGAAAAGTGATCAAATTTATTCCCAGATGAACATCTAAATCCAATTCATTTAATGTTTATAGAGAGGTAAAGAGAGGAGAAAGAAGATGCTGAATGATAATGATGATGATGGTGAAAATGATGATGAAAATGAAAGCTTAAAGTGATTCGCGAAAATGAAAAAAAGAGAGAAAAATGTTAACTTTTTTCTTCTTCTTCTCCTCACTGTCTTTACTTGTCAATGCTTAATGCGCCATCATTTAGCTAGTTATAATGCTACTTTAAGTTAATACAATTTTCACCTTCAATTGATTATTTAATGATAATGTTCAAAGTTAAATTAATAAACTTGAAGAGTTTATCCATACTCTTTCCACCTCTTTGATTTCAACTTTTTGCTTCCCATTTTATGGTAATAAATAAATTAGTGAATAAAAATATCGCAAAATTATAAATTTCAATTTTCTTCTCCACTTTACGCCTTATTCAATTGGAAGCAAATGATAAATTCACTGAATCAAGTTGATGGAAACAAATGAAGAGAGAAGAGATGAAATTGAATTTGTGCCAAAATTCATTAATCATTTCATTCGTTTCATTACAAATTTCGATTGTACATAATGATCGATACACAAAGTTGATTTACTTTACTAATTATCTCTACAAAACTCAGTGTTGAGTCTCGTCATTTGGCTTACCTTTAATGAGAGTTGTAAGACTAGGCTTCAGTATCGACGATGAAAAATGAGGAAAAGCGAGTTTCTCAGTTGAGATTGGAAAACATGAATCTGTCAAATAAACAATTGTAAAGATTGTTCAAGTTATTTGTTGCTCGAGTCAAGAGATTGTTCCCAAAGTGTGCAAATTTATTGTTCATCGTTGGACATTTTTCATTAGAAAAAATTTTCCATTCTTTATGTCGATCGTAATTCACCTGAAATGTCAATGATTGCTTTTCCGATTTAAACTTGAAAGTTGCTCTCATTGAAAATCGCTAATGACTTTGTGTATTTTGGCTTCCATTTTCATCGAGAGAATGACTTTTTGGAAGGTTCGACTTTTGCCAGATTTGCTGAGCTAAAGGAGTTTAATGAAGGCAAATACTGTGCATTGAATCTCAAGTTGAATAGTTTGACTTGAAACACTTTTTGTTTCACAATGAATCTCATCTTGTTTGGCTAGCAATTTGATTGCAACTTCGATATGACCTCAAGTATTATCATTTTCACGAGTCAATCTCATGGGAGATTAACTGGATCTTTTACCTTCCTTTTCATTCATGTTAATCTTTTCCATTTTGACTCATCTCTCTGTCCAACTTATCCAAGTTAATATAAATATTTTTGTCCAAACAGGATAAAATGGTTGACAAAAAGATGTACTTTAAACAGTATCAGAGTAACATTTATCCACTTGACAGGGAACAGCGAAAAAAGGTAAATACACTTTTCAAGTAAATTCACTTTAATTCACCTTTTGGGTCAGTCTTTACACTTAGCAAATTGTCAACAATCCTTGATTAATGGTCAGTTGATAATTGCAAGCAATTACAATTGAACACATTTTCCGTTGACAGAAAAGACAAAAGGCCAAATTTTGTGACTCAACTCGAGAAGCAAAATGCAAAGTAAAATTTAAATTCAACTTTTAATGAAACATTAACTTTTTGATTGGAAATTGGCTTTGATTTATTAAAAGAGTTTTACTTTTTTTTCAAATTATCTGCTCATTTAAACTGGATAATCTTTATTTATTTGAAATGCGTTTGATTGCATTTCATCTTGCAGATTCAACAGGAACTCAAGTATTCATGATGAATGGTAAAATTGATGTCGACTGAAACAATGATGAAAATGTTTCATCGTGCGTTAAACAGGCAAAGTTGAAAAGATTGAAAGTCGAACCTCAGACAAAGTGTAACCCTTGAAGTGTACATTTAAATGCGATAAAAGATAAATAATAGACTCGATAAACTATTCTGATGAATGTATTTGGTAATGAAAAGTGTCACTTGAGAAACAAAAGGGAAGAAAAAAAAATATTCAAATGAAAAGCGATTCTATTTTGCATCTGCTTTTTCATACAAAAAACGGTGAAACGATTAAAGATGTTGAATGTAAAAGTTGAAAAGTGCAAGTGATTTGTTTATCTGGTACTTTGACAAGAAAAGCAAGGGATGAAAGTAGACCAGAAAAACACTGGCAATAAGGAAGGATAATGTGATGCGATTTGAACGAGCAGGTCATTTGCACAAGGAACCATGAAATGAGGCTCATCATTATCCATTAAAAAATAACAAAGTCAATGATGGCGAAGTGAGTGAAAGAAGTCGAAGAAGAAGAAGAGAGCAAAAAATATATTTATAAAGGTTAACAGGGAATTGGTGTTTTGGGTAGTTTAACGCATCACTTGATACCCACAACATGCTTCACCAAATTTTGATTGCTATTCAAGGGTTCCAATGATCACTTAATATTGGGATATCCTTAGTTGATTTTCTCATTCCTTCTTCTTCTTCATTTGAAAAGTTGAACTTGCGATCAGGAGAAAGAGATAAAGTAAAAGTATTATTTACATTAATTCACTTTGATAGGCAAATATATTCAAAAGGTTTAATAATGTTTCCTTTTTTTGTGTTCAAATTGTTTACGCGACAATCGCCATTTTACCAGGGGAAAAACGAAAGGATGCAAAGAAGGAAAAGATGATGAAGAAAGAAAAAGAAACGATTTCAAATTAACCTGTTTAAAATGATTTCTCATTGATTGTTCAATGAACACTTTGCACCATTTAATTCGGTGATACAAGTTGAAATTTATTCAAGCAAACCATTGAAATGAGTGACACTTGTGAGTAAGAAAAGGTTGAGCAAAGAGAAGGAAAAGGTTTCAATGTAACTACAATTGTTTTCTTTCCCTTTACTTGCCATTTCGATGAACATTTTATTCCAAGATTATCATCTGATTGCTTCTAATACTGACTTTTTTGTCATCATTTCTTGATACACTTTAATGTGTTTAATATATTGATACAAGCAAAGGTTAAAATTTTGGGCAAAAATATCTTTATCAGCAAGAACAAGAAAAAGCTCGGAAAAAGTGATAACATTTGACAGGGAATTGAACAGGCAAAGCTGGGAGTGAAAAATGTGATAAAAATTGTGATTTGAAAACAGTAAAGTGTGAAAAGACAAAAGTTATAGGCAAAGTTGAAGCTGTTCAAGTGTAAAAAAATTAATATCATTTAATGAAAAAGTAAAAACTAGTTGAAATTGTTGACATGTTTGAATGGGAAAGGAAAACAAGGAGAAGCGAAAGAAGACAAAAAAAAATGGTTTATTCAGATGATAATGAACTGAATTGCAGTTGAATTACTTTTCCTTCTTCTTCTTCTCACCTTTATTACTCTTTACCCTTTGCATCACCCTTTCATCATCAACATCATTTATTAACATGAAAAGTAATAACTTTTAATATCGTCAAATATAATAATTTTGAGAACAAGGTTTAATATTAAAAAGCGAAAAGCGCAAAGTTCTGTTCAAGTATTTGTTTTTTTCTTCTTCTTCTTCTTCTTCCTTCTCATCCAGCTTTGCCCTTTCCACACCAACAGCTCAAATAATTTACACTTTTATCTCATCCTTTTTCTTCCTATCAACAAATGATAATACAAGATATTATTTAAGCTTCATGTCCTACAAGCTTTTATCGAGCAAAGTTCCAAAAGCGATACAACAGAGGCAAACAAAAATATCATTTCTGAATTAACTTGTCTATCTCATTATTTTTATTATTTTCATTCCCAGATTATAGAGAGAATAATAACTGCTGACTGGGAGTGAGAACTTTGTGATTCCTTTTTTGTTGTGCCATCATTATTATCCTTCTTTTGTCAGCATTTTCAGCATTTCCTTTTATTCATATATTGAACCTTCACTTTCATATTAACCAGATGATCATATTGAAGTGATATAATATTTAATAGGAAGAAGAAAAAAAACTGCTCAAAGCAAGTGTAAAATATTTTGGCAACATCGGTCAAAATAATAAGATAACAGAGAGCAAAATTGTTTCTCAAATGTCGCATCTTGACTCTTCCCTTCTCAACCTTTCTCTTGCCTCTCCATTCACTCACACATATACATAACATGAGATTATAACCTTTTGTTTAGGTTAACACTATTTTTCTCATCTTCATCTTTTCTTTTAACCTCTTCTCCTATCATCCGTTAACAAGTTGACTTTCATCCGATTACATCTTCTTCTCCTTTCCATCTTTAGTGTTTATATATGTTTATATATTTCCAGTGAATCAGTTGACTCTTTCCTTCTCTTTACCTCTGACTTGTTTGATAAACATGCTACATTGGATGAGAAATATGTACATTAGTATCTAATGCTCAATCAGGCCCAATGTCAATCTTTTGACAACAACCATTAGTTGAACTGTTCAACTCGAAAAGAGCCAAAAAACTGTTTTTTTTTCTTTTCTTCTGTTAATCTTTTCCTCTCTTCCCTTCTCCTCCTTCAAGCTTGCCTGCCTTAATAGACCAACAAACGCAAAACATCTCCTTGTTGTCCATTTTTGTCACCTTTATCATTAACCATTAAATGATTAAACAAGCGACAATGTATCAACTAATCAACATTCATTTCACCCGTAAAATTGACTCAATCACCAATCCATTGAACCTGTCAACTTGCAATGAGCAAGAGACTGGCGAGTAGGCAACTTGCAACTCGAAATGTCTCGAGACGTGATCAACTTCCATTCAGGTTGTTGTTTCAATTGTAATTTCAACCTTTTCACGTTTACTCTTGATTCGGAATGGAGAATGAAAAATAATCCAATAAACATTTGCTTTTTGTTGAAACCAAAAAGTCTTTTCAATATTTACTCGCCTTGAGATATTTTACCAACTTTACATTGATATAAATATTGAAAATAGAATGGAAAATAATCTCTTTTCATCATCTTTTCTAATATACTTGGAGTTGCTCAGCATTCATTGGAATGGACGCCGTCCAAGTTGCTGTTAATCAGTTGAGTAGCGCAAAAAGAAGGGGGAAAAAAGCTAAAGGAATGAATAAAAGTAAATGTTTCCAGTGAGAAGCAGGTTTACAAAATTAAACGTGTCACTTGTGTTATCAAGAGAAGAGTAGAGATTGAAGGAAAGATGAGAAGTAAAGATAAACTTGAAGAATTGTTCATTCCCTTGATAATCAATTTGGCGTAAACTGAATGGTTAAAGGAAAAGGGCGACAAGAAAAGAGACAAAATTATAACTACTCATGATTCAGATCGATGATGATGATATTAAGACGATAATGATATTCAACATGATATCAACTATTTACTCTTCAAGTGTGTATAACAATACATATGCTTATAAACGATTTTTCACTCCCAGTGAGTAGTGTTGACTTGGTTAAAGATAAAATGGAAATAATATTTATCTTTATTCCTTCTGATTGATTCTCATCTGATTATCGTCTAATATATTCCAGTTTACAGTGAAACCTGTTTAATATTCAATATTAAGAGAGAGAGAAGAAGAGGAAAAAGGAAAAATGAAAGTCGCGAAAAAAACGATTATCCAAATAACGCGATAAAGCTTTTGATCAGTTTGAGTTTACCTTTTTGCTTTGAATCGTTCATTCGTTGAGATGAAACTTTTTTTGCCACTAACTTTCAAACCTAATTGTCACCGATTAACACAATTGTCACTGTAAATGGTAAATTGATTGAACAGAGAAAAAGCAAACCTTATTAACTCGAGAATCGAGAAAAATTTTTTTATTTGAAACATTTTGCTCAAGATTTACAACAATAAGATGACGAGAGAAACAAAAAAAAAGGTAAAAGGCGATGAAACAAGTTTTTATACACAAAAGTGTAACACCTTTTGAACCCAGTTTTTGTGTTACTTTTGTTTGCAAAAAAATACTGTTAACCTTGTTCAACAATCTCATTTATAAACCTTTATTCTGTTACTTTTTTTCACCTTTTTTTGCAACATTTTCTTTTAACCTCATTTTCTTTCCATTTTCATCTTCCTTCGTCTCTTCATCTTCTCAACTCACTTTCAACAGCAATCAATAGCAACCTTTATCCACTTTCATTTACCCATTTAACCATCAAATTGTTCAACCTGATCATTCTGATGATTCTCATCATTCAGAGAAGAAAAAGGTGACACAAAATTTGGGCTTCTTGAGTTGATAAAGAATTTTGTTGAAAGAAGAAGAAGAAGAAGAAGAGAAGAAGAAAAAATAGATTCAAAATTGATGGTTAAACAGTTGCTCATTTTGAATTGAGAAAATTGATTTTGAAGGGAAAAAAGATGTTGACATTGATCAACTCATTTAACCATTTACTTTGCAACTCACTTTTCTGGCCATTTTTCTCATCGTAATTGTTTCACATGAAAATGAAAACCAAACTGACCAAAGCATCTTCACAAAAAGTGTGTGTAAAAAAAGGTTGATCAAGTTGACCATTAGTCCAACTCCCAGTTCAATCTTTTGCAAACACTTTTTGCTTTCCCTTGAAAAGTGTCCATTTGAAGGTGAACAAAAAATAAGATGAAATCTGGTGAACACAGACATGAAAAGAAACACAATTTTGACCAAAAATTTTGTCTTGTCCACTCACAATAATCTCTTGTATGACATTTCAATGGACATGTTATATCATGTCATGCAAGTTTATATCAAAAATAAATCCTCTATCATGTATGTATATTGATAATCTCAAAATTGTGACCTTTTCTCCTTTCCTTTTCTTCTTTCCTTTTCTCCCTCTTTACCTTTCAATCTTTATCATCTTTAACATGTTCATCATTATCATGATACACGATGTAATCCTTGTAACTTTCATCTTCATCTTTTCTCTCCTTCTTCTTATTCCAACATTTTTATCCATTTCTGATTCGTTTTTTTCTTCCTTTCGTACACATTCTATATTATCTGTTACATGCACTTATCGCAGTGAAACTGAAAAGGTAATAACAAAGGTCAAACATGAAAAACATGATGATCATGGCCATGAGTTGCAAAAGAGTAACCAAAAGATTTTTTCTTCTTCTTCTTCTTCTTCTTCCTTTGAATGTCACAAAAAGCTGTTGAACACTTTACACTTTTAAACCTTAATCATGAAACTTTATTTTCCTCTCAACAGAACTTTTCCAATCTTTCCAGTTCATGATGAGTTTTACCTCACTTTTCATAAATCAGAAATTCCATGAAAACTCATATTCGATTGAGAACTTTTTCTTTTCATTTAAATTCACCCATTTTGACCAAAGTAATTTCACTATTTATTGCAGCTTTTGTCCACTTTTCTGGTTCCAAGCTTTTTTATGTTCAACCGATTGGACGCAGTTTTTGTTGCAACAAATTATCAATAAAAATATTGTAATAATGTTGACGGAAAGTTTGCAATATTTTTTGCCTTTCACTTCAAACTGTGACAATGAAACTCAGACTTTCATTCGTGTTTCATTCAATCAACTGAATTGACAATTTATGATGGGAAAAGTGAACAGCAAAATAGGTTAGGCAAAAGATTTGGAGAAGAAGAAGAGAGAAAAAAAAAGTTTTCTTTTTTGTTCCAATCAATAATTATTGGTGAATTGCAAGGTTGAAGGATAAATTGACTGCAATCAAACTTTGTCTCTGAATGTTGTGAGAATTGTTGAGACAAACAGTGTTCATCATCATTTGAATAATTGCCATTTTCATGTTCAAATCAACTTTTATTTGCATGAATTTTAACAAGCATTAATGTGTGCATTATCTAACCCTTTGCTTTGACTCGATTGTCAAGGAAAAGTTGAGTGAAGAAGGAAAAATGTCTCAAATGGATCAAGTTTTCACTCTCTTTAGTCAAATGAATCTCAATTACAAGTTTAATGGATAAATAAGTTTACGAGAATCGCGCTTTCTGCCTGTGAATAAGTTGAAGACTTAACATGTCACTAGCACGATTAGCTGGTAATTAGGTTAAAATGGATGACAAAAAGAAATGAAGATAAAAGTGATGTAAACAGGTGAGACATGGAAAAGTCATCTTCATCTTCATCATTCTCTGTTTTTCCAGTTAAATGCATTATAATGTAGACTTTGCCTTCTTCCTTTTTTTTGTTGGATAGCAAATGTTGAACAACTTGTTTCATTTGGCGTCTCAACTTGACGGATTTATTTTCGAGGGATTTTCGTACAACTCAGAGGAAGAACCCAAAACTCTACTCTTTTTATCGTCATTCACCAAGATTTATCATCTTTTCCCTTCCATTGCTTTCCTGTTTACTCTTGGTGAAACAGATCTCAGGTAGCAACATTGTCACCTTCAAACTTTTCATTCCCAAGAAAATTCAAAAATCCATGTCAAACTTTTTCCTTACACTTCCTTGGCAACCCTTGCCAACTGAAAATGAAGATAAAGATGACAATGAAAAGGTAAAACAAAACATCACTTTAGTCGCTTCAATCAACTTTGAAAACTGAAAGAAAAAAAGATGAAAAAAATGATGAAACTTGATACAAGAAAACTTATCAAC
This sequence comes from Tetranychus piercei, assembly GCA_036759885.1. NCBI lineage: Eukaryota > Metazoa > Arthropoda > Arachnida > Trombidiformes > Tetranychidae > Tetranychus > Tetranychus piercei. The sequence goes on from CM071878.1 coordinate 16,105,572, forward strand.
ACTTGAGCTGATTTGCATTCTTACAGCAAAATTTCAATCTTTTTATCAACAACAAATCAAACCTTGTAATAAACTCAATTTTTACTTCAATTTTCGCTTCTTTCCATTTAGACGATGAAATGCTGACCTTATGAGCTTTGTAATTGAGCCTCAGATTACAGAACAATTTTACATTAACTTTTCTCTTTGGAATGAGATTAAATTGAAATTGGATGAGAAAAAGTTACCTTTTGTTCGCCTTCTTTTCCATTGTAAATTGAAAAGCAAAATGAATGTTGACTTTTTAAATTAACCTTTTTACTTCTTTTATTAGCTTTTATCAAAGCATTGAACACACATTGCCTTAGGTAATGAAGGAGAGTGATGATGATAATGATGATAACAGATAGTAACTGTTAACCATTGAACAGCATTGATTTAGTTGTCTTCATCTCTTTTATGTACACAAGATGAGGCAAAATACATAAAAGCATATAAAAAACCATTAAGATCAATTGAGAGAAGAAGAGAGTAAACTTGAAAAGGAAAATAAAAGAAAAGAAAAGGAAGAGAAAAAAATAGACTAAAACCGATTAACTTGTTCTGTCCAACGAAACATCAACAGACTCGTCGTCAAAAACAGACATTTTTCATCGCCATCAGAGGATCATGTTGATGATGATGAACAGCAAGACTAAATGAATGATAGTGAAATGATGAGAAAAGAAGAAGAAAGGAAAGAGAGAGAAAAATGTTTTCTTTTCCAAACATCATTTTCAGTTGTGTGATGATAATGATGTTGCTTGCCATGGAAAAGGTAAAATGATGATAAGAAAGATGTTGACCTTAAGTTGAACAAAGATGTTGTTGATTGATTATAAACTATTTATACAGAATGAATTGATCATTAACTTTTGTTCATGAATAGGTTAGCATATTCATTTGTCAGGCGAATGTTGAACAATTGTTATCATTTGTTGAAACTCTCTTTCCATGAGAAACGATGAAAATCTCAATCAACTATCGATGATAATTGTAATCAGTTGCAAATGAAAACGCTTTACATGTTATTCTGAGATTAGTTTTCGAGTTTGGAATCTTCAGTTGACTTTCCATGAGAAATGGTGAAAATTTCAATTTCGATAAACATTTGTAATTCATTGAAAGAAACAAACATTCATTGATTTGCATTGGTTTCCAAAGTTAGATTCTGCTTCAAGAATTTTCATTCAATTTTCATTTGCTGTCAAGCTTGAAGCTTTTCGCAGTTTCCAGAGTTGAATCAACATTCATTTGGAAAGGTTTGTCATTAGGAAAATTAATTCTTAGCATTTGACAGGAAAGCTCTTCATGTTAGACTTGTAATGTTAATGAGTTAAGACGAAGTAAAAAATGGTTGAAACATGTTCATCACATGCAAATAGTGATTAGGAGAATATGAATTGATGTCAGAAAGGAAAGGCTTTGATGATGGAATGTTGACCTGAAAGTGAACAAGATTCATTTCTTTTCTCTCTTCTTCTTTCTTCGCAATATTGCCATTCTCATTGTTATTTGATAATAAGTATAAAAATAATGTGATGCTGATGGTGGGAGGTTAAGCTTGATGATTGAAACTTGTAAAATGATTGTTTATTGAAGGGAGTAGAAGCAGCAACAAGATCAACGAGAACGGTTTAAAGAGAGAAAAAATAATTTTCCGTAAAAAAAAGTTTCAACTGAATTGGAAAGGAAAAGGAGAGCGAAGAGGAAAAAGATGATCATTTTATGGTGTATCATAATTGAAAGATGGTTGACTTGCTGGTTCATTGATAGGCAAAACATTTCATGCTGTGTTACAGGGTGAACCTCCTTTTTCGTGTTTCAACCTGTGATTAAGATGGGAACACGAAGGAATGATGATGATCGAAGGAAAGGGTCGACAGAGAAACGGTTGGAATGGTGATGATGTATGCAAAACAACGAAGAATGAAAATTGATTCTCATGTAAATTGTCAAACTGAGTCTGGCTTACGGTTCTCGGTAAACCGCAACATTAAACATCATCAGTGGCATCCTCAGTCTCATCTTTAGTCTCATCATATCATCAACAGTCATCATCTCCTGTGCATTCGGTGCACTCCCTTTGGTCAAGTTAATCCATTTTGTATTGATGTAAAATCACAATGAGCAAAGGATGAGAGGGAAAAGGTAGGAATAAAGTTTATATGATAAAATCAAATGGATTTGACTTTTTGCCTTATCACATTATTCATCCATTTGATTACTGTTTGTCTTCATGTTTTACTCATCACCAATCATTATCTTTCTGTTTCCTCTTTTGCTCATCATTATCATCTGTATCCATGAAAGAGAAGAAGAGAGAAGAAGGCCAAAGAAACAGTGAAAGTAAAAAGAGAAAGAAATTTTTCTTTTCAAAAAAAAGAAGCTTCAAAATGATGTGACTTTTGCAGTTACACTTGAAGAGCGAGATCAATGTTAATCTTTGCTTGGTTAGTGTGATGATGATGATGGCTAATCTGTCATCATGTGATGAGGATGACAATATTTATTGTACAATATTTTCAGTTGGAAAGAAGGCAAGGGAAGAGAAAAGGCCAACAGAGAATTGCTCTAAATTAGCTGGCGACAGTTGAGATGGAAGAAGGTTTTGGACAAAAAAGAAGGAGGGAAAACGGCGTCAACACGCGCTCAAATCAAACCAAGGTATTGGGCTGAAAAAAAGTGTGATGAAAACACGTGTGGCTTGGAAGGCAATTTTGAAAAATTGTTAACAGCTCTGTGAGTTACAAGAGAAGCAGAAGTTTTTAATTAAATGTTGAATGGCACTCGCTGGATGCTTGCCTTTTCCCTGTCATCATTATTCAGATAACATTCACAGTTTGGATAAAAATAACAATAATGAAAACACTTTGCGAACAGCAAGTTTGCCAAAGGTTTGTTGTTAATTGTAATGATAACTGAATTGGAATCAATGAAATGATTGCCTGATTAAGGCCTGTATCATCATCAATGGTGTGAAGTGATGAAAATAGAAAAAAAAGAGGCTCAAAATGTTATCACATTGAGATCGCCTCGACTCAATAGACGGATTATTATTATTATTATTATTTAGTTGAGTTAAAAAGGCCAAAAGGCCATAAAAGCGTGTCTAGCGTAAAATATATTTATATAAGATATTTACCATTCTAAGAGCCTCAAGCCGCGTGCCTTAAGCTGTCTTAACGTATCATCATTATTATCACCCAGATCATGCAAAAGTGTTCATAAGAAGAAAAATATTCTTCTTCTTCTTCTCTGATACTTTATCAGGTTCAAGTCCAATGGGCGTTCAGAGTGGGCTGAGTAAATACGACTAAGTACGTCTTAAAATGATTAAGGGTTTGGATGATGATGAGAGCGATGATAAGGGGTGAAGATGGTACAGTTAAGGTATGAAGATTATTTATGAGGGAAAAGCTTTTGTGGTCAAAATAATAACTTTAGTTGTGTCAATGTTTTTTGATGATCAAGTAAACATTTTCATTTCTTCTTTTGGCTTTTCTTCTTCTTCTCTTGCGGTTGAAACCAATGATGATGATAATGATGATGAGGGAGGAGAAAGAGGGTCAAATGATGTTTTTGATGATGGTTATGATGATAATGATGGTGATTCTGAGGAGAGCGATCAAGATTCGAAGAGAGAGAGAGAGAGAGAGAGAGAGAGAAAAGGAAATGAGTTTAATGAAGAGATGGAGATGAAACTTTATGCATTGTAATTATCTGTTTCCACCCGGATATAACTCTGATTGGATTGTTATTATCATTTGCCTTTTTTTGTTCATTCAATAAATTGCATTATTACAGATTACAAGTATTGAATTACAATATTTCATCATTTGTAACATTACAATTGAAAGGTTAACAATGAAACAATTTACTGTGGAAACTTGCAGTCGCTCTTTTTTCCCGTTTTAAAAAGCATTTTGCACTTGAAAGTTGCAGGCTTCAAGATTAATCAAAGTTGGTGCCATTAGTGAAGGTAAAGAGATGAGAAGACTATTTCAGTTTTGACCTTTTCTCATATAAATGTCCAGTTTTTACATGAGAAGGCGATGGTTAAAATATTATCTGATATCTTGTTGTTGTCATTGTTGACGATTATTAGACAAGGTTAAGGTAATGATGATGGAAGGAAAGGAAAAGGACAAAGTGAGCAAAAGGTAAAAAAGGACAGAGAAGAAGATGATTGAGGGAAGAAGAGATTGAAACAAGTTAAGCAATATTCATCCAAGCGTATTCATTTTTGACATCGTTGAACCTGTCTTTATCATTTGTTGTCGACCTTTGCTAACTAAATGTCAAGGGAAGAAGAAGAAGAAGAAGAAGAAGATGGAAAAAGATGAAAAAAGAAATGAAAGTGTGTGTTTACTGTGTGAGTGTGTCTATGCTTATTGATATCAATAATGGCCACAATCAGTTATGAGGGGAGGAAGTGGGTTTGGTTAGTGGAATGGGAAAAGAGAGAAAGATAAATATCAGTGAAAAAATGATGCACAAGAAGATGAAGAGAGAAGAGAAAGAGATGAAAAGAAGCGGAAAAAATGCTTAAACCAAGTGTTTGCTGCCTTTTACCCTCAATTTGACCAATTCTTGAACGATTGACGCATCCTTCAACCATCAACATCATCATTTTTGATCCCTTTTCTTCTTCTTCTTCTCTTCTCGTCCAACAGAGACGAGGATGATGGGGATGAAAATGATTGAAGAAGACAAACAGTTATCACCATTATTGGCTTCTGTTGTTGCTGCTCATCTCGAGTTTCTGTTTTTTTGCTTCTTCTTCTTCTTCTGTTTGTTTGTCCTTTCAATGAACAGTCAAAACAGATTCAATGGTTGGTCACCTTTGAACAGAAGATGAAATGATGATGAAAATGAACAAAAAGATGACAACAGAAAGTCAAACATTTTCCTTCTTTTTTTGCCATTCATTTCTTTCTGATAAATCTTTTCACCTTCAACATTGGACAATCATTTTGACCATTTCAAATGTTTATCATTATTTAAATTAAATTTGACCTGAAAATGGTTTTACCTTTTTTTTTATTGAGAAAAGCTTTTTTTCACTTTTTTCATCATTGTTTTACAAGAGCTTTTGATCAACATTTGTTCAGGATTGTAAGTAAAATTAGATTAATGATTAATGATTACGTTGCTTCAATAATAATTGAATAATAATAAATGTTGAAACGTTGAGGGAATCTTGAATTAGTTGTTGTCTCTTGTTTTTTGGCCCGTTTTTCAGTCTGTTGGTTGAAGCGAGACAGACCAGTACACAGGTAAAAAGACTTTCATCATTTTTGCTTTACATGAAAGTTTCAACGCGAAAATGCAAACTTTATTTTTACAATTTTTGCTTCTTTTTTTGAACAAAAATGAAAAATGATTTGTTAACCATTTGTTTTACTTTCAAATGGTTCCCTTGTGTGGCTTACAAAGGGACGGGTTGGACAACATCATCTGAATATTGAACGCATAGTTTATCAATAAAACAAGACAAGTTAATTGTTAATCAAGTGAACCCAACCAAATGACTGTTTAACATTCGCGGTAACAAGGTTAATAATTAATTAACTTTGTTTGCGATCAACAAAATTGGTTAATGTTTGGTTGAACAAGCTGAAGCTTGCTGCTGGTCCTTTTGTTTCACCAATATTATTATTTTAAAAGATGAAAGAACAACAGAAAAGACAGATTTATCAGATGTAAAATTGTAATTGCATCGGTTCATTAAGATTGATTTTTGTTCTGATAAACACTTTAGACACCAGGCTTTAGCACAGTGGAATAGACTAAAGATCATTTTCTGCCTCATCAAACTAAGAATTGAAAGAACTGAAGAAAAGTTTAAAACTGTTCAAACTTGCAGTGAACATTGTTATGAACACTATTTACTCTCTTCTCAGTTTCAGTTGTTTTAATGAGCATTTCTGATTTCTGTTCAACACTAAATCAAAGTTTAATGAATAATGGTTTGCAGTTTACTTTTCACTTTATTTGCTTATTTTGCATTTATATTTATGCAAAATATTTGTGTTAATTTGTTAAACAAGATAAAAGTAAAGTGAACAAATGTCACCATAAAAGGTAAGTATTCATTAAGTTTTTATTTATGTGTAATGATTAAACATCAATTTTTGACTTTTAATTTGCTTTTCCAATTAACTTTCATAATTTTAAATGTTGAAGGTGAATTTAAAAGCTGAACAATTGATCAATCTTTTGAGTAACGGTTTACGCAGGAAAAAGGAAAATGTTTGAAACCATGAAAATTCAAATTTTTGTTTGCAAAAAGTTTCAAGAAAATTCTTGGTCTCCAGAGAAGCATGATTTGTTAGACAGTCAATTGAACCAAAATATTGCGTAAAATTCATTCTCATTATTTTACATGCAAAGTGTTTATTGATTAAAGCATCATTGGCTTGGTTTGCACTGTCTCTTGCCACCTTAGCTGTGCACTTGGCCCAACTAGTTGAAATTGATTGAATTGAAAAGGTTTCATTCAACTAAATGAACCAGTTAAAGGTTTCAACTTTTCATCATTTTCTGCTCTTCATTAATTAACATGCAAGCCAACATGGCGAACATCAGAGTTTCTCAAAGAAAGTCGAAGTAAAACACGAAGTAAAACCAAGATTGAATTGATTGCTAATGTAATTAATAAAATGGCAAAAAATGGGAATCACTTTTTTCGCCAATGAAAAAAGGCGACACAAAAAAGAAAGGTTTTCTGCTGGTTTCACTTTCTTCTGGTTCAACAATGCCTGAGTTTGCTCAGTTTTCACCGTGAAAAGAAGGTTAAATGGTAAAGACGATGATGAGAAGGGTGATGATGAACATGAATGCAAAAAGCGTTATAGAGAGAGAAAAGTTGAAATCTTTTATTTTCCCACTTGCAAGACAAGTTGACGATATAAATATACATGTATATGTATATACAATGTTATACAGAACTTGTATGTACACCAAGAATTTGATGCTTTCTAAGTAGCATATAATATATTAATAATAATACATTAATAAATACAGATAACTTTTCCTTCTTTTTCTTCATCATTCGCCATCCTCCTCATCATTTTCCTCATGTTATAGGTTGGATAACAGAGAGAGAAGAGAGAGAGAAAAGAAGCAGGGAGGAGAATGAATGATTCAATATGAAGACAGAAAGTGAAGAACAAAAGATAATGATTGTTGAATAATAATTGTCTCACCATAAAGATCAATTTTCCCCTCAAGATGGCAGCAATTAATGAATGACTCGTCACCATGAGCAGGTTAAAGTTCATTGTAGAATGGAAAAGCTTGAAAAACTTATCGATCTAAATTTTTTCTTCTTTTTCTTCACTTTCTTCTTCTCCAACTTGGCACAATTTGCGCTCAACTGGCTGACAATGCTTATCAAAACTGTTCACAACTTGCGACTTAATACTTTCCACTTTCCAAGTCAAGCTGTTTCACTGATCATCCTTTTTTGATCCCTTTCAACTTTCCTCATCCCTCATCATCTCTCATCATCTTGCATCAAATGAAAAAGTGACTTTTCAAAGGCAACCATTATGCTAACTCAAACAATCAAGCTAATTAATCTCATCACAATAGCGTTCTTCTTCTTCTTCTTCTTCTTTTCATCATTTCCCTTCAAGAAACAGAATCTGAAAATAGGTAAGAAGATTAATCTTGAAACATTATCATGAAGAGAGGACAAAAAAGGAAAAGGTTGTAGACAAGGTTGACATTTTGTTCACTCCCAGTTTTACACCGCCAAACATCAACAACAACAAATGATATTAACAAGCTTTATTCACATTATTATTAGTTTACAATCTAAACAAGAATAATAATGTTCAGTAATAATAAAAAGGCGAATAATAAAAAATGATGAAAATGATAATAATGACAATAACAGCTTAAGCAAGTTCAATTAAAAAGGTAAAATGAATGAAAGGAAGAAACAAAAGGAAGAAGATGAAGAAGTAAAAAAATGTTTTCAAAAATGCTTTTAACCATTCATATTGTAATCATGAAATGCTAAAAATAATGAACAATAACATTTGAAAAGGAGCCAACGAGCAGCAACAACAAAGTTGACAAAACAATAATCAAATGTAAATAATCAGTTTGAACGTGAAAAGGCAACTTTACATGGCTTTTGTTTAAAAAAAGATTACCTTTTGTTTCCTGTTTCATTCTACCTTTACATTCGTAATCTGAAATGATCAACTTTGGGATAATTTTATGTTCATCATTATGCCAGTCTCTCTGGCAATCAGCCTTTTATAACAAATGATAAAAGATAAAAGGTCAACTCTGGAAATGGTTCCATGTGAAAATAGCATGTGAACAACAATGAATATTTCATTTTTACCTTTTTTTCTCTGTTTTCCATTTTTCTTACTTCGCTTACTTTCCATTCACTTTAACCGATACTTGACTTTACCAATCATTGTATAACTCTAAATACGTAATTTGTAATATAATAATGTTGACCTTTTCCGTGAAAAGCAAAGCAAAAAACTTCAATATTTGACTTTTCTTTTTCTTCTTTTTTCTCTCCATTTCAGTTCGATATGTACAAAGATCTGTTTATAACACGCAGTGTAAACATGTCAAGACTCGTATAATATATAATCAACAAATGCATTCAGTTATTAGCACAATATTTTATCATCTTCACTCGTTTATCAAGATCAACTTTTCTCTTTGGTAAATAATTTCCTCTCATCTTCAATGGTACATTTCACTATTAATTGGCATTCAAGCCCAAATTTTATTCCCGATTCTTGCTGTTCTCCTTTTCATCTCAATCATTTCAATTTTGCGCATTTCAAACTGAATGTCTTTTTTAAGTTTTTCATTCTCAGTTGATCAATTGATTATTTTATTGCCTTTAAAAGGTAAGTTGATTTGATCGATCAACATTTTCTGTTTGATCAACAAAAACATTAATAATCATTGCATTATCAACGCTCTTCAATTACAATGCTTGCCAAGGTTTACATTATAAATCTAATATTGTTATGAGAATCGATATAAACATCTGATTTTTGCTCAATGTTGACTGACAATATTGATAATGATAACCACAAAATGGAAAATTATTAATCAAAAAGAAAGAAATGCTTTTCGATTGCAATCATTCAAGATATTTGAAGCTTCAGAACTCGATTTAACCTGCGACGCCATTTGATTCGTTTGTGCAAAACTCGTAAAAATCGAAAATTTTTCGTACTTTTGAAATGAATGAAGAATACAAAATCATCGCGTTTTGTCGCGAAAATGTGAATTTTGTTTCAAGTCTGATTTACTTTGTTGTTAATGCGCAGCCAATCAAATGAAAGCCACGGATCAAGTGTTTGACCATCAACAGTTGGAAAAGTTGAATCGAAACAATTAGTAATTTTGAGATTAATTTTGTTCTAACAGTTAATTTTGCTTCGTTTAACCTTGATTGTTGGCCCAAGTTGAACATGAATGATTCGACGTAAACAGTTGATGAAGCATATAAAGTTTAATTGAAAATCTGGGAACAAAAAAGTACAATAGAATTGACGATAATGACGGCGATAATGATGATGATGACCCATTTATCCAATTAATTGGAAAGGAGAACAAATTTTATTACATTAATTATAGTCAATTGTAGCCATTCACTGTTGATCCTCTTTCCACCCTTTCACACTCTATTCATTTACATTGGTTTAATCAATGAAACCTCTTTGCTTGTCATCTTTCAATGATCAATTTAAGGATTGCCAAATTGAACAATTAAACCTTCAAACAATCGTTGAAAAACTCGATGAATAGCAAATGGCGAGTTGACAAGAGAAGCGCCAATCCAACGGTCAATCCATTTCACACCTTTTCCCTCACAACTAAATCCTTATCCGCAGTTTACCTGTTTTCTTATCAGCTTAGTTCAGAGATGCTTTTCCTCATCCTTTCCTCTCCATTCTTTAATCTGTATTGTTCATTGATTATCTTTTTCTTTCCAGTAGCAACCTGAGTAAAGGTTAATATGGGAGTTTTGTTGATGTTTAAAGAGTTGTTTTCTCAACGCAAACCTCGCTCTTTGTCATGGATTAGTTGCTTCAACAGCTTAGTCAAGAATAGAATTGATGTTTAAATGTTTTCTTTTCGAGTTTCACTTTTCATTCAATCTTTTTGTATTGACCAACAGTTCAGTTGTCAATGAACTTGAGATTTACTTTCATTTGCAAAGCACTTATTGACATTGCATTCCTTTCCCAGGTTCAAAGGTTCCTTTCATCATTTCTGATTCATGATTATCGAGTAATAAGTAAACAATTGAAATGCAAAATTGTAACAAAATCAACTTACATAATGGCATTCGATGTTAACTTTTATCTACTTCTTGTCTTCGTCTTCCTTCCTTTTGCAAGAATAAAAATGTTGACAAACTTTTTCTTCCCTTTTCATTCATTTCTTCTTCTCTCAATCTTTCAGAATTTTGGGCAAAAAGGAATTCAATTGAAATTCAATTTCAAGTTCCAAGTTGCTTTCTTCCGGTTAAAGAATGCATTTACACACATTTCTAATGGACTTTCACTTTATGGACTTGTAACTGAATCAAGGTAAAACTACACAATTGAATGATAAATTTTTTCCCTTTTTCTTCTTATTCTTCTCTCATAATCACCATGAAATGTTATCCATGGAAATGGATGAAAAGTTATTCCATTTGTGAAGAGAAGAAAAAAAAAGATGAAAAAAAAGGGAGAAAAGAATGAAACTTTTTTTCTTCTCTTCCCTTTCAGTTTGATTCTCCAGTTGATAGAACATATTGAACAGCCAAATTGAACGAAAAGTATATTATCCAGTTTCCAGTCATGAGACAATATAAATCCAGGAAAGAAAAGAAAATATGTTTTCAGGGAAAATTATCGGCTAACATAGCAATCAATTGAAAGGAAATGATTTCTCAAGTAAAACAATGTTAATGCAATTGTATTCTCACAGGTAAATATAAAAGGAAACATTTGCATCGCAAGCTAATCAAACATTTCAACAATCAATTGAAACGAGCAAAAAAAAGGAAAGAAAATTCTGTCGAGAGAAGAAAAGGTTTTCGAGAAAAAAAAAGAGGGAAAAAAGGACGCAAAAGGACATGACAAGACACTGAAGGCAATGAAAAGTGGCTGAAGAGTGAAAATCAAGAGTAATATTAAATTGATCATGGAAGGCATTCAGCGAGTTTCAGTAAAACTGACCGACAAATAAAAACAACAAAGACAACTTTATTGATGCTAATATATTTTTATTGTTATTACCTTAAAGGTAATTTCCACCCCTTGTTTCCTCCTGTTCTTGGTGGTGGTTGGTGTTGTTTTTTGTTGCAATTATTTTTATTTATTTCTTTGGTTATTGTTTTTGGACAGAAACGGCGACAAATTAGAGAGCAAAAGCTGTCTTCTTTGTCTTCTTCTCGCCCTTTATTTCTTTATTTGTTGCAATTGTTTTTGGCCCAGATTACCTGGCTCGAGACTGGCTTAATCTTTTTACAGCTTTTCCAGGTAAAAAGGAAGACTGTTGGTTGTTGAAAGGAAATCGCATGACAGGGCTAAGAATGAGTGTCTACCTTGGAATGAACGTAAAAAGGAAAATCTTTTCGAGGTTCAAAGTTGAAAACTATTGTCAGTCGAGTTTGTAAAAATCAATTCAAACATCAATTCAGTTCGATGTTCGGCTTTTCTTCTCGTTCATTCTCGCTGCCTTTTTGTTGCAAGTTGTACTTTTGCCTTGTTAACATTGAAGAGTAAAGAGTAAAGATGAAGACGTTTGTTGTTTGGACAAATAATCAAGTAGCTTGAAAGGTAATTGCAATTGTACTTGTTTTGAGTAATACAAAGCTGGATGAATAGGTAATGATGATGAGGATGAAAAGGTACACCTAAAGAAAATTTAATTTCTCGCTGTTCTTTTTGTTCATCCTTGTCTTCATTCATCTTCTTCTTCTTTCTTTTTGTTTCTTTTTGTTCCTCTTGTTGTTCATTCAATTTTTAATCAACAACAGTGTTCATTCAATTGTTACAATGGCTGCAAACGCAATACTTATCATAACATAATATTAACATTTCCCATTGAAAATTATCATGAAAACTTGGTCAACACCCAACACAATCAAAGTAAAAAGGTAAAAGAAAAGGTTGATTCATTATAATGTTAATAATGTTAATAATGATGATAATAATTGCTATAATATAATAATGATGAAAAGTTTTTCTCTTCAGTTTTGCATAATTGTTATTAGCTTTTATAAGGAGAAGCAGAAAGGTTGAAATGTTATAATGAAACGGGAAAAAGGTATTAGTTTAGGAAGAGCCGAGAAGAAGATGAAGGGAAGATATTAGTTTTGGAGGAAAAGATGAGCAAAGATGAGAAGGAAAGATTGGTAAAGGAAGAGAGAAAGAAGAAGAAGAAGAAGAAGAAGAAAAAAATGTGTTCTTTTTTTCTACAAATAACATGGTTAACATGCAATAAACACGCATGAAACATTGTATGCATATAAACCTGAATCAGATGAGAGTGATGATCAAGATGATAATTAGAAAGGAGGAGGAGGAAGAGGAGGAAGATGAAGGTTGAAAAACGAAGGGAAAGGTTGTGAGGAAGGAGGAGGCTTTGTAGGGTGGAAAGAGATGAGAGCAGAATCGAAGAGTGGAACAACAATGAAGAGTGAAAAGTGGCGCAGCAATGAAACTGGAAGAGCAGTGAAGAGAGGCACAGTAGCTCGAAACATGATCATCATTATGAACGCCTTTTTGACCTTGTGGCTGGTTGACCAGTAATATGTAAATTTGATGCAAGCTGGTTCAATTTGCTTCCAATGGGTGAACACGGGCAAGCAAGGGCTTGCGGCGAAAAGGAAAAAATTTTAAAAATCGCAAACTTCTCATTGTTTCAATGTGTTTTTACTGTGTGTTAACCTGTTGTTTTGCGTTTTGCCGTTTTAATAATTTAATTTGTAACTCTTGTGTAAAGCGGAAGGATGGGTGGAATCACTTTCAACTTGAGGTTGAGCCACGCATTTAAACGTAAATTAATGATTGTTGAGTAACTAAATTAGTTAGAAAATTGTTTTTTTTTTCATTTAAATTAATTGAACACTTAAAATGTAATAAACTCAGTGGCATCGGGCAGTTGCTGTGAACAAAAGTTAAACAAAAGAAACAAGCCACACTTAAACGGATCGATTAGTGCCAAGTTTTTGCCTCTCGAGGGTCTTCCTGGCTTTCATTAAACCCACTGAGTTCACTGTTTAGAGGTAAATAGGAGTGAACACCAAGAATCATGTTTTTGATTAAAACTGCGCCAAAACTCATCATTGGAAAACAGATTAAATCTTTCAACAGAGTCTTCTGTTTTTTCCTCATTTTTTGCTCTATCAATTTAACGATTCATTTTCTTGCTCGTCTTTTCAATTTGGACTGAGCTTTGATTGCGATTTACAGTGAGTTTTATGTGCTTTGCCAAGTTGAGGTTTAGCTTTTTGAGATTCAATTCCGTTGAGAGGTTTGTGGTTTATAAATTTGAGTTTGAATTTGCGTTTTCATCAATCGTCATTTCGATAATTTTCATCATTCAATTCCTCGCTTGATCAGTTTCATCATTAATCCGATCTTCTCTGTTTTCGGTTTATCGATATCTCGACCCTCCGTCAATCCTCGGCTTTTGCCGCAGATCTTCTCGTCTCTTCGCGAATCAAATCAAGTTCATTCATTTTCATGTTTTTGTTGAACATTTACTTTACTTTACTCATTGCAACTTTAAAATACCAAAATTCAGTAAAAATAAATTTCTTAATATTTTAGCTTTTACGTTTTACGGCTGTCGGGCTGAAACAAAACTCGGAAACTCCAAAACTATTCTAATCTCGTCCTTTTACAACCTGCGCTCTCTTCATTTGATTCACTTGCAATATTGCACTTTATTTTTAAACGTCCATCTTTTGCGCACTTTTCCCCACATTTTACCCTCTAACTAGCGTAGGCTGTGATACACGGCAATGTTTACTCATCACTCTTTTACTGGCAACTTGTGAACATTATTGGTCAGTAATTACACGGTTTTGCTTTGCTTTTGTTACTGTGCCAATGAGTTGTAACTGCAACATTACTCTAAAAGTAAACCGATAAAGGTAAACACATGAAGTTTGTAAGGAAAGCAAACGAGATGAAACTAATTTCGCAGCCTTTTCTTTCGCATCTTTTGTTTACCATTATTATTCTGTCATCTATAATTGCGTTTAATTGATAAACAATTGAACAAAATTATTCATTTCCATTGAAGTGCTCATGAAATCATGGAAAAGCAGACAAAGCCTCTTATCATGTTGTGCCTTGAATGGCCGCAAAAACTTGAATCAATTGACTCTACATTTTTTTTACAGCAAACATGTGGAATACACTTTGAAATGTTTCCATCATTTTGGGCTTCTTTTATGTTCAACTGTTTTCCCAAAATATTTACACAAATCTTTACTCAATTTTGCGCCAATTGCATGTTGATTATGATATCTTCAAAGGTAATAACAATAAAATGAAAATAAAAAGGTAAATGATTTGGTAATAATAATAATGATAATTATAGTAATAGTATAAAATAGTAGCTTTTGTTTGTTATTCATGGTCATGTGAAAAGTAAAATGACAATTGAAGTAGATTGAATGATCTGCTAAAGCTATTATTGTTTCATTTTATTGTTATTACTGGATAACTGTTCACCTCTCAATCAAACAATAACAACAAAATCAATCTAATAAGGCTGTTGTTTGCTGTGCTTTCAAGGTAATCTTTAATTGTTTACTTTGAGGTTTACCTTTTTTGTTTTCATTTTCATTTGAACATTTCATTACAATTTATCATCTCTTTCCTTAAAGCTATTTACTCTGGTTAAACATTGATTAACGTTTCATTAATATTGTATGTTCCTTTAATTACTTATCTATTGATTAACAGATTAAAAGTTTACCTTTTTTTTGCTCTTTCAAATTAAGCCATGATAAATGTCCTTTTATTCAAAGTATTATCCAAATCATTTTCACCAATGATTTATTAATTGCAATTAAACCAACTTTAGTCAATTATCGTGATTAATATTGCTTCTTGGTTAACGTCAAAAGAGTCAAATGTTATGTTGCTAAAGGGTCTACAGCAGCCCGTTGCTCACTTGGAAACTTGTGTCAACAAGTGACAAGTTTATTTGAATCAAATCAACTTTTACTGGCCGTTACTTGATTGAGTTTCAATCATTTTGCTACATTAATAATGCAAACTAGCTCGATGAACAGTTAAACTCTGTGTAAGCCATTTGAGTCGATGGTACAGCAAAAGATTGTGATAGTCGGTGAAGGGCATTGACAAGGTGCGATCGCAAATGTTGAAAACCATTTTATTACTTGTCACGAGAATGCAAATGAATCACAATGATAACAGTTTAACTCTGCAAGCAACTCTGTTGAACTTTAATTTGTGTCGAGCAACAATAAAAACTCATAAAATAACGGATCAGTTGCTACCTTTATCTGGAAAGCTTGCGCTGCAAAAATCAATCTGTTGTCACACTAATGCAAAATAACCCAATGACATCAACAGTAACTCTGTGTAACCTTGTTGAGTCAGAATGTTTATTAAAAACAGTTTTATTACTTGGCCCAGTTTCAACCTGCATCAGTCGATAAAGTACTTGATCGCTTTTTGTCTCAATAGCCAATGGTGAGACAAACTGACTCGAGTTGAAAAGATATAAATCGCGGATCAAAAGGCAATAAAATGAAATGTTAGAATCAACTCTTTTCATTCTTATCGAAACATCTTCGTTCAATTTTATTGTTTTATTTACGTTTCTATCAAATATTGTCACAACCTTCGGTTTACCTTTAAACAAGAGAAGAGGTTTTGTTCAATTTTTTGTCGCCAAATTTTTGACCTCAAAATTGGCCAGCGTTAAGCGAATGCAAATCAATACACAAATTAATGATTAATTTTAAAAGTTAAACCATTCTTCCGATTGTAATCTAGTATTATTGAGCAGTAAAAGTTGACGGAACCTTTTTCAACCTTTTTTTGAGGTTAACTTTGTTCATCTGTTGTACCGATGAGACGAACCAACGAGACAAACTTGTAAACAGTAAGGAGTGCAATAAACGAGTAAAGGTAAAAGGTTAAAAGATCTCTTTTTCTGGGTCGTTTTAATGGAACAAGGTAGGAACATTGAAAGGTAACATTAACCCCTAAAGGTAAAAAAGTTAAGGTAGTATCCTGTTTTAATATGTTCAACTTTTCTTCTTCACTTTAGTCGTTCGCTATGTCATTTAACGAGCCTTTTTTTCATTTGCTTTGACACCAAACTCAACGACAACCTCATAAATCATTTGTTCAAAACTAATAATACATCATTTGGCACATTTATTTGTATTAATTTCATTCTTATTATCACTTATCAAAACGTTTTCAGACTTAACTCGCTCTTTCTCTTCTCTCTTCTCTTCTCTTTCTCTCTAAAAATATTCTCCAATATTCATCAAGATTATCATGAGGATAAAATTTTGATAACCTGTAACAAGTGAGTGCGCTTCTTCTTCTTCTTCTTCTTCTTCTTACCTTCCGAAACGAAAGAAGCAAAAATCATTGATTAACCATTGATAAGTCGAGATTGAATGTTGATTAATTAATCAACAGAAACCGTAATCTTCAACAGAAGAGCGCAAAGATTGTAAAGTAGAGCCCAAACTGCGCTAGGAAACCATTAAATGTGCATCAATAGAATAATGAATAATTTAGAAATGAAATGACCATGAAAAGAAAGAGAAAATCGTTTTTTTTCCGTCAAACAAGCAGCATTGTCAAGTTCATCCGTTTGCCATAAAAATATACTAATCAGTTGATAGTTGAACAATAATAATGAACGCTTCTCATTAGCTTTGCGAGTCTATCGTAGTTGATCAAAGCACAAGAAACAAGTCAACATAATAGTGACTCAGAGAGAGTGACTAACAATGTGATAAGAAGAAGAAGTTGATAATCTCGTGTTATCATGTTCATTAATCAGAAAAGGAAATGATTATTTGATAATTTTGACGATTCTCATCATTGTTAACCGTTTTACAGGTACAAGAAAAACAAACAAATGTTTACCAATTTCTTCTTCTTCTTTCACTTGTTTGTTGGTTGGTGTGTTGTTGCGTTCCGCTCTTTTATCAATATGAAAATGATGATGAAGGTGATGAGGATGAGAGAGCGGCCTTGTTGATGGTTATAACCTCAAAGGGCGATTTGCTGTTGAACCTGTTGTGGGCTAATTGGAGGTGAAACAAGGTAAGTGGCAAGAGACGAGATGATATCTGAATGGGAAACGGTTGGTTATAAAATATAAAATGGCGAGAAGAAGAAGAAGAAGAAGCAGAAGAAGAAAAGACGAACGACTCAAAGACTAAGGCCAACGTTTCCGTTATCACTTGAATCTTACCAAATGGTGAGAAGGAGTAGGATGAGTGGATCAACAGGATGAGTTCAACTTCTCAACATTTGTCAACGTAAACAGAAAATGTGAAGCTCTTTTTTTAGTTACATTTGCACAAGAAAAAGCAAGAAACATTTGAGTAACACTGAAATTAAACAAGAAGCTGAAGATGAGTTGAAAAACTAAAAAAGGTTGCACATTAAATTTAACAGTTTTTCATGTTCAGTTCAGTCATCTCAAGACTTGCTGGTTGCTGCATGTAATGATACTTTATCATCTTGTAAAGAGCCTACATTTGCGCTTCTTTTGCACACTTTTTTCTTCTTCTTTTTCTTCTTCTCTTCATTTCAACCTTTATCATCTGTCCTTTCGGCTTCAACTGTCCAACAAGTTATCAAAAATCATTATCAAACTACAACCGGGAAACAAGAAAAAATGTTGTCCATTTTTTTTCTTCCCTTTATTTTTGGTCAAATGCTTTTCTTGTTCAATCTTTTAGTTGCACAAAAGTTAACAGTTTTTGTGAGTAAAGTTTCATTTCTGTGTGACTAACCTTGATGAGCTTGTTTTTCATGATGATTACGATGATGATTATCCTAATGAGAATCTTGACAATAAGCAAAGGAGTCAACCTGTATAAAGATGTTAATGGAATGACAGGTTGCGAAGAGAAAAGTCTGTCAACTGTGTTATTGTTTCATCATCTTGAAAACCGCTAAAAACATGATTCTGTTGGAATGAAAAGTTTCTTCAAGAAAAGAACGAAATGTCATTATCTTGGCCATTCAAGGTGGCATCAGTTATTACAACTTGTTGATGACATTTCTCGCATTGTTTACCTTCGCATTGGACACTTTTTCATCAACTTTTTTTCTCTTCTTTTTTTCTCTCTCTCTCTTCTCGCCAGGTTAAATTGAGTTAATGTTGACTGTTGTTTTTGCAACAATTTCATGTATTTACTACTGGATTTGAGCGGCTCAACATTGAACTGATCAAATTCATGGTGAGAATTGAAAGTTACATTGGATAAACAAAGCAAACTGTCAAAGATTCAATCTGCTTTTTTCATTCTCTTTCAGCATCCGGATCAATTATTGAATATGAAAAGAGTGATGATAATGATGAAGATGAAGTCTTCAACTTTTTTTTTTCTTCTTTTACTTTTCATTCTTATTACAGTTTGCAAGTGAAAAAAACAAAATTGTCAAACTGTTAATATAAAGTTGATTGATGTTTCTCTTTTGATCTAAATTATGAGAATAATTTTTCTTTCAGTTTTTTTTCTTCTTCTTTCCTCTCTTCATCTCATTTCAAAGTTATCATCAGAAACATGAGTAAAGTACTTTAATACAATTTCATCGTCAACTCTCATGGAGCTCAACTGAGAAAGCAAGACTCGGTAAAAAGTATTGATCAATTGGAAACAAGCTCAACAAAATGTAAAAGACGAAACAAGAGCAACATGAACATGAACACATGAAAAGTTGCATTTGGGAATTTTGTGTGTAAATAAAGAGAGAAAATTCATCTCTTTCAATGAGATAAACAATGGATACATGGTGACGATGAGTAAACACAATGATGTGAAATATTTATCTGCTCATGATAGTTATCTTGGTGAACAACTTGAAAGATGAAAAGTTTCCCTTTTGATACAGTGTCACAATGAAGAGGTTTCATTTGGCGTTTAAATTAATATCAACTTTGACGTTATTTAAACAACTCAGCTAAACAGTTACAGTAACAGTTGAGTCAATGATTTTAACCTTTTCAACTTTTCTTGTCGCTCTTGCTCATTCAACTTCCAGCTGATTCAAAGATTAAAATTAATCATCGGCTTATTTTGCATCATTGATTGATCAAAGAACAACTCATAACTGTTGATTTTATTCCAATAAACTTTCAATTTTTGATCAAAGTCTTTGAATCAATTAACGGGTTTTGCGTGGGCAACTGACGTGGTCGTTCAAAGTTGCCAAAACTTTTTTTTACTTTTTCAAGCAAATCATTGCAACTTACAAGGGAAGCAAACGAAATGCCTGGAACCGATTTCAAGAGACGAGTGTCATTTGATAGAGCATGTTTAATAATGAATACAATGAACTGTGAGTAAACTCGTGAGAAATTTGGTTTAAAGTTTTAATTGATTTGATTTGATTTGATTTGCGCTCGACTGATTGTCCTTGTTGACATCATCGGTCATCATCATTTTGCATTATTATTGAGACAACAAATTGATTAAACTTGTAAAACAGCTCAGGTGTTAAGTTTAATCCCTTACATAGTAGACTTTTAGACAAGATTGTAAATTATGAAGCACACAACTCAATACCTCATTAGAAGCTCTAATTGTCTTCAAAATATAAACTTTACACCATTTTTTGTTGCTAATCTTGACTCTCAACTCAAAGTATAGCTTCAAAGTAAAGTTAATACCTTGTCGAGCTGGGCGAAAACAAAATCCCACAATATTTTTGACGACTTTTAACCAGGTACGGATTGAAGTGTACTCAACCTTTTACCTGTTATAAGTTGATTCTAGATATTTCACTGAATAGAAGCAGCTTAACATTTCATATTTATTTGCACGCTGATGTATCATTGGTAGACTTGAAACAACGAAGCATTACATTACAAGAAAAATATTTGGCAAAAGCAAACGTCTTTTAGTGCTTTACTAAGGCAAACATTTAAACGTTTCAATGTACTTCCGATTCTCGTAATGTGTGGTTCTCACAAACAAAATGGTTTCATTGAAAAAAATAACCAAAAACAGATGAAAGATGAAAAGATAACGGGAGAAAAGGATGAACAGCAATTTATCCGCAATTTTCTCGATCATCTCTAATCATCCTTACCATCAGTACTGGCAGACTCGTTTCAACTGTTTAATGTTTCTAGTCTTGTTTACTGATGTATCCTTTGAGGTGACATTTGCTTGGCCCATCGCTAGTGCTACTAATTTGTTTGTGTTTAAAATTGAAAAGACAATAAAATTACGCGAAACGAAACCAGCACAAAACTAAGGTCAACAAAAAAGCGATCAACAATTTTGACCTTTACTCAATGGTCGTTGTTGAATGGCAAAGAAACAATCACACAACAAAGACAAACAAGAACCCTTGATTGAAAGACCAATTACAAGTTCAATAAAAAACACAAGAATGGTTGAAACGTTATCTTTCAATGGGAACAATGATATCGTCATAAACTGGGCAGAAACAAAAACACATTCTCAAACAGTTTACAGCTAATTTCTTGACCATAAGACGCTTGACCAAGAGCACACTATCTGTGTGTGTTTCCTTTTCTCTTTATCTCTTTACTCTTCAATTGGGTTCGCCAGATCGTCTGGACAAACGGCGAAGGCAAGGGAACATAAAAAAAAGTCGCATAACAAGAGACAGCATGAGATGGCCACTAAAGCTCAACTGTGTGCATTAAAGGCAAAATTAAAAGATGAACCTTTCGGGTCAACACTTAAAATGCAATTAAATTGAATGTAAATGGCAATGTCAAATGTCAAAACAATGCGACGTTAAACATTGTTTATAACAGTCAATAAGATTTACTTTTTTTTTCTTCTTCTTCGTCTTCGAGTTGTTTTTACTTGAATCAACAACAATCATGGCAAAAGGAAGAAGAAGAAGTAAAAAAGTAAACTTTCAAGTTTAAAGTTAAAAAAGTTGAAACGCTTTTTTGGTTGCTTTTTGCAGATGAATGTGTATAAAAAAAAGATCAACAAGAAATACAAAAAAAAGGTTAACATCTTGAGTTGTTTCAATTTCCTTGTTTATTAACTTGTTGATTTGTTAATCATTTGTGTTGACTGGTTGAGGAGCAACAATGAACACCAATCAGGGTCAACAAATTGATTGAACAAACAGCGATACATGGACAGTTGAAAGGGCCACAATGAGCGGCACAATGGTGAAACCAATTATCGAAAATTGATTGATCATTCAATTGAGCTTGTAATGAGCGTTAATAAACGGTAATCACTTTCAACCATTTACTTGCCATTTCAATAATTTTCATCAACTCTAACCGTCTATTTATCTTTTCATCAAGTTTACTCTCTTTTCATGCTAATTGCAAGTTAATTTCACCTTAAGCTTAACCACAAATAATGGCACAAAACAAGCAGACAATAGTAAACAATGAGTGAACAGCAAAATTAATGAACAAACAATGAGCACTTCGAACATTTAAAATGTTCAATTTTAACCGAGAATTGCATGAGCGTGAAACAAGAGAAGAAAAAAAATGAAGACGAAAGACGATTAATTTGGTCGAGAGAGAGAGAGAGAGTAAATTTGGATCAATTTTTTTCTCCAATTTTTGACGTTCTTTGAATGCAACGAAAAGGCACATTAACTTTGCAAAATGCAAATAATCATTAACTGTAACTCATGTAATTGTTGTTCACTAAATTGTGAAAAATGCAATTCCTTTTGTCCAATTACCTTGACTCTTTCACCACTTAATTAATCAACTTTTTCCATTCTTCCATATACCTCGTTAGTGTATCAAATTGTCCGTTTGTTTGTAGCCAACTGAGCAACTACAGTTGATCCATTTTGTCCCAAAGTCGCAACTTTTTTCCGTTGATCAACTATTCCAGATTTATCATTAATCGAAACTTTACTTTTCTCTCGTTTACTTTTTCAATTAACAATTGCTGTTCGCTGTTGTGGCGTGCCAATCATCATTTATCCCAGTTGATTTGTTGATCTGGTTGGTTAATTCATTTTCATTCATCATTATCATTGTTCACTCCAAATGTTGATTACTATTAAAATGATATTAAAAATAACATTAATGCATAATAAAACCAATAATAGTAACATTATTACCATGAATAAAGTTGTCTTTTTTTTCTCTCTTCTTTTGTTTATTCAAATCTGAAAATTCAGAACAAAAGGTCAACATCATTAGAATCAAATTAATCAGATTAACCTTTTCTATTTGCTTCTCTTTTCTTTTTCTTTGATTGTTTCAATTGTTTCATGAAATAATCGATAATTTCAATCAATGATGACGATGGAAAGAGTTGTTGGATCGATTCACAGTCAATTTTTCAAATGAAATTCATTTTTTTCTTCTTCTTTATTCTTTTCCTTTTTGTATTCCTCTTCTTCTTCAGGCATCATTCAGAGAGTCTATTTTGTATTCACATTGCACCAATGAAGCCAGCAAAAAGATTCACTTGTAATCAAATTTAATAAATTTTCAGTTGAATCAAAGGTGGAAACGATGAAAATATATTTTATTATCTTCATGAATTGGGAATTGATGTGTTCAATGAACAAGAAATATGTTTAAATCATGAAAGAAAATAAAAGAAAATGAAAAAGCAGAAAGAGTTAATTCAATATGAATCAATTTAAATCGTTGCCTTTTCACTCCTTTTGTATCAAAACCTTCAGGATTCATGATACAGCATTTTGAGGCAAAAGGTAAACAGCTTTTTTACATTCAACTGGACAGTTAGTGAGTTTGAGCAGAAAATGTTTCAACTATGATTTACAGTTGTTTTTGCCTTTGTTTTCCAATTATTGGTCAATCGGTTCGCCCAATCGGTTGAGCGGTTTGAGTCCAAGTTTAATGATAACTTGAGTTTATTCAAATAAACTTCCAACTTCTCAATTCATTATCAACTTTCTGAAAGCATTTATTTAAACTTATTCAAATTCAATTTGATCATGATTGAAGAGCAAAGGAATTACTGGAAAAGGAAGATTTATTAAATTATTGAATGAGCGCAGTTTAAGAGTGTTGAGTCGATTAGCCACAGTCGAGTTTAACTGAATTTAATATGTTAATTGTATCCAAATCTGTATCTCAAGCCATCATCAGTTCAAGATTCCATCTAAAAAGAATGACAATGGAAAGAGTAAAATAGTTTATCGGCAAACTCAAAGTTCGAAGTGGTGAGTGTATGTTGACTAAAGTTGATCCTGACCAACTTTCAATCATTAGGTTTTCAATGGTTAAAACACATCATAAAGTCATTTTAACTCGAGGACAAAGTCAGTGTTTTGTCTCTTGGAGACACGAGATACTTCATTTCGACTTTTGGTCTCACCACTGTCTTTATCATTGACTTTTGAGTTTACAGTTAACTAGTTGAGTAGTCATTTGATTAAATATTGGTTATTTTAATCATCCTGGTTCAACACATTCCTTCAACTGACAAGGTTGACAGGATTCAAGTTGATCATAATGACGACTAGAAGGTGACCCTTGCCTTACTAGTAAAGCCAGAGACTCGGTTGAATTGGCTTTGACTTTACATTAGGCTGGCCAAGTTTTTGCCTAAAGTTGATTTGATTGCAATAAATTTGGTTAACTTTTTCCTTTCCCTTGCCTGACCAAAACTGACCATAAAGTGAAATCAGATTATCAAGATTAACTCATCATAATTAAGTGGATCAATCTTGTTAACACTATTAATTCCTATCAAAATTGATTTGAGATTTACAAAATGAAATAATAAAACAGATTGCAAGAGAAATGGTAAAAAACTAAAAAAAAAGTAAAAAATTTAGTACAATTTAAACAGTAAAGAGCGAAAAGAAGAAGAAAAAAAGGTTAACATGTCAAATATCAGATCCAGTTTCATATAAATATACTAAGTATATAAATATATTGAACATGAGATGAACAATTTTATCTGATAACCCGGAAAAAAAGCAAGATTGAATCTGATTGAAGGTGCATGTTGGAAAAGGCAGCAAAAATGCTGCTTCTTTGAACGTCTTCAGTTGAAATGAGATTAAAGAGAAAAGTCCACAAAGTTGTCCTCAAACATGAGTTGAATTGTTAAATTGTAATATTACAAGACATTGAACGTTTAATACTGTTAAATATTATGCTCATCATCGTCATCATCAAACATCATTTATTAATTGAAGTTGAATTGCTGAATGAATCAAAAGGTAAGGCGAAGAAGAAGAAGAAGAAGAAAAAAAAAATTCGTTTTAATGCAATATATTAACAATTATCTGAAAGGAGATTGACTCTTTTTTTCTTGCTTCACTCAAGACTAGTTAGAGTAATTCAAAGTGATTCAAAGTAATTCACCAAATCATGTTCATGAAGGACAAGCAAAATGAGGAGCAAGAAAAAAAAGTTGAACAAAAACAAGTTGTTTAACTTACTTATCGCATCTTGAAAATGGTCATTAATCGTCTTTAAAATATTTATATTTTTGCTCCTTTTTTTCCAGCTTCAATAATGAGACGCTTCAAGTTTGCTTTTTTTTATTGCATTGTAATAAATTGTTGATTGCAATTGACTATTGAGCAGCGCAAACATGATCATCACTTTGATTCATTCCCTGATTAACATGATTAACACCAGCATTTAATGCATGCTATAAGAGATTGGAAAATGAAAATTTTTTCGTCTTTCAACTTTTCTTCTTCAGCTTTTTTTTTCTTCTCTCTTCTTTCGATTCTCATTCCTTGTTCAACTGCTTTTTTGTTTAAACAGTAAAAGAAACCTTTTTGCATGATCAACTCTAATCAATGATAATCATTATTCTGATCAACACAAGAATAAAGTAATTGATTCTTGCAATAATCTTCAAATGTTGCAATGCTTTTTGTCTTCTTTCAACTTTTCTTTACTTTCCTTTTTCGCTGTGATTATCAACTTGAGTTTTTCGCTGTTCAATTTCATGGACATCAGAAAGGAAATTGAATCATATGTTATCATTGAATGTATAACAAGTAAATAACATTAACATTACCTTCTCGTTACCATTACAATCAATTTCCTGACTAACATTGAGATGAAAAGTTGAGATGAGAAGGACGAGAGAAGAGAAGAGCCAACAGAGAACAAGAAAGAAGCAAAGGATGAGGATGAGGATAAAGGATGAGAGATGAAAAGGTTTGAGCAAATATACACTTTCAAGAGTAAATTTGAAGAGTGAAAAGATTTCATTTCATTGTATAATGAATACAAACTAAACTCATGTCTACAGTCAAAATTAACTCGACATGATTAAATTCATTTCAATTTCAGTTTCTACTTTTTCGCTCTTCAATTGTAAACCCGAACAATATCAACAATCGATATTGAAATTTTAATCAATTGAAACTTGTTTACTCGTGGAAAACTTTGATTTTTTCAAAATTCGTCAACACTTTGAGTCTCTTCTATTTTGCGTTTGAAAACAAGTTCAACAAAAAGTTCTGCCTCTGAACGAGCGCAAAAAGTCGATACAAAAGTGAGTAAAAATAAACAGAACGATGTTGATATCGATTTGCAAGCTGCAGAAATTTATAAAGAAAACGATTCAAAACGAAAGTACTTCTGCATTTGTCGGAAAATTGGAAAAAATTGTTCACTTTACATTCACAATATTTTTCATCGAAACTCGAAAAATCTAAAATCTTGGGTTCGTTGAACGTTCACTTTCAAAATCGTCTTAAATTGCGATTCTCATGAGAATGAAAACCAACAATTGTTTGTTGAAATTGTCAAAGTGAACAATTGATTATCTTGAAAATTTGCATTCTTCAACGTTAAACCTTTTCCAATATTGTATCAACATTTTTCACTCATTTTTATCGTTGTCGCCATTTTTTGAGCAATTTTTTTATTCACTTTCTTTATGAATTTATCTTATTCTGTTCAACTTATTCAGCTTATTTAATATTCCTTTATTATTATCAAATTGTGAGTTTGTCAGAGCAAGGAAAGATTTATGCTTTTGTAAAGAAGAAAAAGCAAAAAGAAGAAAAAAAAGAAGAAAAATTATATAATGTTTTTACAGGGAAAAAAGACTTTAATGCTGATGAAAATGACATTAACAGGTTTCAAATTTGCGCCTCTCAACATTTGCCTTTTGTTTAATAATAAATACTTCTTATCATGGATAATTAATCAATGAATGAAAAGGGAAAGTTGACTTATCATATTGTTTAACTAATGTTAATATAACTCGAAAATGTGTTAACTTGATTAACATAATCATCAACAAGCAAATCAATAAAATGTCAGCATAAATGTTGAATGTGTCTCTGCATATCCATAATAGTATTATTAGCATTATTTTTGCCTCCCGTTTTGGGTTCATACTTGGTAATGGTGAGATTAAGTAAATTGAATATTGTTTTTGATGGCAAATTATTATGCATTACAGTTGACATTTGGGTGTAATAATATATACGCTGTTAATCAATAAAGTACAGATGATAATGTGTGTTGACAGAATGTCTTGAAACAAGTATTCAGATGTAAGGTTGAAGAGTGAAGCGAAGAGAGAAGAAAAGGAAAAAGAAAAAACGAACGAAATGAATTTGTTGTTAACCTGGTTTTCCTGATAAATGACATGGTAATGATGATGATAATGATTATGATGAGGGGAAGAAAAGTTTAGTTTCGAGAAAAGAGTTGACAGGTAAATGTTGTTGTTGTTGTTGTTGTTGATTGTTGTTACATAATTAACAGGTAAAACTAATGATTAACCAGAAAAGTGGAAGGAAGAGGCAAGAGAAAAGTAGCGAAAAAACTTATTCAATAATTATGTTTGTCATGCAATATTCAGGTAAAGCAAACATGTGCACTTTCAATAGGCAACACTAACTTTTATGTTTATCACCTTTTCAACGTTAAACAATAAGCAACAACAGTTATCTTGAACAACAGTAAAAATAAATGGTCGAGGAAACGAAAAGGTTTCATCAGTTTTGCCTCAATTCAATAATTTCAAACCGATTAACTTGACTGAGTCAAAGTTTATAATTTAAACCATTGACTTGTTTTGCCTTATTATTGCAACAATTGTTTGTGCAACTTCATTGACTTACAGGTTAAACATTTGCTTAACAATGATTGAACATTTTCAATGACAGTCTATACCGTTCACTGGCTATCACATTGTTTTTTATCTCAAAAACTACTAAAAGTTCAACAAAAGTTTACTCAGAGTTTGATATGTTGATATCATTGGGTTATTTTGCATTATTATTGTCACTAGTTATTGATTGGATTAGAAAGAAAATCTTTTTTTTCTTCGTTCAGAGTTTAGGTGTTTAATGAATTGAAAATGATTTAATCTCAACATTGTTTAACTCTGAGTTGTTGCATCTTGAAATCTTGTGACGGCTTTTTGTTCACTCAAAACTTTGACTAGATTAACGTATTGAGATAATGATGATAGTAAGATGAGCTTTGTTCAGATCAAGTATCAAAATTAAATGCAATCCTGCAAAATTAATCTTATATTGAGAAATTGGCCAAAGATATTCCTCTCTTTACCATGATCATCATCATTATCTTTACTCTGCAAATTGAATCCTTTTCTATTCAAGTTCATCTTCTTCATCTTCATCTTCTTCGCGGTGATAATTTGATTTTTGTGAATCCAATTGGATGGGTTAATGGTTAATTTGCAGAAGCAAGTGTTACCCATTAACCAAAGAGCCTCACAAATATATAATAACTTACACAACATCCTATATTAACACTATATCACAATGTTTATCCTCATCTTTTTTTCATCTCTTTCTCTTTCTCTTTCACTAACTCACACATTTCTCAGCTCACTTTTGGTTACTCAGCCTTTCAAGAAGCGAAGCACCATTTTAACCAATTTTTTGCTGTAGCTCAACCTTTTTCATGATGATGATGATAAAAAAATACTCAATGTAACTTGTATATTTTATACACAAACGTACAAATGCTTATTGTTACTGACTTTTTTCCCTGTTATTCCTGATTCTGAGCAAACTCATTTCCGCTCCTTTTTTCCCAACAATATTTAACAATTGAAATTAAATCAGCTCAACCCTGTGAACACACATTTTTACATTATCTTTTTTGCCAACTTTTAACACCATTTTCATCTGATTACATGATGTTGGGCATGAAAAGCAGCAAGAAAAAAAACAGAAAGACAACAGTAATAACATGAAAATGCAACTAACTTTTCATCATCATCATCATCATCTGCTGCTGCTGCTGTTGGAAGCAAAATTTTCAATTCATTAAAGCCAAATTGTCACTGGCTGCACTTTAATGCAACATCATCATTATCAGCAAGTTCAAGTTGAATTCAGTTGCGTTCCAGTTTTGCCTTTACATTGTCAATTGTTGATTACAATTAATTAATTGCATGTTAATCTTTACGATAATGAGAATGATTATTTTTAACTTTTGCTTGTCCTTTCCTGTCAAACCAATCAAAATGTCAAATTATCATTTTTGGCAGCAATGCAAGTGAGCCAGAAATGAGCGACAAAAAAGTTTTTTTGCTTTCAATTTGTTTGTTCCATTATTCAGGTTGGACACAGTTTTAGCATTAATGTTCAGATACTTGACCACTGGCATTTACTCTGCTAATCGGTGTGATAATCCATGTAAGCCATGAAGAGAGAGAACTGGACAAAAAGAAGTGAAAAAACAAAGGTAAAGAGGAAGAGAAGAAGAAGAAGATGCAAGGACGACAGAAATGGAGAAAATGCTCTTTTCTTCACTAAAATCATCTTTTCAGCATTTGAGCTGTTCACCTCTTTATCATGATCAGGCAGTTTTTTGTCTACTCTTTAGGTCAGGTAAACTTTACTGTAAATAAAAAAAGAGTTTTCTCTTCTTCTTTAAGATTAAGGAGCAACAAACGACTCAGGTAAGTAATAAAATGGACTAATCCTTTGAGCAACAGAAGAGAGCAAAAAATGACCTCAAGGCACGGGCTTAGGTCAATCCGGATTAGAATCATCTGTGCGACAGTTTTTTGAGTTAACTTTTTGTTTTTACCTTTACATCGAGAACAACAACAAAATTAGTCTAAAAAAGTTGAAGATAAGTTAACATAAGGTTCATTTGAAAGGATGTTATTCTTGTCTTACAAACTGTAAAGCTGGACATGAAGCCGTTTCCCTGACCCTTTCAAAAGGGTTTATATTGATTGGCAGAATGGATATCATGAAGGAAAAGGCAGAAAAGTTAGATTATAATCGGCTGGCGATGAAAAGGCAAAGAAGAAGAAGAAGAAGAAGAAGAAGAAGAAAGAAGAGAAAAGATGAAAGGAAGAAAAGAAAGAGGAAAATGATAATAATGATAATAAATTTAGTTAATAGATTGGGCTCAATTAGGGCAGAAAAGCGGTGTTAAATTGATGGTTTGATTAGAGGTTGAATGGGAAGAGTAAAAATGGGCTCAAATCTCACAACTGGGAGTGAAATTGTATTAATGATGATGATGATAATAATAATGGTTCGATTGGCTTATAAATAAAAGTTGATTGGTTAATTGTTTTACTCAATTACGCTGCTTAAATACTATTTGATTAAATGAATCAAGTTAAATCAGTGTGTGTGTGTTATTGCTGTTATTGTCAATTAAATATAAACATTTATTTCCCTTCTTCTCATCCTTTTCCATCCAATTGTGCTGCAATTTTTATGCCTTTCATCAAACACTCAGGTTGAAGCAGATTTTGTTTGTTTATCTCAGGTCATTTTATGTTCATGTTTACTACCTTTTATGTTGCTCTTGTTTTGCCTGCAAGTTAAAGGTTAGTCAATGTAAAAGCGATAAAAAAAGGAAAGAGCAAAGTTGATGATTATTCAATTAACCAAATGGTCAAGATTGCCCAGCCTTTTACCACCCCTTCAATACTCTGATTGATGTGAGTCTCTTTTATTGCAAATCATTACGATTTAATGAGCATTTAAAATGATGGTTAATCTTGATGAGTGGTAACAAAATCGAAGAGAGAAAAAAAACAGAATCAAGAAAATGCTGCAAAATGTTAATTGGCGCAATTTCAGGTCTCGCAATTTGCTCACCTTGATTGTATTACAATGGTGCATTTGTTTACTGCACTTGAACAAAAAAAGTTGATTGAAAATTGTTCAACATTTAAAAAGTTTTTCTTCTTCTCATCAACTTTATCAACTTGTGATACAATTTGCTCAATCATGTACTCATGTGGGTTGATCAGGATTTGACGGCCAATAATCTAATTGTTTACCTTCAACAAGCTTTCATTGCACATTATCAAATGATCAAATGGTTAACCTTGAAAAGTTTATTTGTTGACCAATTTTAATCATGAAAAGTTTTTATTGTTTGCTCAGTAATTAACTGTACCAGTCAAATGGATACTAAACGATTCTCATGTTTGCAATCAACATCTTCAATATTTACAGGCGGGTCTTCATGACTGATAGCAATTTTGCTTCAGAACGATACATTAAGCGCATTTAAAAGACTTTTCAATTGGAAACTCGTTGAAACGAGAAAAAGCTACGCACCTAGACAACAAATTTTTGCGCTAAAATTGTGGCAACGGAAAGGGTTCCAAATAAACTTTACAACCAAATGATGACATGATTTGAGTACAGCGACAAAGGTTTATGGTTTATTGTTGGATGATTAGTAAGAGCAGAAACGACTTTATGTTACTAAAAGGCACCAAGTCACAGCACTCAACTTGAAAGGCAAAGTTGATGATTGCGTTATTCATTCAAACAACACATTCATCGAAATAGTTTTTACCCTTTCACAATGCTTAGGATTCTGTTTTGCTCCGTTAGAACGTGAATCGTTGAGGAACCAGAGTCTCGGATAAGTCTCTGAATGGGGCTTCCATGGATCAACCTAATGCCAGCTTTCGGCTCTCAAAATTTGTACAATTATGTTAGAGCGACCACAGTTTAAAGCCTAGCTTTATGCCTGTATTGTATAGATAAACTTTTCTTGACTCAACAATTATGATGTAAATGGACGAAACCAGAAATGTATCAAAATTGATTAACATTGAACAATAAACTTTTCCAGTTGCGAAGAAAACATGGAAATCAATTTGAATTGAGTGAATGCGAAATTGCAACCTTGCAAATAACTTTTAATTCAAACGAAAAGGTAAAAAAGAGAAAAGAGAAAAATTCTCACCATGAACCTCCTTCTCTTCTCTTCATCCTCCTCCACAAACATTCTCATCATCACCATCGACTTGAGATGAAGAAGAAAAGCTATTATTTTAATCAACTTTAAGAGACACTTAAGTTTACCTTTTGCTGCCTTCTTGGCTTAATATTGATACAGTAAATGACATTGAAGAGACGGACGTTTAATGATGTTTCAAGACTTGATCGCTGCTCTTACAATCATTTTTCTTGACGTTCCGTTTTCCATCTTCAAACCACTCCACAAATGATACAAGAAGAGGTAAGAAGAAGAAAAAAATGAGCGAATAAGAATAAGGTTACTTCATCATCATCATCAGGAGCTTCTTGATAGTAAAGGTAATTTTGATTGTTTGTTTGAAAGAAATTTTTCTGTTGATGTTGATGATGATGATGAATAGAAACATGTAGACTATCATTAAAATTGACTTACCAGAAGAAAAAAAAGAACAACAAGAAGAAGATTAACGTTCATCTTGAGTATTATATCGATTTGACTTTTGCCATCGCATCTGATTCACCCTCCCACCTCACCTTTATACCTCTACTTCAATTGTCATTATATTTTATTTGTAGCTTCAACTTGTCTGTTCCTCTTTTCAGACTGCAAGAGTATATTATTAAGAATGCAATTCTCATATTAAAAATTTAATCAAATCATTATTATTATTAACATCAATAGTCTTTATTATCTCCTTTTTTGCTTCATTGTTATTATTTCTCGACTCTTTTCTTGCTCTCTTTTGGTTAATAAAGATGAATAGATTTGCTTTTCGCAATGCAAATCAATAAAATTTAATTGTTTGTTGCATTCATATTTTTGTTTATTTGTTTTTTATTGCCTTTACCTGCTCTTCACAAATGCACCTTTCATGTAATTTCATATTGATCAATGTTCAACTCGAAAAGAAAAGTTTTTTTTACCTTTTTTTCATCAGCAAATTACATTGATTTGATTCCAATTTTCGTGACTAGTTAAAGGGTAGAGAATCAAGAAAAGGGAAAAATACGATCGAGAGCGCCTTTTGGCTAACAGAGCGTGCATCAACTGAGAAAAGAAAAATTTTCAACTTTGAAATGAATCGGTTCAGAGAGATTTTTGTCAATATTTGAAACTGTGTTAACTTTTGGTTAACCAATTGTTCAAGTTTCTTCCTCCTTCTTTCCAATTTAGTCTTACTGATCATCAAAGACCCGTGTTATTGTACCTATTGAACTCAATGGAAGCTACTCAAAGACCTGAAATGTGATGAAATTAAAGTTGTTAGTCTTCACTGGTTATATTGTCCAGGAAGATGAGAAAAAGTTAGTGACCACTTCAATGCTATCCTATCTTTGAACACAAATCATAAGAACGAGTAAATACTTGTTTTGAAATCTGATTATCTAGTATCATGTACCTGAATATGCTCGTTCACGATTCAGTCACCTAATCTAAGTTAATCTAATCAGCCTGATATACTATGTTTCAACTAATTGATTGATGTAATCTTCATCTGACTGACTATCGATATATTGATCTCCGACAAATATGCTGCTCAGTCTGCATGCACAAAAGTCCTCATTTGTCTAGAGTTTCAGCTTAATTTATGATTATTAAAATTTGTTTATAAATAATTAACATCAACTTTAACTTTAAAACAAATATTTGTTTCTGTAAATCTGTCAAGTCAAAAATCGCGCTTGGATTGGAGTTTATAAAGATAGTAAGGATCTTTCCAAGGATCCGATCCATTCTTTGGACCAATTGTTTTTACTTGAGTTTTTGTTTGACAACTGATTGTTATTATATTATATTTTTGTATCTTTTGATTAACCTTTCTTTAAATTTGATCATGTTACCGTCCAATTATACATATGAAAGTCCAAGCGGCGTCAAATTATTGAGAGTGAGAAGTAGAGCTGGCCATCGACTGAGGGTAACTCAAGAGCTAGCCGAGGAACTTGATAAAGATTATGAAACAAGATTATTGAAGGATGAAAAATTGATTCTACTTGTTGATCTTGACCAAACTTTAATTCATACAACCAACGAACCTCCACCCGGTGAGATAAAAGATGTAAAGATGGATTCTCCTTGGTACTAAACAAAACTTGGACCTCATACTTTCCGTTTCTTGGAAAATATTTCGAAAACTTCATGAAGAAGAAGAAGAAGAAGACAGAAAACAGTTATTAACACAACTTTTTATTTTTTATATTAATACAATGGTGATGAATGAAAATGAAATGGTCAGACTGAGTCTGAAGTTGCTGTGTCCACTATGGACCAGATCTTTGGTTTTTGGCTGGGAATGGGAACGATGGGATGAGGTTGATTTACTGTAGAGTTATTGGCTGAAGGCGGTGAAGATGAGGAAAGAGCTGATGAAGGTGATGATGATGTTGTCGACCTGTGATTTGATCTGAATTCAGATTCAATGATTTCGTCCTCGTCACATCTATTCCTGGGTGACCAGGTCATTTTGTTTTCTTTTTTAAGCCTCCGCCTTGCATTGGCGAACCATGTGGACACTTGGGTCAGCGTCATTTGAGTCATAATGGCCAACATTATTTTCTCGGCTTTTGTCGGATAAGGATTTTTACGATGCTCGTTTAACCAAGCCTTAAGAGTAGAGGTTGTTTCACGTGTAGCATTTTTACGGCGCGACCCGTTAAAGTCAATCCCACGAAACATTGCATAATCACAATACATTGAAGGTCGAGTCCGAAAACTGGACGACCTCCAAGCCTCAATTCCACCTGGAAAATCAAATCCAGCAGGTGAATGAGAGTAAAATAATTCTGATCCCAGGGATGGTATGAACGGTAATGCACTCAGGCTGCTACTACAATTATCAGTAGTCACACAATTATTATCACTTTTATTATTGTCACTATTATTCACATTGTTCATGTTGGAACTACTGTTACTCATGCAGTTGGGATCCATTTGAAAAGAGTTCATGGTGAAGATGAACAAGGGAAAGGATCAGTTGTTATATATTAACTTATATTTATATTTATATATATATATTTATATATTTATGTTTTTATGTTTTTATAAATAAGGATTCATGTATTAATAGTTAAATGCAACAACAAAACAAGATGAACAACAAAACCAAGTTTTATGTTTACGTTTCTAAACATGAATGACAATGTTTTTACATTTGCAAAACCTCACCAATCGCTGTTTCGGAGGCGGAATCTTCACGGAGGTTCAACTTGATGCGCAACTCTCTGCCTTCCAACTCTCACTCGTTCCTCCTCCTTGTCTCTCCCTCTCTCTCTCTTCATCTTTTATCTTCATCTTCATCTTCATCTTCTTTCTCTCTCTTCTCTCTTCTCTCTCTCTCTTCTCACTTTGCATAACTTTCATTTCGACCAGTGGATTGATTGCAGATCGGTGTGTTTTTGAGCATCGATTCGTGAATCCGTGAAAGTTTAATTATCCAAGATAATTGGTTAACCAAATGTTAGCACAGTTTAAGATGCAATTAGAGCAATATTTACTGAAAACTGGAAAACAATGAGGAATAACTCACCAACTCAGGTAAAGGTAAAAGTTATAAGCGCAGTAGGCTAAAAGGTTTAAATAATGATTGATGATTTTTGCTTCATCTCTTGTTGTCGGAATTGTTTGTTTGTTTGTAACATCCTCTTAGCTCAAGCTTGCTGCGTCTTTACCTGTTTCTCAGCCAATGGTCAACTCACTATCTAATGACCAATAACGTTTGACAATTTACAGTTGATTGAATTAAAGTTAAAAAAAATTATGCTCATCAATTGATTTTGACAAATGGCCTTTTGGCAAACTGACATATTTGCATAAAAGATGAATTGTTACTGACACAGTAACAAATCTTCAATGGTCAAGATTGAGCAAAAATATTCATCTTCTTCTTGCTTCTTTGGATAACATTTTCAAGGTAAAAAGTTTCAAGGGTTACAGGTTGACCA
This sequence comes from Tetranychus piercei, assembly GCA_036759885.1. NCBI lineage: Eukaryota > Metazoa > Arthropoda > Arachnida > Trombidiformes > Tetranychidae > Tetranychus > Tetranychus piercei. The sequence continues at coordinate 16,140,938 of CM071878.1, forward strand.
ATTTGTGTCACTTCAAGTTAAAGTCACAGGTTTACTGATCCATAGAGTGGACTGATAAATTAGTATAAAACAATTTAATCTTGAATCTTGTTTTTACCCTCAGTTGAAACGTTTGTGATTAAAGCACAGGAGTGAAGCGTTAATCCCAATACAAGTGGGTAAACATTATTTGCTTATAAGTCAACTTAACATCATTTTGTTTCGATGAATAATGATAAGACCATGTTGATCATGTTGACGTTGATCATCATCATTCTCATCATTCGGCTTCACCATTTTGATGAAAGAAAGATCGAGTTTAATAGAGAAAGATAGTCTTGAGTGTTTCAGTTGAGATCCACTTGAATGGGAAAAGCAATTAAAGGCGATAATCTGCCAAACTAAAAAGCAATTACAAGCAATAATAATATCAGTTATCATGATATTGGGTAAATTACAATTTTCATGCCGAATTGTTGCCTCATAACTTTCCGATGCAACCTTTCACTTTTGGCTCAATAATGTGGATTCAATGTATTTAAATTGGTCAAACAAGATACAGGTTACAAGTCCATCATTTGGTAAACTGGCAACCAGCAACAGTCAATTAGCATTGGACAAGCAAGGACATTTAAGCAAGGTAAACTTGGGTGGTAAAGAGGAAAGGGTAAAATGATTGAAGCCTAATTGTTACTTTTAAATACATTAACAGTTTCCATTCTCCTCCCATCAACTCTTTCGTTTCTCTCCACGTTTTTACCTCTTTCATCGTGAAACAAAGACTGCGCTCATCAATTGTCTGTCCAGGTAAAAGAGCTAAGAACAGCAAAGTAGGCAAAAATTGCATATTAACTCCCAGTGGTACTCATTAAAAGGTAACATTGGTCATTGCTTACAAGAATCATAAGGTCTGCAACCAAAGAGCCGCAAAGAGTTACAAGATTTGAGAGCAAAATAGGATGAAAAATGATTGCCCTTTTCAGGTGATGAAGATAGCAGAAGACCAAGGGACAAAGGTAAACCAGTGGAAGAAAAGGAGAAGCTTCAATGATCTGTTAAAATTAACAGATTGAATAAAAAAGCAGTGAAAGACGAAGGATGATGAGAAGGAATGAGGATAATATTGGATTTTGATTGATCGCCTTGGCTCTCCATCGTGACACTATGAAGATGAGATTCATGCTGAGCCTTTGCAAAGGTTTGTTAAACTGAAACATTAAAATAAATTCAAAGAAATGATTAGAATGATGATGATGACTTGGTGCTGGTGATGATGATGATGATCAGAGGAAAGATTCGGGTTGCATCTTGCTAGGTGAAAAGGGCAGTTAATGTAGTTGCTGATCAATATCCAGTTAGTTAAAGCTTTCAGTTCATGATAAGGAAACAAAAGAGACCTTTCAACATGATCAAAATCAACCAGTGAGTTAATTTGATGGAAGATGATAATTTCTTCTTCTCTTGTTTAAAAAAATAAAAAATAATTTTAATATACAATGTATAATCAATATCATCAATCAGTATCTAGACATGAGGTAAGCACTAAATGTAAATAATGAAATGTGCGCAAAAAGCTCACAAGCCAAATGCATCAAAATTAATAATAATGGTAAAGAAGTTTATATAATATAAAATGTTCATAGAGAGATATCAACTCATCTTTAAGGACAATTTATTAATAGCAATAATTTCCTGCTGATTCAATCAAACAAGGCAAACAAACAAACAGCCAAAAATGAAATAATCAACATTGAAAAGACTGTATTAGATGCTTTCTTTTCACTTGCAGTTCAAAGATGAGAGTTAAATTGAAAAAATGAGTTACATTAGGTTACGTCAGGTTAGCTTAGGTATTCAAAGCTTTCTGATTCGTTGGAATCATTGATTTGTATATAAGAGAAAAATTTACAATCTTTTATCTATTTTCTGTTGCTATTTGAATCAATTAACGGGCAACAGATCGATTTGAGTAGCTGTTCAAGTTGAGGTCGGTTTGGATTCCCTTTTCAATTTGGGTTCCATTGAACAACAATTAATCCATTCATGAATACTGTATAAGAAGTGAAAACATGAAATTTTGGAGGAAAATTTTGCTCGAACGGAACAAGTTCTGGAGAAATTTTTACACAACACGAAAGCCATGATTAAACTACAATTAAGAAAAATAACTTCATCGGAATTCCGGTTACTGAGAAATTCACGTTTAAATATGGCTGGGGAAACCTGCAGAATCGTATCTCTTGCTATTGAATTCGGGGAAAAACGTTGTTTTGGTTCCGTTTGAGGGTTTATTGTTTTAGAAGAAGTTTATGTAAGACTTTGTCTTTGAAGTAAAGAGTAAATAGTTTGGGGAAAAAATCTGGTGCCTCAACCGTACAAAAAGAGATCGAAGTTTCATCTTTGGACTCAATTTTGTCTCCTACAATCAACATCAAACTCTCAACTAATCAAAAAAATTAAATGCTTAAGAATTACAGCATTTCTCGGTGAGTTTAGTCGAGTTTGCACTACCTTTAGTCAAGTTTTCATTAGCTTTAGTCAAACCGGTAGAGGGCAAGTTCACTGAGGATTTTTTGTCATTAGATTTAGTCGAGTTTTCAAAAGGTTTAGTCAAATCCCTTTCTCTTGTTTTAAACAAAATTTAAAAGACGATTTAAATTTAAAAAAATGCATAAATAAATTTAGTATTAAAATTCGAGAAGCACAATTTGATCTAGCGACAATTTTTTAATCAATACAAGAACTACAAGCTGTAATTGTGCTTCTCGATCGTCTTTTAAATTTTGTTTAAAACAAGAGAAAGGGATTTGACTAAACCTTTTGAAAACTCGACTAAATCTAATGACAACTGACTAAAGCTAATGACAAAAAATCCTCAGTGAACTTGCCCTCTACCGGTTTGACTAAAGCTAATGAAAACTTGACTAAAGGTAGTGCAAACTCGACTAAACTCACCGAGAAATGCTGTAAGAAGCGTTTTTCCAATTCCAAAATAAATGTGGCGAAACCTAAATATTTCAACTTTTGGCTTATTCTGACGATGGTATTTCATGATCAACTTGTGACTTGGATGTCAATTGATTCTATTCTGCTTGGTGATAAAGATTAACAGTTAGTCAATGTTGACTGTACGACCAAACAATGAGCCTGATTTGACTACAGCGACAAAAAATAGGCTGAGCTTTCTAGCTTTCAGGATAATTCAAGTTCCTGAGAAAATCATGTTCTAACAGGGTGATGGGAAAAACCGTATTCTAAAGCATTGTGAAGGGATGCAAATTACTTTTGTAGTTCGATGACGTAATAGTATTTGTTAATGATTAACTAGTTCAGAAGCTCTGACTTTCGAGTTGAGAGTTGTGACCTGATAGACTTTTAGGCACATAGTAACTGAACCCGTTTGCGCAATTGAAAACCTCTCTGGTCGACAGTTTTCAAACTTCCATCACATTTTGTTCAGAAGTAGAACTAGATTACATTTTGAATTTCATTTTTTCTCACTTCGATAATGGATTTTTCACTAACAATTTAAATCTTTTAAATTTGGACTGCATTTAATGTGCGATTAAAGGACATATTTTAAAACAATTTCCCTTTCGAGTTAAGAGTAGCCATTTTGAGGGTTTTTAGGAACATCAAAGTTTTTATGAAACTCATTTTTCTGGAGTAACTTTCAATTATCAATCAGAAATGAACTTGTTTCGGAAAATAAATTTTTCCTTTTCTGTACAAGAGCTCAATTGCATTTACGGACAAGTTATTCACTTTTAGCCAGAATAATAGAGAATAAGCTGAAACTCTTTTCGATTGATTATTAGTTACCGGCTCATCACGTAACACTTACAACCATGATTGTTTCAACAACCATTACATTCCACTGTGAGCAACAATATTCTGAAATATGAAATTGAAAATTAGGCGAAACAAGTTCTAGCTTCGTATTTGATCTGTTGTAAGGTGAGTGTTTCATTTATTAAGGTAAATGGCTATTAAGAACTATTTTCATTAAAAAAAGTTGCTTGCCAACTCTAATTATGAACATAACTTAATCATGATAATTGTGTCAATTATAAAGACGAGTTTTCTAATTGTTACATTTGTAGTTGATCTAATTAGTGATAATCTTTAATGGGATTTGGTTGACGTTTTTTTCTCGTTGCTGTTGTCGTTCATTGATTCATCATGATAATTAATGATTGAATAAACGTAAAAGTGAAACTATATAAACAAATATTAACCAGACAGATAAGGAATGAGTAAATATTGAACACAGAATTGATGGTAATAATAATGCTGATGATGATTTTGATGCGGAAAGAGAGAGAGAGAGAGAGAGAGAGAGAGAGAAACTATTAGTGTTAATGAAAGGACGAATGAGTACCTTAAGTGTTTTAATTAATATCCACTTTGAATGAGAGTGAATCAATTAAAAACAAGTTTAACAATCAAACCGCTCCACTTAAAGAGAATCATTTTTCCCTTGAATAATACTTTTAGGTGAGTGTAATCAGATGATGAGAGAAGACGAATGAAGATGATGGTGAAAGGAAAGGAAAGCTGACAATGACCGGCCATGAAAGGGCAACATTTTACATCGAGTTGGTGTGTGTGTGTGTCAAGTTGTGTTTAATCAATTAGCCATTGTCAATGTGAACAAGAACAATATTTAATTGGTTTCCTTTAAAAACATTGTTGGCTTAACTTTGAAAGAAACACAGAAACACCAACAGCTTAAACTTTCTGGGGTTTTGTCCTTTCGGCCTTTGACAAGTTCAATAGATGGAAAGAAAAGACGAAGTTGAGCAAAACGAAGAAAAGTGCAACTTTCAAAGCTTACATCTGTCTAGCAGTTTAACCTTAAAAGCGTCCTAATGATAATGATTCAGGGTAATGCATTCCAATGCACATGCTGTTCAATACTATTGGGCATAATTTTGAAAAGACTCTTGTTATTTGCATAGAGAGAGAGAGAGGGAAAGAGAGAGGAAAATGTTGACAATAACTGTAAGCCACTAATAAGATGAAAACGATCAATGAAAAGATGATGAAGATGAAGTTGGTGCTGAGACTGATAATGATACTGACGACTGTTGAGTATGATGGAGATGAGGGAATCTCAAGGGACGCTGAGACGAGGTTGGCTGAAGGAATCCATAAATTTGCAATGATATGCCTATTAGTTATGACTTGGTTAAAAAGGGATCCAAATTTTCATTTTACAATCTTAACCATCATCATCACCATCAGCCTAATGATTACAATCTCACCGTTTTAAGGTTCAAGTTGAGGAAACAAAAAGACAAATGAAAAACGCTAATAAGTGCCTTTAACAATCTAAACCTTTTTAAAGTCTTTAACTTGTCAGATAATTGTTTCACCTCGTCCTGCTCATTGTCAGGTCAAACGAGATTTTATCAAAATCTTGTTTTATATTTCGACTCTGGTAGCTGAAAATCATCATTATTCATGTAATCATTTTGTGTGAAACATGAAAAGTCTGTTAATTTTTCTTCTTCTCTTCTTCTTCTTCTCATCATTTAAATTCAATTTTCTGCTCTTTACCGATTCACGGTTTTCCATGTATTTAATAAACTTGAACAATGGATTGCCATTGTCAATAGTAATTAACAGAGGATAAAATTGCGCCTTTCAATCACATTTATCTATGGTGACAATCAATATCAATGGTAATATCACAACAAATCAAATTTAAAATGTCATTTTGGCTTCAATAAATTGGACTCACTTTGCCTCATCGTTGTAAGTCAACCTGGCAAGACAATGGGACAGATTGGGACACAGTAATGTAATAACATGAGATGAACATTTTTTGTTTTCTTTGGTAAACTTTTTGCTCTCCCCGTCATCTTCACATTCATGTTTATTCACCAATAGTTTAATAATAATAATACAACAACAACAAAAAACAAAATGTAAAGGCGACTTTTGTTCCCTTCTATTCTTGGTGTCAATCATTTTCATCATCATTCTCATCATGACTTTAACCCTGATTTAATACGCAAACCCAAGTGTTGACAAGCATAATCAATCCTTTATACATGTGTCTTGCCTGCCTTCATGTCTATCTGTGTTTTATTTGCTCTCTCCCAAACATCCAAATCATCCTCATCATCCCACCTTCTCAACAGTAGTTAACTTGTCAAACCTGAATTTTTCTTGCTCATCATTATCATTATGATTTTGGTGAAGGCAAATGATTTAATTTGTTTCTCCGTCAAAATGTTTGACTTGCTTGACACTTATTAAAACTTGTTCACATTGTTAATACTACATACATATTGTATACAATATTGTTATTACACAAATGTGCATTATATGGTTTTAACTGCAAGTTGAGCAACAGCCAGACGCACCGTTTTAGAACGCTATTTAAAGCCGTTTCAAATGCGCAAACTGGAACGTCTATTGGAATCAAATCAACCTTTAGTCTTTGTTTGGCACGTTTGTTTTTAGTTGCATCAGTTGTCATGTGGTTAAAGCAGAAAGCAAAAGAAACCCGTTGATTCATCGCGAAACTCATCTAAAAGTAAAATGTTTATAACGACTAGAGGCTGCTGCGATCATGACTGATCGCAAATTTATATCTTTTGAGCCCGTTTCAGGCAAAACAAATTGAAGACTTAAACTCGCAATGAAAAAACTCATCATCGAAATGAGAAAAACTAAAATTTAGAATAAAATTTATTACTAAAGCTGAATAAAATGCGATCGAAGATTGAAATTTAAAAGCAATTTTATCGAAAAGTGTTGATCGGAGGTTTTCAATTACCCAAACGGGTTCAATTACTATGTTCCTAAAAGTCTATCTGGTCGCAACTCTCAACTCGAAAGTCTGGGTTTTTGCACTTGTTAATCATCCAACAAATACCATAACCTCATCAAAGTAAAAAATCATTTTCTTCCTTCACAATGCTTTTGAATAAGGTTTCTCTCGCTGCTCAGTGTGCAGTTACTGAAAAACGCTTAAATATAATTAACGTTATTAAAGTGTCTCATTCTGTAGAAATAAGTCCGAAAAAATGGAAAAATTGTAACACGACCGATACTTGTATGAGTGCGATACAATCAATCGAAGTTGATGGCAAAACCTAAACAGAATGCGCATCCAAAAGTTTTGAATCTTAAGCTTTTGTCACTTTCACAGTCACTTCGGAATGTGAAATACCTTTCTGTAAGCACAGGTAAATTCTTGGTTGGGCGGTACTTTGAACCTCCGTGAAGATTCCGCCTCCGAAACAGCGATTGGTGAGGTTTTGCAAATGTAAAAACATTGTCATTCATGTTTAGAAACGTAAACATAAAACTTGGTTTTGTTGTTCATCTTGTTTTGTTGTTGCATTTAACTATTAATACATGAATCCTTATTTATAAAAACATAAAAACATAAATATATAAATATATATATATAAATATAAATATAAGTTAATATATAACAACTGATCCTTTCCCTTGTTCATCTTCACCATGAACTCTTTTCAAATGGATCCCAACTGCATGAGTAACAGTAGTTCCAACATGAACAATGTGAATAATAGTGACAATAATAAAAGTGATAATAATTGTGTGACTACTGATAATTGTAGTAGCAGCCTGAGTGCATTACCGTTCATACCATCCCTGGGATCAGAATTATTTTACTCTCATTCACCTGCTGGATTTGATTTTCCAGGTGGAATTGAGGCTTGGAGGTCGTCCAGTTTTCGGACTCGACCTTCAATGTATTGTGATTATGCAATGTTTCGTGGGATTGACTTTAACGGGTCGCGCCGTAAAAATGCTACACGTGAAACAACCTCTACTCTTAAGGCTTGGTTAAACGAGCATCGTAAAAATCCTTATCCGACAAAAGCCGAGAAAATAATGTTGGCCATTATGACTCAAATGACGCTGACCCAAGTGTCCACATGGTTCGCCAATGCAAGGCGGAGGCTTAAAAAAGAAAACAAAATGACCTGGTCACCCAGGAACAGGTTCGAAGAAGATGAAATCGAAACGCCTTTCAATTCGAGTAACAGGTCAACCTCACCACCATCATCGGCTTTATTTCCATCCTCTCCTCCTCCAGCCAATAACTTGAGTAATCAATCTCAACCCATCGTTCCCATGCTCAGCCAAAAGCCAAAGATATGGTCCATAGTGGACACAGCTACATCAGACTCAGTCTGAACATTTGTATTTTCATTCATTCACTGTTTTATTATTGAAAATAAAAAAGTTGTGTTAATACTTGTTTCCTCTCTCACTCTCTCTTCCTCTTCCTCTTCTCACTTGGAGACTGGCGTGTTTGGTGAAAGTCTTTAAGTGTAATTATTCTCGATAATTAGTGTCCCAAGTGACTGTACAAACCAAAGCACAGTCTAGGCTCTCGCGTTTCCCTCGTGCATCTCATCTTTATCAAACTAGAAACCATTAACTGATTAGCTGATCAACTCTCATAGCTGAATGAAAGTCGAGTGAATCACATAATTTCAATAACGATGAAGAAATCGCTTTCAATTGATTTATTCCGAACTTAAAAAATGTTTCTTTTCTCAGTTGATGCTCTGCTAACCGAAAGGTGCTGCTGACCTCTGTTGTCATGCCATCAACCTTGTTTTGTATGGATACTGTATCAATGATGATAATAATGATAGTAATAATTCAATGGTTTACATCAAACTTTGAATAAAGCTCAGGGCATTGCTTTGAGATGAATCACAAATCAACAATGAGATTTGTTGAAACAATGAAAAAATTAACAAAGTCAACTAATCCAAAGTAAAAGGAAAATTTTTACAGAATTAAAAGTAATCCATGTAATTCAATCTCAATCCGTTATTCAACATCACACGCTCCAAGGCATTGGATGCACTCTTTGGATCATCTGTGTCACCTTATCCGATTCATTTGCTTAACAAGTGTGCTGCTTTAAACTTAATCGTCTTTCGCTTCACTTGTTTTCACCTTCGCCTCAAGGAAATGTAAGTAAATTGACGCAGATTTAAAATAGTAGTTTCAGTCAAATCGGCTGCTAAAGATTGCAAGTCCGTTTTAGATGGACAAAGTTTGAGTCAAGATTTAATCATTATACTAATTGTATAGATAAGATTCAAAATTCAAGACCAAATTGAATGATTGCTGAATGCTTAATGCAATTATCAATCAAAAATCGAAATTTTAGTTCATCCGCCAGATGGCACTTGTAATAGGACGCTAATTTCGGCCTCATTTCGCCACTTCTAAAACTTTATAACGAATTTTTTTAAATTTTCTGAATAATTAGACGAATTGATCATGAAATTTCAAAATAAATTTGATTTTTGACTGTTTTTCACTCTGAAAATCTCAATTTGACTCACTGGCACTTGGCGTTAAATGATCAATAAAACATTAAAAGGACAACATTTTCATCTTTAAATGCTTTAATTGCTAATTGAACATATAATTGTTTACAGAAATATTAAAATTAAATATATTTTTGCTTCGTAGCAATGAAATATCTAACTGTCAGTCTTACTGGACGCTGTCGTACAAAGAGCCAGAACAAAATGGCCAAATTGAGTGAAAGCAAAAGCAAATGATTTGACGAAAACAAATTGTCTCATTTGGTTACTTTCAATTTGGTCATTTTGACTGTTTAGTATAAGATAATTGGCAATCCTGTTTTGGTACCAAACGAGGTCTGTTGTTTCACTTTGAATGCAGCCATAATGACGATGCAACCAGTTGGAGTCTTTCCCTTCAACTGCAAACTTATCGAGATGAAATTAATGGTGAAGATTAATGTTGATGCTATTGCATGTGGAGAGTCAATTGAATTATTAAAAGCTAAACTATTGCAAGTAATTTTTCTGTTCACCATCAACATTATTATCATCGTCTTCCTGATCATCATAACATTACTGGAAACAAAAAGGATGATAACAAGGACATGAGTAAAGAGCAAGAGAGAGAGAGAGAGAGAGAGAAAAGGTCAACCAAGAAAGAGTTAACTGGTTGCGGTGACCAGAAAGTTTTAGTTGATTGAATAATGTACAGATGAAAGATGATGAGAATAAGATGAAGTAAAAAGGATAAACTGATCAGTGATGGAGGATGCTTGGCTGATGTAAATAATATGTAAGTTTGCTTCCAGAAAACATAATCTTTCAAGAGCCATAAATTATTGTTATATTGAGTCTCATCGATAAACTTGTGTCCGTTTCATCTTCTTGCTTCCCTCATCATCATCATCTTTCGTTTATTTACGACAAAGTTTGTTGACAAACAAATCAACTGTGATTATTTATCTTTCTTTTCATTCTTTTTCCTCTAGATCATCATCGTCATGATAAATGCCCCTTAGGAGAGAGAGAAAGAGAGAGACTGAGAAGAGACAGAAAGATGAAGGCAAAAATAACCACATTTTTGGTTGAAAATAAAAGATTAGATGTTGAGCAAAGTTGCAAAAGCCAAATGCGTATTGACATTGGACCGTTGATTTGTAGTTACACTAACAATTTGGTAAAGAAGAGCAGAGACAATTTTGACTGTAACGGGTTAATTATGATCAACAAATCAATGGTTACCATTTGACTCTCCGTGTGTTGCTTCAGTGTCTGTAATCGTGTAACTCACTCTGACCGTAACTATGTGTTACTATCAAGTTACAGTGTGACTTGCAACTCCTAAATGGTCAGCTAACGAAGCGAAGCTCTTTGTTTTTACTATTATTTATCTTACCACAAAGAGTCTGGCCAAAAATGCGTTCAATTGTAATGAACAGTTTAGACGTTTTTCACTCACTCTCTCTCAATGTGTGTGTTTATTTGTTGTATTATATCTTGAGTGTGAACATGGACAACAACAACAACAACGCAATTTAACCTTCGACTTTTCGCCTTTTCCGTCCGTTTCTTTTTCACTCTTAACCTTACCATTAGTTAAAGGCCAAATTGACTTGATAATTTGACCTATTCAGAGGAAAAAAAGCGAAAACCTATTAATACTTGGAGGTTGTTTGGTCAATGAAAGAAGATGGCCTGAAGAAGAACCTTTAGATGACCATTGAGAATCGAAGAAAAGTCAAATTATATGTTGCCATCCTCATTATTATCATCATTATGATTATTTTGTCTTCCTCTTCTCTCTTCATAAAGTCTAATGTAACCTTTTTCACTGCGAAAACTGGATAAAGACGAGTCTCTTTGGTCAAGTCAAACAGTGCTAAATGGTTGTAACTTGTATCATGCATGCTATCATTTGCGCTGTAACTTGTAACGTTTTCAACTTTCATCTCTTCTTCATCACCATCATCATCGTCTTCAAGGCTGACTGGGTAAAAAAGTTCACAGATTAGTAAAGTCCTCCGGTAAAGGGAAACTAAATGAGAGGCTAGAGAAACCCTTTCATTAACTTGGCATGTTTGCGGTTTTATGGATCAGTTCATCTTTTGACTCGTTTTTTTGGCAACATTTTACTGCTAATAAACACTTTACAGGAGAAGTTAAAAAATGGCTCAAAAATTGATCATCTTCAATCAGTTCAATCATTTCTTGGAACAAAAAACAAACTTGTTCATGTTTTCATTGGTAAAGAAAACAAATCTTGACAAATGTTGATCATCAATTCAAGTGATTTACATCTTTATACTAGTTTATTGCGCCTTCAGCTTTCACCTTTAAATTAACTTTCAAATCTTTACTGACTTTCATCAAATTGAATCGATTCTTACAGAGATTTGTCGAGACTAAATTAAGGATAAAATTTGATGAAAAGAGCGTCCAAAATGAGATTGGAATTTGCTTTTTGAGGGAAAATTTTGTTTTTTTTCAAGCAAACATGCGCTTCTATTATAGATTGGCAAATGTTTAGGCTTCTTACACTAACTATTTAATAGAGTCGCTATTATAGGGATTGTTAACTGCTAATGAGATGATGATAATTTGAAAAGACATTTTATGTTTATGTATTTTTGAGTTTGCGACTGATGACGATAATGAAGGGAAAGGAAGGAGAGACAATTCTGTAGCCAAATTGTCTCTCATTTTTGCTGTCAAACCTGAATTGATTCTAACTTTGTTACATATGCTGAGCCTCCCAAGAAACCGGAGTTTACTTGGCGCCGAGGTTTGAGCTCAGTTTGGGTACAATAACTTCCTGTATTCAATCATTTCAAGAGTTACAAGTTGTATAAGTTTACAAACAAAACTTATTACTTCCCAACAGTAAATTACATTTTAAAAAGTTGAACCATTTTTCAATCAATAATTTACTGTTCAACTTGAATGTAACAAAAAGCTATAAGTACTCCAAGTAAATGAGCCTCACACACATCAGCCTCTCTCTGTGTGTGTGTCTATGTATATCATGAGGTGACAAAAAGGGTGAAAATTTTGAGATTCATTTTTTGAATACTTTATTTTTCGTTTCATTTTTTTTGTTCATTCATGGTTACATTTAAGTCTGTTGATATGTTAACTTGATATGTGAACCAATAAGTACAATAGTGAAGGAATGATGTCGATTGGAATCCAATTTACATTAACTGTCCATTTTGGTAACTTGGTTACACATTAAGTGCAAGTAAAAATACGTCTTTGAGATTCAAGATAAAAGTTAAAAGGTAAAATTTAAAAACAAAAGTTGGAAGGGAAAAAACAAACAAATTTTCTGAAAATTGAGATTTTCGGTTAAAATTGTAACCAAAATTGTCTGGACAAATGAGCAATGAAGATCTTGCTCGTTGCAAAACTGATAAAATGGACGTAACAAAAAGTCTGACGAAATAGACAATCGATTGACAGTTGAACCAAGTCTGCTGGCTATACAAAACCATAGGCACTATCTGAATCGGAATCTTTTGAGCTGGAAACAATTTTATCCATTGGCGGTGAGCTAAATGGCGAGAATGAAAAGGATGAGAAAAGAGGATGAAAAGGCATTAATAACAGAAACAGATAACAATGAAGATAGATTTGAATGAAATATTTTTTGTTTGTCTAAACAGACATGAAAGAAATGAAAATGAAATTGAACAAATATAGACATATTTAACGGTAAAAGAAGTGAATAGAGAATTATGAAAATGTGTAAAATTAAATGAAATGCAACCTTTTGATTGACAAGGATAACGTGTCCAGTAAACAGATCACCCTATAACAATATATATATGTGTGTGTGTGTGTCTGTCACGCCTGTCTATTAACATAATAACCTCATCTAATGTGTAACAAGCGCAGGTTAACAGTGTTTTTATCAATGCTATTAGGAGAAGGGAAAGAAAAGGGAAAAGCTTTTTTGGACAGTTAATGGTTTTTATAAGAAAGGAATGACGATGTTGGACAGATCAATGTTACTTGTTCAATCTGAATTAATCTGATAATGTGACTGAATGTTGCCTATTATTGTTATGGTGAGTTGCTCGTAAGATAAGGTAAAGTCATTTACTTGAAAGTTAATATAGAAAGTACGAGACAGAAAAAAAAGAGTGAAAATGAAAAAAACTAAAAGTGCAATAATAATCAAAAGTATATATTGTTGGTAATAATAATAGTAATATTAAGTTGTTATCAAAAGGTATTATCTGATTATTTTTGTGAAACTTGGCGGTGATTGTAATGGCTAAATGGGTTTACAGTTTGATTGTTATGCTAGAACGATTCAGATAAGAATCGTTTTACTCATTTATATATTGTTACTGGCAATGGATGTTTCACTTTGTCTGCTTGGCTGCTATGGTTTTTGGTCAGGTAAAAACAAAAGATGCTCAAGATAATGGTGATACAATGATCAACTGAATAACAATAATCAGGCAACTGGAAAGTTTACCATGTAAAACGAATGAACCAATTGAAATGTGGCAAAAATGTACAGTCAAAAGTAACACAAAATAAAACAATATTATGATTAAGGTTAAGTGGTTTCTTTTTGTGTTTACATTTTTCACTGTTTTTGGTGCAAGTTTAGGTTTAGACTAAAGGTTGACAAAATCATTGAGCATTAATTTTTGCATTGGTTTGACTTTGCATCTTCATCTTGATTAGTTGAGACTAAATACACCATTATTCAATGTTTCAATGGTTAATCAATGAAACTCTTGCCTTCTAATTGCTGATGAGTCAATGAAATTAAATTGATTGAAACAATTAACTTGATTGCTTTCGTTGAATCACTTTGTTTTCTTCGGTTTCTTTTCTTGCTTTTTTTTCATTTAAACACACATCAAAGAGAAACAAAAATTATGAAAAGTGATGAAAGGAAAAGGTTGTAATTGTTAGAAGCGTTGAGTTGATGAAGAGTTGGAAATTATAATTGGGTAAGATAATTATCAAGTATCAATGATAAACTGAATATGGAAGATGGAAAAATGATGTTTACGGTTAATGCAGAAGAGGGAAGAAATTGTCGGAAGAAATTGACAGAAGAAACAGAATTGAATTTTTTTTCTCCATTTTTTCGGTTTTCATTCTCGGTTGACTTTTACTTGGGCCTTTGAAGGGCTCAATACTTGACCCAAATTGAATTTTAATCAATGTTGTTCCAATGTTTAAGTGAAATTAATTGAAATTTTTACTTTACCTTAAAGTTTTCTTGCTTCGCTTCTTTTTGGATGTTGAGCTCTTTGGCGGTGGCATTGTATTCTGATGCAATATGAGTTGTTTTTGTGAAATAAATAAATAAAAAAATGGAAATTGATAAAATTATAAGAGCTTTTTGTGAATATTGGTAAACATGAGAATGAAAATTGAATGAATAATGATGATAATGACGAGTACTTACAGAATCGGAAACAGATTCAGCTGATCCCCAGCTTTTGATACCTTTAATTGCTGCCGCTGTTTTACGCATTTTGTTTAATGATCCAATCCGGATGAATGCTGAAGATGAGGATGATGATGATTCGGAACGACCTTTATCTGTCAAGTATTTTTCAATTTCCAAGTGAAGAGGCCCAACAAAAAGAAAGAGAAAAAATGTAAAAAAGAAAGAGATAAAAATTCAATTGAAATGTTGACTTGAAAGGTTGATTGTTGATCTTACCTGTAATTTTAGTGTGATTATGAGATGAACTGGAATGATGTTTATCTAGATAATGAAGAGAGAAAAATAAGAAATGTTAGAGTCAAGTTTGTCTTCTCGTTTGGCAAATAAAATGTGAAATTAGTTCAGAGTTGAGAGTTAATGTGAATAGATTTTATTAAGTAAAATTGTTAATTGTTGATTGGAGGAGTTAATATATTAATTGGGTTAAAATTCGGAGGTAAGTTTTGTACAGTTCTGTCTTTTAATACAAACTGTGATTGCACTTTTGATGGGAAAAAGAGGAACTTTTTGGTGTAAAATTTAAGTAAATAAATGATAAATATATTCTGCTTGACATTTGCTTCTTGTGGTTATAATTAGTAAAATATGGTTAATTTCATTAACACTATTTAAAAGCTTTTCTTAAAATGTTTAACAAGATAATTAACAAAAATTATAATTGGCCTTAATTATGAGAAAAGGGTTTAACAATAAAACTGAGAATGTGTTAGGAATAATAATTTCAGTTATTCTTGAGTTTGTTCTTGGTTTTTCTTGAATAGTCTTGATTAGCATTGTATTATCACTGGTTGATTGTTGGTGCAACTGTTTTCAAATTCGAGTTTGCTTTTCTTGAATCAATAGAGAGAAAAAGATTAAAATTTAAAACTTGAGCGTTTTATATTGACGTGGTATTTTCTCAAATAAATTACGATGTGCTTGACGGAATCGATTACGATTACGGGTTAATGAAGAAGCTCGAGAAACAGGAGATGAAGGAGAAGTTGATGAGGATGGTGATAAAGTTGATAGATTAGGCGTTGAAATATTGTTATTATTATTGTAATCCTCGGTTGTAATAAACATCTTACGTTGAGACCCATTTAGTGATCCATTGCTCAGTTTGTTGTTTATATTGGCTGAGCGAAGTGGACCTCGGTTTAGATATTGTTCGGCAAGTTTCCCTGAATAATCACGAATTGAAGTGTCAGCACCTGATGAATAAGAGCAAACAAATGATTAGTATTACTGGTAGACAAGAGTCTAAAATAGAATGAGAAATTTATTCAGTAGATTGAGGTTGCAAGTCAATTACCGTAGATTTTGAGAAGTTCCAAGATATGTTCATGATTATGGATTGCTGCTAGATGAAGAGGAGTGTAGCCACCCTGAAAAGAATAGAAAATATTAAAATATTAAAATGTTGACTTTGGTTATAAATGTTTGAGAAAATTGGAAAGAATAGAAAAAATAGATTAAAAATTATTGGAAAAATGAAATTAGAGAAGATACGAAATCATCATTTCAGGCAAAATTGAATTTGAATTTTACGTGATTTGTTCAAATTTAAATTATCATTTCATCTATTGAAAGCTGGATCCATGAAAGGTGATGAACTGGGTAAAGTATCAATTTGTATTACAAATTGACTAATAGTAATGTTTAAATTTTCACAGGTCATTTTAACGGATTATCCAGACATTGATATGGGTTGTCGTTGAAAAGATGATGAAAGATGAAACTGAAATCAATAGCAGGATAAAGTATTTTTCATGATGGTGATTATGATAAAGTTTGTCAAAAAAATTGGAAAGTTGATTCACAAGCGATAATAATCTGTAGCCTTGATCAATCATGAATCATGATGATGTCTGTGATGATCGATAATTTTGTTTGTTATCAAGAAAAAAAAGAAAGATTTCAATTTAGATTTTAAATTGAAACGCAAAATATCAATTACTCCAAGTGCATATAATGATTGACTTTCAATGATTATCAATTATTTTCTCCCTTTTTCTTTGGCTAACTTCAATTGTGCCTTTAACAATTGAAGTTTACTTGGAAATAAATTAAAGTTACAATCATGTGATGATTAACAATCAGCAATAATGTAACCATAAATGCATGCCTTTTCAGGTGAAGATGATTCTTAATGAATGGATAATGATGATATTAATGAAGGTAACAATGAATAGATTGTGACAAGTAAAGCAAAAATTATCAACGCTGAGCTGATTTACGGTTTGTTTGGAGAGACGTTTGTTCAAAACGTAATGTTTAACTATTACTGGCTTCATTGGTGGTTAATTAAATCAACTTTGGTGACTAAGCATGGTGCAAGTAAAAGCTCACGCTGAGTATGAGACAGGTTTTTTTCAGTGTATTCACATATCAGGTTGCTTTAGTTTCAAATTTTTTATCATCAACAAAAAGGTAATACTGGTTAAAATTTGGACACATTTAATCTTATTTCGTCTTTACTTTTCTTATTCCAGTTTCACAGAAGCTAACGACTAAATGAAAAAATGAAAGATCATGTAACATTCAATATATGAATAAACATATGAAGATGATTACCTTGACTTTTCAGGGCAAAACTATTAATCGATTAAATATAGTAAACTCTTGATTCATCTTCACCTAATAGACATGCTGATATGTGCTGGAATAGTTGAAAAATGGAAATATCTCATAATCATCTGTTGAATATTAATTTTGTTTGTTTTTTCCAGTTTAGTCGGATGAATAAAGTTAATTCTCATTAGCTAAGGATACTAAATGAGATCAACAGATGATGATGATGATAGGAAGTTGTTAGGAGGAAAGGTAAGCGAGTAACCACAGAGTCACAGCGTTTGAATGCATTTAAGCACCATGTGAGAATACACATCAAAATCAATTAATCATCATTAACAGATCTTAAATCCTCTTGGTATCTTGGCTCATGGGGTAAAGTATTGAACACACACAGAACACAAAAATTCATGATTTGTGGTTTTTTCCTTGATACTTTGGTTTGCCTCTTTTTATTTGAACCTCATCGTTTGATTGCTGAAACATCATCACAAATCATAATCCAGATTGCTACTTGAATTAATGGTTTCCAATTGGAATTGATGTGCATCAATCAAATGCTACATTGTGTCTTCCATTGTGTATATGCAACATTATTATTCATGAAACACCAAACTAATGACATTTGAATCCAAAAATCTTTTTTAATACTTACATGCTGAAAGAAAAGAAAACAGAAATTAGTTTTTTAATACAAAAACCTTGATATTAATAATAAATTATAAATAGATGAATTTCGTTGTAGCCCAAGGTTTTCTTTTCCTCTGACAAATCAAGCTAATTTGTTTTGCGTTAAATTTCATGTTTCTGACAATATATGAAAAGATATTTCAAGATTTTAAACTTTTTAACCAACAAACTGGAATTTAAAATTTTGAAAATTTCAATTTTTTTCAAAAAGATCTCACTTTAATCTCAACCTTTTTCATCTTGTTCATAAAAAAACTTTGGCTGTTTATCATTGGTGACGGATACACCAGGTAAGGTACAAAATGCTTACAGATTTTTTGTTTACATTGACACCATGAGTTCCAGCAATTAATTTAATGATTTCAGCTTTACCAAATTTAGCTGCCCAATGTAAAGCCGTCTGTTGAGTTAAGGATAGAGAGAAAAAAATAAACATTAGTAAATTAATTAAAATTGATGTCAACCTGAAATGTTGATGGCCATGATAAGATACTTACATACTAATGAATCAAAAGTGTATCCAATGAAAAGTGAGCAAAATGAAAGAAATAAAATCCATCAAATGTGAGAAAATTACAGTTGATAAAGATGGTTACAATAACTTACCCCCTGAAAATGAAAGGAGACATAAAAATGATTATGGAATGAGTTGCAAAATATTATGGGCTAAGGTCAAAATGATTACTTACTGAGGTGAAATCCTGATTTGAAAGGTTAAAATGTTGAGAAGAAAAAAATAGGTTGATCGATAGATTAGTAATTTAGCTGATGCAAACAATGTAAAGGGTGTAACACTTAAAAAGGCACAGATGAAGGAGGTAACAAGAAAGTATATCTTACCTTTATCACAAAATTTGGTCACATTGGTCAAGATAAGAATGAAGATTATGAAGCAACAGATTTGATTTTGGTTCCGTTGCCTCTGTTGCTTCATTATCGTCATAATCAATGTCACCAAATTTTTGATAAAGGTAAGATATGCTTTCTTGTTACCTCCTTCATCTGTGCCTTTTTAAGTGTTACACCCTTTAGATACAATTTGGATACCTTTAGACCGGCTAGAGTTGGATCTTTTTTCAACAAGGAAACCATCTCGTTGTAATCACAATTAGATGTTGTTATCATCCATTTCCTTTTGAGCGGATCGAAGGGTTGAACGGAAGCTGAATCGTTATCATCTTCCTTATTTGAATCTTTACTTCGTCCTTTATTGACTGGTGTTGGGGGTGAATTAATGTTGACAGGCATTGGCGGTTTAATATCACTCGATGAGACAATTTTGTTCAATTTTTGGGCATGTTCCTTGACTCGACCTGGACTTGCAAAGACTAACTCATGGATTTCCTTTAATTTGCCTTGTTGGCTATTTTGACATTTGGTTGGTTTAACGGGACTCTGTTGATATAAAGGTAAGAAGAGATGGAAATATTGAGAATTTTAGTAGCCAATGGAAAGGTATGATTAAAAGGTTTGACAAATAATCTTGGGATGATTTCAGGCAAAGGTTTAACGGTAATTCAAACTATTGGACAAAAAACATAGGAATCAACAAAATTGAAGGTCAAAATGCGAGCAATTTTGCAATTAAAGTGAGATCACTGAAGACAAATGGTTAAATGAATTGAATGAAAATTGAATGATAAACAGGAAGGTGAAAGCAACGTCATTACCTTTGTTATTATGGTTTAGGTAAAACAATTCAAAAAACAGTAATAATGCAAAAAATAGGAGAAAAACTATTTTGAACAAAAAAGATTACTCGAGAAACATTCAATCTTTAAATTGGGTTAATCTGTGGTATTGATTTAAACGAGAGTGAAAAATAATTTCAAATGCTCTTCTTTCATGCTATTTTATTTTGTTATTTCAGTCACTCAGTCAGTTGGTTGATTAATGTGTTTAAACAGATGCTGACATCAACTAAATGGCAGATAATAAGAGTTAATTTAATGTAAAAATACAATTGTAATAATAACAACAATGATACCTGTAATAATAATGTTGAACTGTGACATATTTATGCTGCTTTTGATTTCTGCTTTTGATTTCATTGTCAAAATATTAAGTGAAACCCTTTTTTCCAGATAATTTACCTATCAGGTGCAAGATTGGTGGAAAACGTAATTATAAGGTTAAATTTTGCTGGTGAATGAGGTTGATTTTAAGGTGCAATGGTGAAGTAACAAAAAATAGCAAAATTTAATTAAATTGACTTATGACAGATTTAAACTGCACTATGAGTAGATCTTTAGGTAAATCTGAGGTTTGGATCACTTTCATCTACGATTTCATGGTTTCAGTGAAAGTGACAATTTACTTTTCACATCACGTTAGTGATTAGTGAAGTACGGAGTCATTTACAATCGCATTTACTGGCAGCTAAAATTTAACCAAAATTGTCGTGGTGAGAGTTTAGGCCTTTCGTCTCAACGAATACGAAATTTATGAAATTAATCAAAAAAGTATTTACATGAAATACTTTTAAAACTGAACCGGCTTGGATTAGACTTGATCAAGAGTCTGAACTAGAAGTTTAGAAGCCACTGAAAACTTTTCAGGAAAAGCAATTGAAACTGAAACTTTATAGCTGCAAAAAGTAAATAAAAGTCAACGCCATCTATGAAGACGATGATCAACTAGAGCATTTTGATAGATGGCGTTGTCTAAATAGACGCCAAAAATAGAGTTAAGTTGATAGTATTGGCATGAAATACGGATTAAAAAATTCAGATCAAAGGCTAGAGGAAAGTTAAAATGTATTTTACTTAAAAATTGTTCAACCTATGATTCATTTTCAATTTACCCGAATCGAGTTGGAAATAAATTCAAATAGATTGTTGAATGGTGTCTGAATACCTGAATAGGAGAGTTTACCTTTGAATCAGGGGTATTCCAAACTCGACCAAATCGGTAATCATTTGTTTCATGAGTAGGAGTTAAGCTACTCGCCGAGCTTACACTCCGTCGTCTTGGGGGTGGTTGAGGAGGAGTAACATCATCATTGTCGAACCAAACACAAGTGCTCTGAGGAAATCTTTTGGGTTCTTTGCTTGTTGGTGATGAAATCATTGGTTGAACTTGTTGTATTTGTTGATATGGTGGGGGTTGATGAGCGGCATTTGGTAAGCCTGGCAAATGTTTATAGCTAGCAGCAATAAATCTTTGGCTGGTTGATAAACCCAGTACATTACTTGCTCCAATTGGTCTGCTTTCGGCGGGTTCACGATTCTCTTTTTGAAAGTTAGGATTCATCTTTTTCGCGGCAACTGAATCATAACCTAGACACTCTTCATATAAATTAAGCTGCGAAGGACTATCTCCATGAATAAGAGGTGCAGCATTGAAGCCAGTAACTGACGTCGGTGATGGAGATGGTTTAGGTTTTTCTTGAATGGCATCGAAATTGTCTTCTTTCTTTAATTTAAATAAAATCTCGTCAACTTTTATCCACCTCTCGGAACAACAATATAACCAGAATGGGTTAACGATATGAATGTTCTCACATCGCATAGCTTTGGAAACTTTTAATGTACCCAGTTTAGATGCAACGACATGAGTTGTTTTCTCCGATGGAAATCCATCCACAATTAAATCTTTGGTTACATTGGCACCAAGAGATATTGCCATTGAATATAGTTTGCTTTTTTCAGGTGGCATATTTGTTGGAATCAGTCCACTGAACACAATATTAACACCTTGCAATGTTTTCTTTCGTACTTGAGGTATTATCTTTTTCAAGTCAGGTATATTAACTCCTTCTTCCTCGCTGACATATCTTTTCAGATCTTTATAATGCTGGAAGTAGGTTTTATGTATTCTTAGCAATATTTCTTCTAAGTAGAGAAGATAATCATCCTTATCTTCAATAGATAGTTTGGTTTCACTGGTAGAGCTCGGTCCTTCTTGATTATATCCAATAAAATAATCTGTTTCATTTCTCACTTTTGTCATTTCATATATCATAGACTTTTCTTTAGATGAATGAGGAGAATTGATATCACCAGCGATTTTGAAGTAAGAATAAGGCTTAACAGCAACCAGATTAGATGCGAAGTTCCAAACATCTTGTCTATCATCAATAATACAAACTAATGATTCTCCACAAGGAAACAACGCCTTAAGATTGCCCGTTTTAGAGGTTGGATCGTAACACTCATCTCTCGAGTGTATTCGATGTGAAAAATACTTTTGATTAGGGTCAATAAGTTCAGCTATTTTATGTGCGTACATACGAGCTCCAAAAGTGCAAATATGGAGCTCATAGAGTTTTGAAATGTTTTCCAAAAAACGAGGAGTATGAGGTCGAAGTTTTGTATAATACCAAGGAGAACTGGAACCATAAAGTTGATATTTAAAAACATCTTTTACCCCATCGGGTGGAGGTTCGTTGGTTGTATAAATTAAAGTTTGGTCAAGATCAACAAGTAGAATCAATTTTTCATCCTTCAATAATCTTGTTTCATAATCTTTATCAAGTTCCTCGGCTAGCTCTTGAGTTACCCTCAGTCGATGGCCAGCTCTACTTCTCACTCTCAATAATTTGACGCCGCTTGGACTTTCATATGTATAATTGGACGGTAACATGATCAAATTTAAAGAAAGGTTAATCAAAAGATACAAAAATATAATATAATAACAATCAGTTGTCAAACAAAAACTCAAGTAAAAACAATTGGTCCAAAGAATGGATCGGATCCTTGGAAAGATCTTTACTATCTTTATAAACTCCAATCCAAGCGCGATTTTTGACTTGACAGATTTACAGAAACAAATATTTGTTTTAAAGTTAAAGTTTATGTTAATTATTTATAAAGGAGGTGGTAAATCAAATTGAATGGTTCAAAAACAGAATCAGAAAGATCACAATAAAATTAATTGATTTTAAAAAGTACAATATTTCCTGTATATCAATGATCAAGTTTGTTACCTTTTTTATCAAAATTACCAGGTTGACAATAACCAAGTATATTCTCCATGGACAATTTCACTCGAAAGCGTAATTGCTAAAAACTTAATAAGCGAAAATCAACAGCTAACCGAGTGCAAGCATATTTACTCTTTTTACTCTTATTCCAATTTTTCGAATACTTTGAATGTTCCCCTTCCTCGTCTTCATCTTCATCTCCCATGTCCGCTTCTTCATCAGAGTCCCATTCAACTCTTCTTTTATAACCATCAGAACTGGTACCCAATAGACGCGAATTATCCTCTTCATCATCTGAAGACACACCATCACCTTCAGAACAAGCATCGTCAACTTCTTTATCCATGAGCTGAAGATCATTTTTCGAGAATCCCGATAAAGAACTGAATTGGTGCATATTGTCTGATTGAAGTTCATCTTCGTCTAAAAAAACTTTTGAACTGCTTGGTTTACTCAAAATTTTACTTTCAGTTGATTCAAGATTGTCTTTTTGACTCTTGCTTATTTTTTTCCCGGTAATTGAGTCATAAACAGGACACTCTTCAAATGTATTGATCGGAGAAGAACTTGCAATGTTTTCTTTCGTACTTGAGGTATTATCTTATTCAGGTCTGGGATATTAATCTCCTCTTCTTCACTCACATATTTTTTCAAATCCCTATAATTATGAAAGTAAGTTTTATGTATTCTTTGCAATATGTCTTCCAAGTAGAGAAGATAATCATCTGTATCCTCGATTGGTTTATTTTCATTGGTAGAGGTCGATGATTCTTGATTGTCCTTTTTTGTCTCCTCAGTTTCAGTTTTAACTTTTGTCATTTCATAAACCAAAGTCGATTCCTTGGGTTTATAAGGAGAATTAATATCACCTGTATTTTTGAAATAAGAATAAGGCTTAACAGCAACCAGATTAGATGCGAAGTTCCAAACATCTTGTCTATCATCAATCAAGGAAACAACGCCTTAAGATTGCCCGTTTTAGAGGTTGGATCGTAACACTCATCTCTCGAGTGTATTCGATGTGAAAAATACTTTTGATTAGGATCAATAAGTTCAGCTATTTTATGTGCGTACATACGAGCTCCAAAAGTGCAAATATGGAGCTCATAGAGTTTTGAAATGTTTTCCAAAAAACGAGGAGTATGAGGTCGAAGTTTTGTGTAATACCAGGGTGAGTTGGATCCATATAGTTGGTATTTAAAAACATCTTCTAAGCCTTCTGGTAGAGGCTCATTGGTTGAATGAATCAATGTTTGGTCAAGATCGACAAGTAGAACCAATTTTTCATCCTTTAATAATCTTGTTTCATCATCTTTGCCAAGTTTCTCAGCTTGTTCTTGAGTAACCCTCAGTTCGGGAACTGAATGAACCATACAAACAGAAGCAGATGTTGCATTTGAATAATCATCTATTAATCAACAAAAATTTCAGAAAAATTGAAAATCATTAGATTTGGAACGATAAAAGTTGTAAAATATTTTTTTATTATAATTAGAAACTTGACACTCACCTAACTCTCGAAGATCTCGTCCACATTCAGCGCAAAGATCTTTCATTACAGTTGGATGAGAACACGGAATATATTTGACAATTGGATCATGATTGTAAATCGTATCACCCTCCTTTACCAACAGTTCCATAGTAGTTCCATAGTTGTTAGATTTGTATTTTATTGAATTAGAGTAGATAAACATTAATGTTCCCGATGTCAATCGATGGCCAGGTTTAATTTTCCATTTCAACAATTTGACACCGTTTGGCCCTTCATATGTAATGATAGACGGTAGCATAATGAAATTTAATTATAGCGATGATCAAAAACAACGAAATGTTAATTGAAAACCATTTGTTAAACAAAACTAAAACAATAACAATGACTGAGAATGCTGTTTGATTACTGTAACCATGACAACAGTTTCAAGTCTAAAAATCTAAAGCTAGCCATTCTTAGTAAGTCAGTCAGCTGATGATATAGTCTAGATATGGTATAGATCCATATAGTTGGTATTTAAAAACATCTTCTAAGCCTTCTGGTAGAGGCTCATTGGTTGAATGAATCAATGTCTGGTCAAGATCGACAAGTAGAACCAATTTGTTTCATAATCTTTATCAAGTTCCTCGGCTAGCTCTTGAGTTACCCTCAGTCGATGGCCAGCTCTACTTCTCACTCTCAATAATTTGACGCCGCTTGGACTTTCATATGTATAATTGGACGGTAACATGATCAAATTTAAAGAAAGGTTAATCAAAAAAGATACAAAAATATAATATAATAACAATCAGTTGTCAAACAAAAACTCAAGTAAAAACAATTTGGTGCAAAGAATGGATCGGATCCTTGGAAAGATCCTTACTATCTTTATAAACTCCAATCCAAGCGCGATTTTTGACTTGACAGATTTACAGAAACAAATATTTGTTTTAAAGTTAAAGTTGATGTTAATCATTTATAAAGGAGGTGGTAAATCAACTTGAATTTCTTGGACAATTTCACTCGATAGCGTAATTGCTAAAAACTTAACAAGCGTTTAGAAAATTGATAACAGTTTCATCAAGATATGTAAATCTTGCCTCTCTTCCATGATCACTAACAATTCTGTCATCTCTGCCTAAATTTCTCTTCGATATTCTAGTCAATTCATGCTTGATCTCTTCAGTTAACCCATTCCATCCTTTTGATTGAAAAACTGCTCGATGGCGTGAATAGCCAGCTAACTGTTCATCAGCTCCCATACCTAGAAGAACAATTCTTGCCGGACTTTTGTAGGATTGTGATTTTAAGATCCCTTCTCCTTTAGCAGCAAACCAAACAGCACCAGCCATACTGCCATCTAAAACTGTGTTCAACGGTTTAACAAGATGCTTAATATGTTCATCTCTTAATTTTCTGAGAGTTTCGAAAGTAACATCAACTTGCAAAAAATTCCATTTTCTTTCTGGTCTAATCGCTTTGATCTCTTTGAATGCTTCAAATCCAGTCAAGCGATCTTGAGCTTTTGAAGAAAATGCAACATTTTTTAGGTCAATTGATTGTTGCTGAGGTACATATTTGTCGCTAAGGAGAGCAATAACTGATGAATCCAAGCCGCCAGAAAAAAGTACTGCTACAAATGAATGATTACATATTTTTGCGCCATTTTCGACACATATTTGACACAACTGATTGAATTTAACTATGCGAGCCTTGATTGAATCAGAAAGTGTTTGAATTAAATCGTTAACTAAATTGTCTTCAATATAAGTTTCATTTTGTGATTCCTCCAAACTAAGACTATTTAAAGATGTATTTATTGGTCAATCTAAGGTCGAGCTATTATTAATAATCGTACCAACAGCATCTCTGTTCCATTCGGTTAGTTGAAGTGTGGGAACTTTCTCGCTAAAAATGCAACTTGCAGGAACTCCTTCCCAATCATTGAGACCAGGAGGACAAACCGAGGATAAACTTAATGAAAAAGGTTCAGCAACTTTTTTCCAACATAAACTTCGTCTTCCAATGAAATCCCGTCCGAAATACACGCTTTTTTCGTGTTCATTCCAATACACAAACGCAAATGGGCCTCTAATATTACTAATTACTTCATAAACTGATTTACCGGGCTTTTCGTGACACTCATTCAATTGATTGAACAAATACAATGTATCAGATTCATCTTCATTGTCAATACCACAGTTGAATATTTCTTCATTCCAGACTAAAGTATTATTCATGCAATCAGTGATGGGTTGTTTAACGATCTCGGTGCCACGTAAATGCAAGACGCTACCAATGAATTTGAACAGGAAATCGTGCTTGAGAAAAGTCAACTCTCTTAGAGCATCTGGACCACGTCTTTTTAAGAAATGAGTCAGTTTCGATAAAACTTCGGGCGAACAGTAATTGGCAGATTGGCCAGCCTGCTGACAAGAAAAGAATATACCACAAAATTAAATTCTAATTTCCTTTGTTTTTATTTATTAAGGCGATAAATCGAAACCAGCACAATTATGAATCAAGTCGATGAGACGACTTGGTGTAGTGACTAAGACATTAATTAATCATCTATATTTTACCGGAGAAACTTCTTGAAAAGAATGAAATCTTGAATTATTTCATTCATTCAAATTAAATATTGAATTTTTCTCTGAAGGTTCAATAACATTTTCTATTAATAGTTTGATCAATTTCCAAAGCAAAATTTTCTAATAAATTCAATAGTTTAACCCATTAATCTAGATTTTCATTTGACCGAGTGAAATAAACTTCAAAACAAAAATTAATTAGAATGAATTCAGCTGTGAATTGCTAGATGAATAATTGGCAGCAAGCCAATTAGACATTTGAAATAAACAGATCTTGACATCATATTGAATTGAAGGCAATGCAACTAAATGATTAATAAATTATCCGATTATTAATAACAAGACAAGTTAATTAGAATTTTAATGCAATCAAAATGATGAAATCAAATCAGTTAAAAGTATTAGGTTTTAATTAATTAACCAACAGTTCATGAATAAAATTGAAAAACTTGAAATGCTGTCAACAGTGTTTATCTCATGAGATAAAGCAGGATTTGAGTCGAATCATGTTGAACGATGAAAATTTCAACTCCCAGTGATGAGTTGATACATCAACAGTAATCTTTAGTTTACCTTCTTCTGTGACTTCAATCAACTGGAACAATTT
Source organism: Tetranychus piercei (assembly GCA_036759885.1). NCBI lineage: Eukaryota > Metazoa > Arthropoda > Arachnida > Trombidiformes > Tetranychidae > Tetranychus > Tetranychus piercei. The sequence goes on from CM071878.1 coordinate 16,168,558, forward strand.
AATCAACTTCATCCAATCAGTTTAACCAATTAACTGAGTAGTAAATTGATCAAAATAATGTTAAGAAAAAAACGATAAAAAGAAAAGTCGAAAAAAGCGAAAATAATGTGTAAACATTTAAACAGTTTCAGTGAATTGTAAATGTTGCTGATCAATGAATAAATGGAAATGAATTCTTTAATAATAAAACATGTTTACCAAATTGACCAGATTTCATCGACAATCAAACAATCAGCTTTACACTGTTCATCATTTAATCATAACAAACTCTTCTCTCGTCATTACCATTTGCCATAACCAAACGATTCACCAGTCAATTGCTGTTCTACTTTTAACCCTTCAATTGGTTCCATCATCAGTTTCACGGATTATTGTCGCCCTTTTCCCAATTCATCTGCTTTTGACTTTAAACTGTGTCCAGTTGATTGGTCAACAATCCAAATGGAATCACTTTTGTTTATCAAAACATTGGATCTCATCTATTATGGCAAGTTAATATGTGGCTGGATAACAATGAAACTTTCATTTCGCTCATGATTATTGATAATGATACCATGAGAATGAATGAGAGTTATCAAGGTGAAGATGATTTCTTGTTGACCAATAAAAGCTTCAAAATTGGACTAATTATTTTCTACATTTTGATATTCTTCTCAACATTTGTCGGTAAGTTTCAAAATAAAAATCAATTTGTTAAACACTTTTCTGACTCTAAGATTGTTCATTAATCTTGGCTAAGAATCTATCTGACTCTATGCTCAACTCAATCACGAGAATCAAGCGTTTTTCCGCAGTCAGCTTTGTGGACAATAGCGCGTACCTTCCTAGAGTATTTGAGGATTAATATTTGTTCAATTCCGTAGCTATCAGCAATGGGAATAGAAACTTGGATATTCACGAGACTAGCTAACCAATAAACTGATTTAAGCTGATAGAGCACAGAAACTTGCAAGGCGTAATGTAAACATAACTTGACAGTTTATAAAAGTAATCAGTATTTTCGGTAGTTCGTATCAGTCACACGATTCCTTAAGAAATGCTAAAATCAGATATTCGAAGCTAGAATTTTTCTCAGCTCATTCAAGTTTATTTAGTGCTCAAAACTTCTCAATAGAACAGGCTTGGGAAAATTTGGACATTTTTCTTTTCTTTCTAATTCGATGACATTTTCCGAAAACCAAGTATTAACCAGCTTTTAGTGAATAAAGTGTTTCAGACAAAATTCCCTCGCCTTGTCGCCTCGTATCATTTAAAGAAATATCGTTCACTGTTTTCCCAACGAAATAGCCGGACAATCATTTGCTTCATTTTCACTCTTCTCGTGGACTCAACATTGCTCTTGCTATTTCAAGACTCGAAAGAGACTAACCTTAATCTATTTTGATAGAAAATTTGCCTTTTTGTTCCATGGTGCACTGAAGCTTTTCAACTGATTCAAGACATTTTGAGTCGATTGTAATTGCATCAAAATACATGTGATTCAAGGTGCTTTAAAACTTGACTAGAAAATCAAATGTTAATCAAATTTCAGTCGAAAACTCGAGATTCGATGAAAATCTGAGCCAATTTTATTGGATTGATAAACTTGGTTTAATGAACAAATCTTCTGATGTAATCGAATTATCCAGTCGAGCAGACTAATAATAATAAAGAATAAAACTAATCGAATTGTGAAAAGGATATTTACAGTTCTCATGATTGTTTCAAGGATAATCTGTTAATTCAAATTGTATTGTTGAACGTTGCAATGAAAGCTTCAAACTTGGTTGACTTTAATCTCACTGAATCTCATCTGCGAGAGTAAAATGAATTAAAGTTCAACATGGATTTACAGAAAAGCAAATAACTTGATGAGAGAAGACGCAATTGAGTCCAACATGAAATCACAGTTTCTATTGATCGTTGCTTTTCAACTAATGAAAGCAAACAGAAATCCAAGTCTTAAAAGTCAGTCTTGCTAAGCAATCTGAAACTTCTTACTGTTAGATTCAGTCAATTACATTGTATGTTAATCGTTACACTCGACTAATCTTTTGATTGCCAAGAAGCGCTCGATGGTATAATTAACTAACAAAATGCAAGTTAGTCGAGAAACAATTTACTCTTCATGTTCAACTGTTTTTCAAGTAAAGCCAAATTGCTTGGGAAAAAATTTCGCCAATTATCATGGCTGTCAATTGAGTGAAATTACAATCGAGTAAATTCTCGATGAAAGAGTTTACGAACTTCGAGTAAACAACATTTTTCAAGTTTCATAAAATGGAAAATTCCAAGCTTGTTTAACTAATTAAATTGATTAATCAATCAACTGATCAGCACCGAGTCATTCTCTGATTAGAATGCTTCAAGAAGAAAGTAAAGATTTCAGCATTCAGTTCGGGTAAAACGTTTTCATGGTTGCAAATTCTAGAACAGGATTCAGATCAAGTTAGATAATTATTGTATATTCAATTGTAAACTGTTAAAAGCGTAGTAATTTGAAGGAACAATGTATTTTTGAAACTTAATTTCATCCAACATCGACCATTTCAATTGAGCCTTCACACCACCTCATTTCACTTGATTCACTTTAAATGCTTACCCAGTTAACCCAAGTCTTGTGGCGCAGTGGAAGTTAAAGGAACCAAATCAGATTTGGGAATCTTTTTGCTTGTGAAAACTAAAACGAGCGTTAGAAGCACATAAAATTTATTATTTATTAATTTGTACAAAATCTGGTCTTAAAGTTTTACACTCGTGTTTACAGCGTCTTTATTTGGATCAGTTTGGATAATTTACATTTGCTATTTTGTCTTAGCCTAATCTTCTTTCGCTTTGCTGATTTTTGCTTGACTGGCCTAGTCCAAACCAAGTAATAGCCAGCTTTAAGTAATGCACTATTTTGCCCAAAGAAGGGAATTACTCTAACTGGCGTATAACTTCGTTAGAAGCGAATTTCGTTCGACCTTTTTAGCACTTAAGATTGGCGTATATAAGTCGACTTTGTGTTTAAAGTGCATTCTTTCATTTTCCAGCTCAATTTGTTTACATCTCTTGAAAAGGCCGTTATTTTTGAATCTGCATTCCTTCTGAGTATTTCTTAGAGATTCATTAGCTTCTTTAGATTGACGAAAACATGTAAGAGATGAACTTGAAAGTCAAAGGAAAATCCTATTAATTCATTTCCATCAATTATGGTGATTTTCCTATTGAATTTTCGTCTTATTTTGCTAATCTTCAACGTTTCACTCTTTGAAATGATTTTCAAGGAATATCTATCGGTTAACGTTAATACAAGCCTTGGTTATGAATAAATTAGCCTGTTCAAATGTAAATAGAAGATATTGGAATAAAAATTTTGCTTCTCAATGAAGTTTCTTTCAATTTTTAGAATCTTTTATATCTTTCTTTTCTCGACAATAAATTGATTCAGTGATCAACAAAAATGCACTCAGAACTTTTCTAATCCATCAGCTTATTCGAAGAGATAAAAGATTTGAAAGTAAAGATTCAATATAGATCTTATTCAGTTTATTCAGATTTCACTGAAACTACTCGTGTACTTTACTAGTTGATGCAAGAATTTATCAGAATTTGAAAACAACAAGATTTAACCTTAGTCACCTAAATCCGTTTCCAAGGAATGAGTTGAAAATAAGTATCAAAAGTCGAAGCAACCAATGAAAATAGAATGTAAACTTGAAAATAATTACTTTGAACAATGTTTTAAATGATAATCTAAGCTCATGATTTGCTAGTTGCACAAAGAAACAACAAGGAATGTTCAATATTTGTGAAAATTTTTAAACCTCCAAAAATAATCAAGAATTGAGTGCAAATAGAAGGGAGAAAAGCGTTGCCATGAATGAACAGGAAAAAGGATAACAAATAAATACATTTTTTCCAGTCATTCGTTTCTATTCAACTGGGAATCATGTTTATCCTTTGATATTTTTACTGCTCAGATTACATCCTACTTCAATATTAGATGTTTGTTATAGTTGGTAAGCACAACATAATCAACGCTGTTTCAAGCATTGGCCACGTAGCGTTTTCAACAGTTTGAGCCAACAAAGAACTGTGTTTTAAAAAGAAAGATACTTTCTCAAACTTTTCGACGTCAGGCCAGCGTGATTCTTCAGTCATGACTTCAAAGTCTTCCATAAATCTAACCACATCGTAGAGGGATAATCGTAAAGGACGATTATGTTGCGCTTTAGTAATAGTTCAGTAGTTAATACGCTCAAACGAGTGCAGTAAATATTTTAAGTATTAATATTATTTAATAGTATTAATAGTATTTAATATTTATCTTCTGGAAACACATAGTAAACATGTAGCGTGAATAGTTATTGCATTTGGCGATAGAAACGCACTTAGAAAAATGGTTAAGCGAACAAGTTCCATTGACTGGATGCATGATATTATTATTGAATTCAACCTTAAGCAACACAACAGACATTTATATTTATTGTTAAATCTGTCGACATTTCTAAGCTAATGAATATCTCTCTAAGATCGATCGAGAAGACTGATTATGTCTATGATCGCCGATTTCTATCACCCGTTTCACCTGAACACATCTCTGATAGCATCTGGTTAATACTTGCAATTTATCTTTGAATTGATTTATCTCCAACCCTCCAACTCGTGTTATATCGCGAATCTCCATTCTCTGCCTTGCAGAACCAAATGCCTGACTGCATACTTAACTATAAATAAACTGAGAAATATTAACTATAAATAAATCTGTTCAATCAGCGCCAACGCCGTACAACCTAAAAACAGTCTCCTTGTGCCTTCCCTGTTCAAGCATTGAATTATCCAAATTTTGCATTTGAATAACTTATCAATTGAATACTCGAGTGATATTAAAAGTATGCCTATTGAGAGTTATAAATTGTCTGATAATACAAAAATGGATTTCCTACATCGTCGTTTCGTCCATACATACAGAAACTTTTTAGTGGACATGGATTTCCATGGAGACTTTCATAATCCTTTGTAAGGAAACATTTGCAGACAAAAATTTTCCAAGAAAAAGATTATCAACGATTAAGATTACAATTTGATCTGAGGTGGGACGTAATCTGAAGTTATATGAATATTTGTTGCTCAATCAGAGTGTTTTGCATGAAATTGTCATCAACTGTGTTTATGCAAATATACAATCGATTAATTGGCAACAATAATCACTTGAACAGTTTCCCTTGCACAACTTGCTGACAAAATTGATGACAATATTTCTGTATTACAATGCTGATGACTTTCAAGGCGAGCTTCAAGGCAAGGAAGCACTTAAGGTTAATCTTGGTGCAAATGTTTACAACTTATTAACCTGAAAGTGAATCTGAAAATGTGCACAAATTGAGCAAATAAATGCATTTTTCAATCATTTTTCTCATTCGAGTAAACATTTTTCAAAATGTATTCTCATGAGAAATATACTTTTATTGTATGAATAGGTTAACAAACGAAGTAGCATGTTAAATTGAAATTTACATTTTATCCATTATTATTGTAATGTTGAAAGGTAAATGGGTTGCAATGGAAGATCATGGCAAAGGTAACAATTCCATGAGCTGTTTGATCTTACTTTTCACTTTTTATCATGAAAATTGTTTCTTTACAAGAATTCATCGTATTTTTGGATTTCCTTTTCTTGTGATTCTTTTCCTTTCAGACATCATGTTATCATAAGCTTCATGGAGTTTGATTACAATTATAATGACAATGACCTGACCGTCGATGATGAGGTTAAATGGATTATTTGATTGAATCAAAGGTTTTATCAGATAATTGGCTGATAATCTGTCAGTGAACGGATATCCATGATGAATAGAGAGAAATGTTATTGGATTTGCTCAATGATTAAAGACTGTTTATCGAGCAAATTAAAGTTGAAACAAAAATCCAATATTATTCCATGAGCAGGTTCATTGAGCTTTGCCCAAACTTTTGCAATCTGTTTATCTCAAGACTATCAGACTATCATGTATTTGTGCAAGAATAATCTTCCATGGAATCTGATGGATTTCTGTTTTCATCAAAAATTAAATATTTTATTGCAATTGTTTCATTAAAAAGATACAATTACCAAAAGAGTAAAGTTTGTTCAATGGAATGGAACAGAAATTTTGAGATAGTAAAGATGTGTTAGATTCTTTTGGAAATTGTTTCCATTCCGAATGAAATGATAGTTCGACTGAATTGGTTCAGCCGTCAGAATCGATTAGATTTCCCATTCTTCTGGCAACCAACTTCATATTCTGAAATCCAAAACTCTTTTCAAATGAATGTGTATTCGAGTTTCTTTTCCCCTTTCAAAATTCCAATGTTCTAACAATGTTACACCTTAAATCAAATTATCCATTTCATGTTGATATCTTTAGTTTGACTGAGTAAATAATATATTTGAATTCAATTAAATAAGCAAACATATAACTGATAGAGCATGTTCAACGGTTATTTGGAAACAAATTAAGGTTATAATTTATGTTATGAAATAATGAATGACAAACAAGAGCTTGACATTGTTCAATGAAAACAGTTATCTTTGATGCTTGGAGTTAAAACTCATTTCCTAATAGTTGTTATATTGTAATACTTTTTGTTTTACATTTTAACACAATATTTCACCCATAAATCAGGCTTTGCCTTTCGCCTTTCCTGAGACAATTCTGAAATCTATTACAATCTGTGATCACATAAATTTGCATAACTGTGTAAATGCAAATTATACTGGCTATTTTGACTCGATCAATGTTCATCGTTGATTGTTTATCATCTGAAACTTTATTTACTTGAAATTTTCTTCAAAATTTATCTTTAATTTATTTGCTATTAATACTTTGCAGTTTCAAAAACAAACCACTTGAATGTCAATCATAGAAGCATTTTCATTATAAAAGTGAGAGATTTTGATACTTCATTCAATTGAAAAGGTTGAATGTTTTTTCACTCATCAATACTAAATGATATTTTCAAGGCAATTGTTGCACGAGAATTGACCAAACTCATTGTTATTTAATAATTTTGTTGAAAACATCTTCCAATGTCAACAAATCCTTTTTGTTGGAAAATAAACTCTATTTTCAAATGATAATAGCCTTTTACATTAAATATAAATTGAAATTTTTCATTCATAAATAATATTCTTCAACTAGCATCTTTGCACAAGGATCAACACTTGCTCTTGATCCACCTCTTAACCTTGTTTGGTGGTTATCGATTGCTATTGATTCACACTTTGAGAAGAAAAGGATTTTCAGAAGATAACGCTTTTGAAAAGGGATGAACTTTCCTCCAACAAACGGATAAATTTTGTGTAAATTTCAAGTATCATTCACACTTCGATATGTGCTAGGTTCATCTTTGAAGCTGATCTCTAAACTGTGCCAACATTTAACTATTATGATATGAATAGAAAGTCACATTATTCATAATCATCTTTATCATGCTTATTAGTCTCAACAGGTTGACTGAACTTAACTGAATCTTCAGTTAAGGTTGACTTTAATAAGGAATTTCATGCTTGCAAATGCACCCAAATGTGGGTTATGAGCTGTTACACGGTCTTTCATGTAGTCTCGATGAACAGATGCAAATATATTCTTACTTAATTATCTGTGTTTGCTATTCATTCTGTTTCTTTTTTGAATTAATATTCCAAATATTCCATTGAAATAGAGACTTTATATGACTTGAAATAATCCTGTTACATAGCATTGATTATTGTCATCAATTTCAAAGAGTTGCAATAATGGAAGCAAAATTTTATTAATTTTAATCATGTACAAGCTCTTTGATTACAGATGTCGTATATTCAATCACCAGTTGGAAGAATCTTGATATAAAAGGAAAAGTTTCATTTAGAATGAATTATTACTGCTCTGGTTAACCGGTTCTATTCATTTCAAACCAAATTTTCATCCTTGGCATTGATATTTCGCTTTGAATCAAAAGCAAAATCCATCATGAAATTTAGACTTGAATAATCATCGGAAACAGCAATTGCATATTTGCAATCTTCAATCAACTGAAGCATAATCAATAATATAAATTGTCGTTTCTCTAAGAGCTACAATTATATCTCATATGATGCGCTTCACTCACATGATCATGAATTATTAGCGTCTTTACTCGAACCGAAAACCTGTGAGAAACTTTGTATCTCAGATGGAAATCAGGGAAAAGCTTTGTTCATTTGTTTTTTATCCTAATTCACCAAAAGCTAAATGTTCAAAATGCTAAAAGCAGGTGATTCGCACTTTTCCCAAAGATTTACTCCAATTTTGGCACCTTTGAGGTTGTCAAATTTTCCATGAAGAATGTAAATTCATAGTTTCCTTTCATTGATCGCTAACAAAAGACAATCTCAAAAATGAAGTTAATAAAGTTGAATCGTCGAGAGAATAGATAATTTGAATAAAGCAATTTGACAAGTTTTGATAAACAACGGAAATCCCACGTAAATGAATGGTGTTAAAGTGATTGAAGAAGCAGTTTAATACCAAAAGTGTTTCCATTTGATCAACTGTCCAGAGTTGAGGGTAAAACTAAAGGTAAACCCAAAAGGAAACAATAAAAAAGTGATAAAATTGACATTTGATGGACATGAAAGTTGAATATACTAAGAATAAATTAATAACTCGAAAAGATATAACCTGAGTTAATGACTTTCTCTGGACGGTTAACAGCTAAAAGTTGCCCTTTGCTGCTCAAGTTAATTATAAACAAATTAATTTAACCTTTTGTTGACCCTAAATTACATCAACTTTTCAACTGCCTTCTATCACTTCGAGAATAGTCTATTGTCTAGTTGTCAACATCATCAAAGTGTTTTCATTTGATCAACAACAACGATCAATTTAAAGGTTTCGCACAAATTGTTAGCTCTTTTCATTATCAATGATTTTCTTTGTTGGTGATTAAAGTGAAAATTTTCTGTTAAATCGAGTCGCAATTTGTGTGCCACTGACGTCTTACAATTCAATCAAATATTCTGGTGGACTTTTAGTGAATCGAATTTCAGTTTGCCTGAGAAAAGCTAATTGCATTCTTCCCAAATGATTGCAGTCAAGTATAATTTGATTAACTCTCAAGTTTCTGGATAAACAGCCTTTACGTTTTCAAATTACAAACCAAACCTGTTGAGCTTAAAGTTGATTGAAAAAAAAGGTTGAAGGCAGAAGCTGAAAAATTAACTCAACTTGGAAATGCAATACTTTAATCTGTTCCAAACTATTTTCACCCAAATTGAGTTCTTGAAAGTTGTTCAATTTATTGTGGAAAGATGAACTCGCAGTTAATGAAGTGAACTTTGAAAATAACAGACAGTCATTTGACCCGAAATGAGGAGAATCGTGAAGGATGTTCTTGATGCTGAGATAAGTCAATGTTTCCTTTGAACGCATTTTCATCGGTTTGTATTCATTTCAAATCTCAAGCGATCTTAAACAATTTTTCAATTCAATTCCCAGTTGGAACAAGACAACGGGCCATTCATCGATTGTTTTACATGAATAATGAATAATGAAATGTTTTATAGCATTTCGAGATTTTGTTCATTCTAAAAGTGCAATTTATGGCAATTTCATTTGCAAATAAGTAAATAGTAAAAGTTGAATGTTGAATTTTTATCCTCTAAACAATCGAAGGTCAATAGACTTAGAAATGCTCATCCACTGAAGGCATTTGATGAACTTGGATCAATGTCAAGCATCGAAAGGCATTGTATGATAATAAAATGCACTATTCTGTAACTGAATGTACATTTGTTCGATTCTTTTTAAATTCCCAATTCTTAGCATTTCGGTTGAAAGCATTCATTCGAATGATATTTTTGATTTCATTGTTAGTTGGATTTCATCTGATTATCCATTCGCATTCTGACTATAATTCACTCTGCAACTTGAAATGTTATTGAAATATAATTCTATTAATTGCTTTGCGATTTGCCTTTTCTTGTTGCAGGTAATTTGGTGGTCATTTTGGTGGTCATTCTGCAGAAAAAGATGAGGAATTCGACCAACTTTTTCTTTACCAACTTGGCATTCTCGGACCTTTGTGTTGGCCTTTTCTGCATATTCCAGGACTTGTCCTCCTTTCTTCAGCCAACATGGCCTTTCGGTGTGATAATGTGCAAAATGTACCATTTTACTCAGACAATGTCTTACACTGCATCCATCTTTACCATGGTCATCATATCCATTGAACGTTACATTGCCATTTGTTATCCGATAAGAGCCAAGAAAGTACTTCAAATGAGAAACTTTCGTCTCTCTATTGCCATGGTTTGGCTTTTATCGGCCATCATTTGTGCTCCCAACCTGTGGATGTACGGTGTTATCGGAGTGATCAATCGTTCAGGTGCAACTGATGAAATTTGTATGCTTCAAAAGCTTCTTTACAACATAAGATTTTTCAACGTTATAAACGCACTTTTACTCTTCCTTTTACCAATGATTTTAATGTCTTTCCTTTACATACGGTTGGGTCTTAAGTTGAAATGCCCACGGTTTGAGACTCAAATTCCCTCCACAGCCATCGATACTCAAGTCACGGCTGTTACAACAACAACCACAATCACAACCAAAACTTCAGCCACGACAGTACCTACAGTTACTGGTCACAAAACTTGTGATAAAATAAAGTCCAAGTCAGTACCGACATCGCCGACCGACGGCAAAAGAGGAACGAGGTTTGTTAACTTATACAAACTGTCAGGCTCAAATGGACCCATTTTAAGGGGTGAAGTTGCATGTGCCACTGTGGCCCAACCACCATTCACAACAACCAAGTGCCTGTGGAACAAGAAGGGCGATTCATTCGAAGATTTCAAAGAGGAATTTGCTCGTTCACTTGGTATGTTCATTTCGTTCGATTCAGGATGAAACTTTGATTAAAGAATGACAATTTTTTGAAAATAGAATAGCAGAAGGAAAATATTCTTTCATGAATTTCTGGTAGAAAATTATGAAAGCTGAAAAAGTAAAGTAACGATGCAGAAAATACATTGAGATTCCAAGCAAAAGCAAACCTTTGCTCTTATAATACTTTTCAATTCAATTTATATGAAAGGTTTGGACATTCGATAATTGAATATGAATTTCCATTTCAAGAATTTTTCTAAATTATCTTTGATTAGACGACTTTAGCTTTGAGTGAATCTCTTTTAAAATGTTAAACAGTTTTGCAATTTGTTTCAAATAACTTTTGAAACTGCAATCTTCTAATGATTTAAATATAAACTGAAAATTGAATGAAACTAAATAGGATTCAATCACATTATTAGTTTATTGAACAAGAAATAAAATGAATGATATCGAGAATAGATACTTTCTTGATATTGGTTTAGTCATTTGTTGCCTGAAACGATAGTCTTTGAAATTAAATATTTGTCTGTTTGACTTAACAAATGAAAATAGTTTAACCCAACTTAACCAGCTTCTTTCACCCAAAAGTTTCGTTAAATAAGCTCAAGACAATTTACAGAGTGCAAACAAATTTGATATTTATCACTAATCTTGATTGCTTTCAATTTTTCATTAAAAGCCAAGCAGGAAAAGAGAAAATTTTCTATCGCATCGAAACCTTTCAAGATTTCCTCTTTTCTGAAACATTTCAACTTGGAAATGATTTTCTTATAAAAGTCAACATTGTATCAATCGTACAGTATTTGGATAGTCTAGATAAATCAACTTTGAAATGTTAAACATGATGAGCTCTTAGAGTTTCATAAGTCAATGTCGACATTTAATTTCTGAGAAAATTATGAAAATTTATATTCTTCGACTTTTCAATTTTTCTTCTCTCAATGCAGGCAACTATTGTAACCATCTTGGCCGTGGAACTGCAAAAGGATCTGTGATCAATTCTCGTCGTCGAGTGATTCGACTTTTGGTTGTTGTCGTGTTAACCTTTGCTCTTTGCCATTTCCCGATTCACCTGAGAAAGCTGATCCAAGACTGGTACACGCGGTATCAGGAGACATCGGTTGAAGGTCGACTGGCCACTATTGTAACCAACATGTTAATGTACATCAATTCAGGACTCAATCCCATCCTTTATGCTCTTCTATCATCAAAATTCCGTAAATCGCTCAGAGGATTATGTTGAGAGACTGCAAAGTTCAATATTGGTGAAGCTTTTATCGATAAATATCAATCAAGTTTCAATACAGTTTACAATGAAAACAGACCAACAAATGGATTTATAAAACTGTAAATAAACTGGAATCAATGGAAGCTTGAAATGTACAAAAATGTTAAATAACAAGTGCATAACAATATTGAATAAAAAATTTAATGGAAATCATGAAAAGCTCATAATTCATTGTTAAGTTGAAAGTAATAGTTTAAAGACAAGCGAATCAACAGATTTAAATGTTTCTTTTCCTTCAATTATCAGACAATTATTTCAGTCTTTTTGCATCCTTCAACTTGTTCAGTGTTTCTCATGAAAAGGATTAATGTTTTCATTGAGCATTTGGTTCTGATACAATGGAAACGTCTAACAGAAAAGCACTTTTGCAATGTGAATATAATTCATTCGCAACTGAATAATTAATCAAAATTATCATGTTATCAATCATGCTTTATCACGAGAAGCTTTTTTTACTTTCAAGGAATTTAAATGTTCATCTGTTCAGTGTAAAAGCATGCATAATCATGATTGGCGTGATGAAAGGTACCAAAGATTTTGTCCTTGTACACACTAAATACATGATCTAGTTGTATCATGGAGAAATGAGCAAAATCTTTTATATGTTTTTTCACTCCCAGTGGCAATAAAATATTGACGATGTTATTAAAAGGTTTTACATTTTCTGTTTCACTCTTCAAATGAACTTTTTTATTACTGAAATGATGAAATTTTGTTTCTTTGGTTTACAATACTAATATAATGAAGCATTTGATGTTAAATAACCAAACCGTTGAAACTTATTGTTTGTCATTTTGAATGGACATGAAGACTGAAAAGTGGTTATAAATGTCATTTTGTTTCAGGACAATAGCCTTTTGTGCAGAGTCAGACACAAGGTGAATGGAATCTATTATCTTGAAATTATTTCACTCCAAGTAACCTTTTTTGTTTTACCTTTGCATCAACTATTGAAATCTTTTGATACAATAATTCAATTCAATAGTTCAGCTAAAAGGGTCAAAGGATGAAGGTCAAATCTGGAGGAAAATTAGATTTTATTCTGAAAAGTGAAAGAGTGTTCAAGATAGTTATCGAAATTTTACATCTTTTCACCTAAGAATTCAAAGATGATTGGTTCTAAATCTTAAATGTTTTAATTATCCGCCTTCCTCACCTTTTACCAAAATCCATATTTTATTTCATGTTACATTCGTTAGAGTTGAAAATTAAATAGAAAACCAGAAAACAGAAACATCTTGCAACATCAAGCGGAGCTTCCCTCACTCTTTAGGGACTAACTGTAGTTAATTTTTTATCACAGTTTGAGCTGTTGTAAATTATTTTGAACGTAGATTAGCAGCAAATCCACTCTAGCAATTTAATGATGTTAAATTGTTTTTTACTTTCATTTTGAAAGGATTTTTGTGTTGGAGCAATGCTCAGTTTGGTAACTCAATCATGTTTCAAAATAATATCTATGGAAAGGTGTCAGAAAATTGTATCAATACTAATAAATAATCATCAATGCTATTACTATTGTGATAAATAATACAATCGCGTGGATAGTTGCAGTATTGAAGCATTTCAAATAATTTTTTTCCTTCCACAGAATTAAAAATCTTCGTATTCACAATTTTTCTAATAATTTTGTTCTTAAATTTGATCAATAGACAAAATATCCATTTTTGTATCTAGGTATCATTGTTTTTTTCTGCTAAAAATAGTCTAAGATATCGCAACAGTATCAATAAGTTGTAAAATGTCATTCTGATTGCTTGGTTTGACATGTGTCCTTAAGAAAATCTGTGAAGAGGAAAAACAAAATATTATGATTAGAAACAAGAGGCCAAAATTGTAAAATCATTAATACTCACCACTTTTAGAAACACAATGGAATAACCAGTAATTACTTTTCCTAATAAGATGTTCAACTTGAAGTGATCCGATGATTAATGATGTTGATGGTTATCATGATAATGACGGGAATTAGAATGTTATTTGTTATGGAATAGTTGAATATGTTTTAGATCACGCCTTTAACTTTATCATATTAAACATTAATTTCTGTTAACATCATCAAGTTGCATAAAAACGAGAAACATTTGCAAAAAAAACTGGCTTACTTATAAGCTGACTTAAGTCGTTTGGAATATCATCAGCTGACTGACTTACTAAGAATGGCTAGCTTTAGATTTTTAGACTTGAAACTGTTGTCATGGTTACAGTAATCAAACAGCATTCTCAGTCATTGTTATTGTTTTAGTTTTGTTTAACAAATGGTTTTCAATTAACATTTCGTTGTTTTTGATCATCGCTATAATTAAATTTCATTATGCTACCGTCTATCATTACATATGAAGGGCCAAACGGTGTCAAATTGTTGAAATGGAAAATTAAACCTGGCCATCGATTGACATCGGGAACATTAATGTTTATCTACTCTAATTCAATAAAATACAAATCTAACAACTATGGAACTACTATGGAACTGTTGGTAAAGGAGGGTGATACGATTTACAATCATGATCCAATTGTCAAATATATTCCGTGTTCTCATCCAACTGTAATGAAAGATCTTTGCGCTGAATGTGGACGAGATCTTCGAGAGTTAGGTGAGTGTCAAGTTTCTAATTATAATAAAAAAATATTTTACAACTTTTATCGTTCCAAATCTAATGATTTTCAATTTTTCTGAAATTTTTGTTGATTAATAGATGATTATTCAAATGCAACATCTGCTTCTGTTTGTATGGTTCATTCAGTTCCCGAACTGAGGGTTACTCAAGAACAAGCTGAGAAACTTGGCAAAGATGATGAAACAAGATTATTAAAGGATGAAAAATTGGTTCTACTTGTCGATCTTGACCAAACATTGATTCATTCAACCAATGAGCCTCTACCAGAAGGCTTAGAAGATGTTTTTAAATACCAACTATATGGATCCAACTCACCCTGGTATTACACAAAACTTCGACCTCATACTCCTCGTTTTTTGGAAAACATTTCAAAACTCTATGAGCTCCATATTTGCACTTTTGGAGCTCGTATGTACGCACATAAAATAGCTGAACTTATTGATCCTAATCAAAAGTTTTTTTCACATCGAATACTTTCAAGAGATGAATGTTTTGACCCAACATCTAAAACGGGTAATCTTAAAGCGTTGTTTCCTTGTGGAGATTCATTAGTTTGTATCATTGACGATAGGCAAGATGTTTGGAACTTTTCACCTAATTTGATTGCTGTGAAGCCTTATTTTTATTTCAAAAATACAGGTGATATTAATTCTCCTTATAAACCCAAGGAATCGACTTTGGTTTATGAAATGACAAAAGTTAAAACTGAAACTGAGGAGACAAAAAAGGACAATCAAGAACCATCGACCTCTACCAATGAAAATAAACCAATCGAGGATACAGATGATTATCTTCTCTACTTGGAAGACATATTGCAAAGAATACATAAAACTTACTTTCATAATTATAGAGATTTGAAAAAATATGTGAGTGAAGAAGAGGAGATTAATATCCCAGACCTGAAAAAGATAATACCTCAAGTACGAAAGAAAACATTGCAAGGTGTTAATATAGTGTTCAGTGGATTAATTCCAACAAATATGCCACCTGAAAAAAGCAAACTGTACTCAATGGCAATATCCCTTGGTGCCAATGTAACCAAGGATATAATTTTGAATGGATCTCCATTCGAGAAGACAACTCACGTTATCGCATCCAAATTCGGTACAATGAAAGTTACCAAAGCCCTGAAATGTGACAAAATTAAGATTGTTAATCCTCACTGGTTATATTGTTGTTCAGAGAGATGGGAAAAAGTTGATGAAATTTTGTTTGAACTAAAAAAAGACGACAACTTCGAAGCTATCCAAGATAAACCTAAATCATCTCCAACACCGACACCAGATAGTGGTTTTGAGGCTGGGTCTAGTAGTGGTGAGAGTTCTTCTCCGATCAATACATTTGAAGAGTGTCCTGTTTATGACTCAATTACCGGGAAAAAAATAAGCAAGAGTCAAAAAGACAATCTTGAATCAACTGAAAGTAAAATTTTGAGTAAACCAAGCAGTTCAAAAGTTTTTTTAGACGAAGATGAACTTCAATCAGACAATATGCACCAATTCAGTTCTTTATCGGGATTCTCGAAAAATGATCTTCAGCTCATGGATAAAGAAGTTGACGATGCTTGTTCTGAAGGTGATGGTGTGTCTTCAGATGATGAAGAGGATAATTCGCGTCTATTGGGTACCAGTTCTGATGGTTATAAAAGAAGAGTTGAATGGGACTCTGATGAAGAAGCGGACATGGGAGATGAAGATGAAGACGAAGAAGGGGAACATTCAAAGTATTCGAAAAATTGGAATAAGAGTAAAAAGTGTAAATATGCTTGCACTCGGTTAGCTGATGATGATGAAACTCGTGATTCATTTGCAGAACGCAGTGATTCATCGGGCAGCGATGAATACAACGAATCTATTGGGTCGGTTGATGAAGAAATGGCGGCAGCCGTTGAAAGGGAATTTTTGAGTTAAGTGATTATTTTCACCGTTCTCATTGCCATCTATACCATTCTCATTATCTTCATCATGTTCATCTTCCCATCTTACGTGAATTTTCATAAATTTTTGCTTTCACTCTTCTCACCATACTCCAGTTTACATCCTCATCCCATTCATTTTTGATGCTAACATTTGATGTTATCTTAATGTTCGTAACCACTGTAGTTAATTGGAAGAAGGTTAAATGTTAGCTCAAAATGTCTTTGTGAAATAACTTGATAAATAATAGCATTCAATAAATATTAGCGTTCTATAAATATTCAAGTTTTATTTGGATCTTAAGATGAAAATTATTGTAAAAATTTCATTCTATGAAATCTCCATTCGACCGACTATCGATAGATCGATCCAAATTCTCAATGAGCATTGCTCATGAAACTAATTTCTACTCATATGTAATCTAATATTGCAGTTTAAATCTTTAATTTACTGATTTTTATATTACTATTTCATTTTAGTTTTTTATTAAATGCATATTGATTGCCTTAGTGTCCTCTGATATTATCTAGTGATCATGATTCGCAATCCTGTGCTCAAACGGTAAATATTTCAATTTTGGTTATTTTTAGCAGTTTATTATTAGTTTAAGTTAATCATCATTTTTATCTTTTCAATTTCTCATTTTTTGTTTAAGTGCATTTCCAATGACTCTAGCTCCAAAACAAATGGAAAAGATCAAGAATCATTGTAAAATCATTGGTGTACCCTTCAAACTTGATGAAATAACGAAAACATACCAGTTTTGGGTTGACAATTTATCCTTTGGTTCACACTATGATCGTGATGAAAGACCCACTAATCAAATTAATACCATTAATAATGTTTTGACTAATAAAGCTCCTGATCTATTGTTTGTTGACACAAATAAAATGGAAGAAAGAATTCAAAAATTTTTTAAACTTGGCTTCATCAATAACATTGATAAGTTTTACGTATTTCATGAAGCACCTCATGGTTGGTATCTTCAAGATTGGAAACAATTCATTCTTAAATTCAATTATATTCAATACAGAATAATGCCATGGCTTTTATTTAAGCAAGTGAGTAACAAAGTTTATTAAATTATAATATACAAATTCAAGTTATTAATTTTTTCTTTTCAATTTATAACTAGGATGATCAATATCCGACTCCACATCCTTTGATCAAAGTATGTTCAGCTCTCGAACTACCGTATGAGCGAATAAAATCTCGATTCCTTTGGGTTTCCTCAGCAGGAGTCAAACCCCCAAAATTGAATGAAAAAGGTGGTGATAATCTCAATCTAGTCTTGATTCTCAAAAATCTTCTCCTCACAAATTCAAAGCATTTCGTCAAAACAGCTACACCTGGTATTCATATAAACGAATATGAATTTTTTGAAAAATTCATTGCTCATAGCGAGCTTGTTGAAGATTCTATTATGAGTGATATCACTGATCTACCTCCCCAAGAAGAAAACTCATATTTAGAGCATCATGAAGATGAAAACATACGAGAAGCGTATAAGGTTAAAAATAAAATGATTAAATGAAATTCTTGGAATAACTTTACCAACTATGCAGTTTAAATTGTGCTAACTGGGATAAGTAGAGCATTATTAATTCAACAAAATTTAGATTATTAAAAGAATATCTCTGCTTGGACAGCATTGAGATATTTATTATTGAGATTATGCAGAGCACATTTGTTTACAATTCAATCTTATTTGTCATCAAAGAAAGAGACCTGTGTTATTGTATCTAAATTGAACACAATGGAAGCTGCTCAAAACCCTGAAATGTGATGAAATTAAAGTTGTTAGTCTTCACTGGTTATATTGTCCAGAAATAAGAGAAAAAGTTAGTAACGACTTCGATGCTATCTTATCTTTGAACACAAATCATCTTCATCACGAACACAAGATACTGCTTTGAAATCTGATTATCTAACATCAATGTACCTGAATTATGCTCGTTCACGATTCATCTACCTAATAAAAAATGTGATAATAAGCAGAATCTGCTGAGCAGATATTATTTTTTTAAGCTAATTATCGTGTTGGCTATCGATAGATCGATCTTTAGTAAACATGCTTCTCGGTTTTGTAACACATGTTTAAAACAACTTTTATCAACTTCTACTTCAACAAGACATCTAACTATTCAATTCTTTAATTTTTTTAATCAGTATACTCAAGTTCTAATAAAGTTGATTTTCGTGGATTAGGTTACATTCGGAGTCATGCACCTCAATAGGTGAATATTGTCATTTTTTGCTGCTTTTTAATATTTTATAATTTACTTTTCATTATCAAATCTTTCTTGCAGTGAATTAGAAAAATGTACAAACAAGACGGAAGAAATAACAGACAAGTCTGCGGAATTATTTCCAGTGATTGGTAAAGTAAAGAAGGGTATAGGCCGAAGGCTTCAAGCGCCCTTACCAAAATGGTTCCAAGATTACTATCCATTTTCAAAAGATCTAGCTCAAGAATATCAAGTAGATTGTTTGAATCACCTCCTGGACAAGAAGGTGTTAGATGTATGTAAAAAAAGTATAGAAAACTTCTTTCCTGTCCAAAGAGCTGCTATTCCAGTAATAGTTGATGTTTTAAGCTGCAACAACTTTCATAGAGGACGTGATGTTTGTGTTTCATCACCTACGGGCTCTGGTAAAACATTGTCTTTTGTAATTCCAATAGTTCAAAATCTGGTTAATCGGGTTGAAATAAAGTTAAGAGCAATAATAATTTTGCCTGTTCGTGATTTAGCTCAACAAGTGTACAAAGTTCTTGAAGATTATGCCAAACCTTGTGGACTGAAAGCAGCTTTATCCGTAGGTCATCATTCTTTTCAAGAAGATTTGAATTGCATCATGAAAGAAGTTTCCCCTGGAAAATATAGATGGTTAATTGATGTCTTAGTCACTACACCAAGTCGTCTCATTGACTTGATTCATAATTGTGCTGGTTTCGATTTATCTTCATTACAAATTCTCGTACTCGATGAAGTAGACCGCCTGCTGGACTTTGATATCGAGTATAATTTGGTTCAAGAAATTGATGAAGCTGTTTATGGTGCTAAAGGTCGTGTTCCATGTCTTTGTTGTAGTACCGAATCATTAGATCCATCAAAGGGTATTAGAGGATGTACCTGCCTTGTATCTGGATGCTCTTTTCAAAATTACTCACCGTCATGGCAGCCATATATTAAATTAATATTTTCTGCAACTCTAGCCAAAGACACCGACAATTTATTTAAGCTTAACCTTTTCAAACCTATTGTTTTGATGGGAATAGACTCTGATAATCCAACTGAAGCTCCTTTATCAACAGAACAAGATGTGCATAAAATGGCTAAAAACATTCTCCCTGCTGAATTAAAGGAAAAGTTTTTAATTGTTCCGTCTATGAAAAAACCTTTAGCTTTCTGGTACATGATAACTAATCTCAAATATCGTCGAGTTCTTTGTTTCACCAGGACCATAAAACACTCTCGTCTTCTTACTGATATTTTAAAAAAAGTAGACTCTCTCAAAGTGTTCAACATTTCATCAAAGCTATCTGATGAAAGTCGTTCTAAAATTATTGAAAAGTTTAAAAATGGTGATTACGATATTATAATAACAACTGATATAATGGCTCGTGGAATTGACATCGAAGGAATAGATTATGTTATATCATATGATGTTCCTTTTGATGAGATCCAGTATGTACATCGTGTTGGTAGAACTGCTAGAGCTGGACGTCCAGGAACTGCTATTACAATTTTGTCTCATGATCAAGTTAAGAGATTTCACATACTCATGAGAAAAATTCATCTTAAAGAAGATCTTAAAACTAAAATTACCAAGATGAACATTGAGACGCGAAAGTTAAATAAATTGAAATCAAAGTTCCGTAAAGCATCAAATTC
Organism: Tetranychus piercei; assembly: GCA_036759885.1. NCBI lineage: Eukaryota > Metazoa > Arthropoda > Arachnida > Trombidiformes > Tetranychidae > Tetranychus > Tetranychus piercei. The sequence goes on from CM071878.1 coordinate 16,189,132, forward strand.
GCTGCGACAAGAAAACAATTTAGAAACATGGAAAAAAGTGAAAAGGAAAAAAGCAATTGCATGGAAAGCGTTGGGCGCTAATAAAATGTCGGAATCTAGTGACAAAAGCCTTAAACAGAATCGAGTTAAATAAACTATTTAATTTGCTTGCAATAAATAATTTTGAAATTAGAAAATCAATATAAAAAATAAAACTTTATTTTCAACAGATAATTTTATAAGTTGATTGAAATTATTTTCGTGAAATAATCTATACAAATAAATTCACTATGCAACAGTTTTGCGAATTAATTACAAGATCATTTAAACCCTTTATTTAGTATCACAGTGTCTAATCAAGCTTAGGCATTTTAATGCGCATATAACTTCATAATTCGAGCTAATTGTATCTGATTCACACCACAATTAAATCTGTCAAATCGAGCAAACTGCGAATGAATGAAGCTCATAATGATCATTATGATTGACTAATTTGATAAACGACGAAGCTTTCATAGGATGCGCAAATCACTTACTAAGAATGTATAAGAATGTGAATTTTATGAGTTTCAGAATTTTGAGGGAAAAAGCATCTTTATTGATCCACTTGTTTTTGCTCATAATGTTCATTTATTTGTTGTGTTTACATTTTTTGAGAGATGAAATAATCTTGAAATTGTATAACTTATAATGTTGATTTTCGCTTGTTAAGTTTTTAGCAATTACGCTTTCGAGTGAAATTGTCCATGGAGAATATACTTGGTTATTGTCAACCTGGTAATTTTGATAAAAAAGGTAACAAACTTGATCATCGATATACAGGAAATATTGTACTTTTTAAAATCAATTAATTTTATTGTGATCTTTCTGATTCTGTTTTTGAACCATTCAAGTTGATTTACCACCTCCTCCTTACGATGCAAAGATAACGCAAAACTCTGAGCCATTAGAGTTACCACTCTCTGGGTAAGAGTTTAAACAATAATTAATAAATGCACGAACACTAATTTGCATGAAATATGCTCATTAATCATTCTATTTGAATTCAATGCAAAAAAAATAAAAAATGAAAGAACGAGAGTTGAAAAGATCAGTGACTTCTAATCGATCCGCCAACTTTAATAGCAAATATGGTAAATAGTTATTTAAGAATATTAAATTGACAAAAAACTCGATGTTTGAAATTGGACATCCAATCAATCTTGAAATCAAGCATGAGTTCATTGATTGATTTGGTAGTTAGATCTATTAATTTAGTAAAAGTCTAGATTAATATCTTGAATTTGTTTACAAAAAATTGGTCGATATCCTTTTTTCACAGCTGCCATCTATTGAATAAAATTGTTTTGAATGTAAATTAGTAGAAAGAACCGTTTTGCACAATTAAATGATTGTAAATTGTTTTATACCTGTTTAATTTTATAAACAGAAATTTGGAATTGAGTGAAAATGATGTTTATGAAGCGCTACTCAATCATGTTTCAAAATTTATATGCTATGGTAAAGGAGTCGTGAAGGAAATGATAATCACCAAAATGGAGCAATTTTATGCTTATCGAGTAAGTTTATTTAATTTATTTAAGAGTAAAATTATTTATACTCTATTTAATTCTGAGTTATATTTTCTTATGTTTTGTTTCAGCATTCACTAGAAACATTCACTGAAAATCGACAAGTTTGTTGGTCTTATGAACCATATTCTGGTGGTCATATTGATGGTCCATTAATGAAGCAAATGTACGATCCTTGGGAAATAACAGTTGACCCATTGCGACAATTTGATCGCCATAATGTCAAGTTAATTATGCCTAATACTGAGATGTTACAAGCTTGTCCTGATTGCAATGGTGCTGGACGAATCGAATGTGCATTTTGTCATGGAAAAGGAAAGGTACAAGATTATTACTTGTAATGCTTGAGATTTTTGCTCTTCCGTGTCAATATTTTCTGATAAAATTTTCATCAATTTTCACTAACATTCGCATAATGTACCATTTAACCATAGACATCTTGCAATATTTGTAAAGGCTCTGGCTATACTTTTGGACTGTCAGGTGATGATCGACAAATGTGTGTTCATTGTTTCTCTGGTACAGTTACCTGTGCTCATTGTAAAGGCAAGGGTATTCATGGTTGTACAATTTGTTCAGAGGCAGGTGAGATTAAATGTTACGTTCAGCTAATTGTTCACTGGTAAGTATGTATAACAGATAACTTCAAAATTTTACTAATCACTTATTTTTGCTGTATTCTATTATGTTTCTAGGAATAATTATACTGATAGTAGCCTGATTGAACATTCATCAGACATTCCCAAAGACTTATTGAAAAAAGCTACAGGAGAGTTAGTTTATGACGAAATCAATGATCGTAAGTATTGAAGTGAGATCTATGTATCACAGTTAATTAATTTGTTTCTCAATCTTTCGTGTCTTATGTCTATCACTCGATCATTAGGCATCAAGTAAGTGTAATATGATTAGTGTTCATTTCATTATCAAAATATTCACATTTTAATTTTCTTCATTTCTTTTTGTCTGTAGGCCAATCAGGTATTTACTCGGAGATAAGGAAAATAAGAGTGTTGTTGATCTCATAAATAAGCATATTGCTCGCTATTTTTCAAAAGCAAAACCTCTGGCTCATGTAAATATTTCCATATCTTGTTCTGCGATTAAATTGTAATGCAATCCATTTCTATCTTTATATTTATTTTCAACAGAAACAACGAATTCAGCGCATTCCCATAACTAAGGTCACATATTCTTGGCGTAATAGGACAGATGAGTTTTGGGTCTTTGGAAATGAAAAAACCGTTTATGCACCTCATTATCAGCAAAAGTGTTGCTGTGGCTGTACAATCCTGTGAAAAGTTGATTGACAATCAAAAGTCATGCAATTCGGGTATTCACTCATTCTAATTTTACTTACACAGTTGTGAAGTAAACTTTATCGTTGAAAAATTTTTAAAGCTTCTCATCTTGGAAGAAGTTGGCGTTTTTGGCACTCAAAACAGCTAACAAGTGGTATTGATCATGGTTGATCCACGGTATAGATAAAGAAACAACAGGAATAATTGTGGCTTACAGAGAAGAATGTAAAGCAATATTTTTTGCTTTCCCTAAATAAGAGTCTCTAAACGTATCATAAACCCATCTTCATCAAATATTAATATCTTGAATATTTCTATAATTCTGTTGAGAAATCTTAATTGTTGTCAAAATGAACAAAATATACTTTTGTTGTATCTTAATTAAAGTCAAACAATTGGTCTTTGCAAAAAAATCTCAAAAAATAAAGTTGGAATAAAACCATTCTGATTACACAGGAGCGTGAATAGATTTAAGATGATCCATAAGAAAATCTGTGAAGAGAAAAATGAAAATATGAATCGGATAAATGTTTTTTAATGAAAATTTGATCAGAACTGGTTTTTCTCATCTTTCATTTTTACCCTCTAAACCATCATTCGCGTATTTCCTTCAGTGTAATTTTATCCATTGGCTAATACTTGAAATAGCTCAATCATTTCATATTTTGAGCATTCAATTGAGGCCCATAGGTGAGGCCATGGCTAACAGATGATAAACTGGTAACTTTCACACAAGCACATAATAATAAAGCAACTAAACATAGTTAAAATAAAAATGAAGATGATACTCGTAAAGCATGTAACAGAATTAGATGTTTTTTTAAGAAAATCAAAAAAGCTTTATATTTCGCTGCAGATGAAGCTGATAGAGTTTATGATGGATTATCCTGAATCAATCATCAAATTGAATTTCAACTCTCAATAATAATGATAATAGTAAAGTCTTAGGTTCAAGTTAGCTCGTTTTAACAAGCAACATTGGTTAAACTTTTTGATTATGCAGTTTTTCAACCTTGTTAACAGAAGGAGAAAGTTAATGATAAAAATGATAAATAAATGTATATCGAGACTCTTTCTCCATCATTATCTTCATCGCTTTTTCATCATCACCATCTTTTTTCATCTCTTTCGTTGTCCTTACCTAGTAGTGTCACTAGAAGACGGACTAAAACAAGATTTAGTCACTTAGAAGGGAAGATTAATAGGATATTAAAAAACAAGAGGCCAAAATTGCAAGATCATCTATACTTACCTTTCCTTAAAGTCTCTCAATTTAATCACCAACAATTACTTTTTCTAATAAAATGGTTAACTAGAAATGATCCAATGGTTGATGATACTCAGATTCAGGTTGATGAGTATCATGATGATGATGAGAATTAAAATGATGCTCATAATAGGCAAATATTTACTTAGATCACGATCCCAATCAAAAAAACCATTATGCAAGCAAAAGGTACTCTTTGTAATAGTTTGTATACGAAACTTTTGTTTAACTCACCAATGAAAAGCCAGAAAAAGCAAACCAATGACAAGTGAAGAGGGAAAATCAAGTTAACACTCACATTTAATGTACTGATATTAATATTAATAAATTATTTCCACTCGACCATTCATTATCATTTCATTTCAAATATAATAATTCATCTCGTTAAATTTAACAAAAACTGAATTGAAAAGGCAGCATCTGTATGAAACCAATCCATTTACAAGGTGCATTACAGCATTTAACTGTGAAATAACGTTAAGCTAATTAAAATTTGCAATCAAAATGAATAATTGTTTTTTAATCATGTTTGTACAATCTTTTTCCCCTTGATTTTGATCTGATCTATTTGCCTAATTGATTGTTCATTCATTCACTGATTTACAATTCAAACCAATCGCAAAAAAAGTTCAACCATTTGTAAATTGAAAAGTATTATCATCATCATCCTCATCATGATCAATATTCACAGTAACCTTAACCTTTACTCAACTAAAATTGAATAAACAGATCAACAGTAATAGCTTTTTGTTTGCTCATCATCATCAAATCAATTACTTTAAATGAATGCCAATTAAATTGTATCCAACCTTTGATTTCATCTCAATTGTCATTCACCACAAATTTCATTCAAATATCGGTCCTAATTATTCCATTATAAATCACCAGAAAAACAAATCCTCAAATAAAAAGATGGAACCCGAAAGCAAAACCCAAAAAATTAGAATCTAACCAAAAGCCAGGCAAAAATTTGGTAAATTTTTTTAAAATTAAATCAAACCAGATTGAATAGAGAAATTATTTAAACATTAATTCAATTATAGCAATTTACAATGTTGATCAAAACAAGATTAACCAAAAAACAGTAAAAGGTAGAAACCCAAAAAACCATTGCGATTTATCTTGAAGCAAATCAAGGTTATAATGATGATCATCAATTTCAATAATTAAGTTTACAACAATTACAACAATCAAATGGACAATCTTAATGTAATCAAGTAAAGTGATTAGCAAGGTAACCCTGATAATCACTGTTTACCCACAAAAATTGATCCTAAAGTTAACCTTTAAATTTATTCTGAGATGTTAATATCAGCAGCAAATAGCAATCTGAAAAAATACAATTTACTGAACAACTAAACTGTCAGGCTTAAAGTATTATAATTGTAGTATATAATTAGAGTTACCAAAACTATTAATTTACATTAAAAAATGTTGGTCATGACGTCTATGGATTGACCTTAACCCAAGCCTCAACATAGAGCTTGATAGGCCTAAGGCTAATTTCATCTTCATCTTCTTGACCCATTTTATTCTCCATTTTCATCTCTTCATCATCTCTAGACTCTAGAGTCACAGCTCTCTAGTTATCCAGATGATGAGAAAAACTAAGCAAAAATTGATTGTAACTTTTAATTATTGCGGTTACTTGGGTAACTGGAAGTCATTTATTTTACTTATTATCATTATTGAATCGTTGATTTAATGAAAACTCTTGTATAACTGGTGATCAAGGTAATGACATTTACCCATTCATATTAAACAAGATTCCCTGTTTTCGGGTATAATTTTAATCATCTCCAACCGGCTTAGTTTACTTGCATTTTCAAATTATTTAACCATTAAAATGATTATTGTAATCATCTTTTTTGCCTTTATTAATTATCTGTAACAATTCAATTTCAATCACTCAACACTTGAACATCAATAATCAGTTTGATAGTTTTGGTTACTCTTTCTGGTCTCATCCCCCTCAAAACTATTACCAACCCAATTAGCTGATTTTCATTTAAATGTTAATTGTCACTTCTTGATTGAACATTGTTAATTAGTCAACTGCTCTCGGCTAAAAGGCTTTTCAGGGCAAAGTTAACATCAGAAAACAAAAGAAAACCAGAAAACGAAAATACGCTTTCATTATCTCATTGTTACCATATTACTTAATGATTGCTATTAAAATTAAATCATTTATTGATCATAGTAAACACTTTTTCATGAAAATTGTCTGAAAAGAGTAAAATCATTCAAAATTGTCCTTAAATTTTGAAGTCTAATGAAAGATTCACTGATTGACTCTAGCTTTTGTGAGAATGAAAATTCCCAATCGCTTGTCCAATCTAAGGCCATTTTAATGCCATAAAATGACAATCATGGCTAGTATGAGGGTCGAACTCATGACCTCCGCGTTATTAGCACGGCGCTCTAACCGACTGAGCTAACCAGCCACTTATGGCAATTAAAATGATTTTATTATTCAATTGAAAGCAGTAAACATTAAAAATCTTAAATTTATTGGATTCAATTTGCAATTGTTTAAGCTAATTCTGAAAACGCCATCTTTTGAGCTTCTTGTCTATTGAGTTTAGTTAGACTAACTCATGAATTCAATGATTGAGATGAGTCAATGTTATCAGACAGATTAACCAGTTGAATGATAGTGAACGGTTTCTGCTTCTTGTGAGTGATTTCATTGTATTCATTCAAAGAATTGCTTTTTAGGCAATTTTTTCTATTCTCTTGATTTTCATTCCTTAAGAGTTCAATTTCGCAACTATTTTAAATAGTAAAAGTCAATTTGATAATATCATTCAAGAGTTTACTTGAATTTTAAATGGTTAAATCGATATTAACTATTTAATCAATTGAACCATTAAATAAAAAGGTTTGCAATCAATCCAATGAGAAAGTTGCCAAGATTTTCATTGATCGATTAAGTTTCAATTTATCAATCAAGATCAACTTGATTTGTATAAAGTTGAATGAAGAGTCAACCATTTTGTCTGAAAATTTCAAAAGGTTAATCATCAAGATTACACTCAAAATGCTCTGAAAGTCATAAATACAAATATTTTTCAATATTTTTCCCTTTTTGAATAGTGATCAGAATAAATGGTCGAATTGGCGAGTTTCATCGTTGAGTTGAATACATGATAACCATTGATGATGAAAAACGATTCTTTGAGATAACAGTTTTCATTCACTCGAATAAGTGATTATCTGAATAATAAAATCATCTTAATTGCTATAAGTGGCTGGTTAGCTCAGTCGGTTAGAGCGCCGTGCTAATAACGCGGAGGTCATGAGTTCGACCCTCATACTAGCCATCGTGTAATTTTGTCAGGTTTAGAAACAAAAGCAAATTAAATGGAAGCTTCTTGATTGTGACGATGTTTATCACTTTTGTAAGTCTTTAAATTTGTCTTTTAAAGATTGTTTTTGACGTTCAACAATCAACTTATGATTAAAGTTTCTTGTTAATTAATTATAATCATTATTCTTAGAGCAAGCTTTAATTAGTTTGATTTTGTCGGCCAAATTAAAAAGCTGAGACTTTATTATCGAAATCTAATTTTTTGTTTGTCTATCATGTAGCTTGTCATTTACTTTAATGAAACTTCAACAAAATGTAGCCAAATTGTTGACACGTTCAAATAAGCAAAGCAAATAAGAACTCTGTTTCTCTTTGTCCAACCAATCATCTGATACGAACTCTGAGTTTAACTCAAAGTATTCCAATCATGAATATGGAGAAACTTAATAAGGTTACTCATTTCAATGGAAATATTAATCGTAATTGAGTCTGTAGATGACATTTTTTCTTACTCTTTAGATTGATAATTTTTTTCCCTTTTCTCCTCTCTTTATAACTGACGAATTACTTCCGGCAAAGAAGTTAATGCCCATGCTGTGTTAGGGTGGCAAGGAAGATACATGAGAATGAAAATGTGAAAAATAATGATAATGATAAAAGCAATAGTAATAATAGTGATAATGGGTATTATAAGATCGGAGGTCACCAAACTTGATTGGTTCCAACAGTGTCAACAAAGATCCTCCTCTGTTAAACAATCAATTACCTTTATTTCATCTACCTAACTAATCTACATTCATCTTTATCAAATGATTGATACTTTACCAATTCATCATTATTATTATTATCACATCATAATCATATTACTTTTCTAGCCCAACATGAAGAAGAAGATTGAGCGAAGAAAAAAACAAAGCTAATAAGATATGATATTTCCGCTTTGTATATCATGGTTTCATGTCAATAAGCAGACATTGATTCAAGCCATAATGAAAAGAGTTGAGTTGGAACTTGAAGGATACCATGTGAGGGAGTTTAGCTGCATTTGAGAGTCAAAAAATAAAATGGTCAACTCATCATTATCATCATCAAGTGGAAAGGAGTGATGAAAAAAAATAAAATAATGAAAAGAAGACCAAATCATGTTCATCTTAACCTGTTAAAAGCTTTTCTTTGCCATTTTTAGCTTAATAACACGGAATGTAGGGAAAAAACAATATATAATTTGGTTGATTGTAGATGCATCTTGGTGTAACTCGATGCAAACCTGATGATTCTCAATTTTCATCTTTCTCAGAATTACAGGGCAATCAAAATAATTTTTGGATCCTCTTTTTCTTTCACATTGACCGAATCAACTTTTTTTCTTGCCATCCATCTAAGCTCCTCATAGACTCACAACAGTTTACATTTATAGCAACAACGAAGGGTTTATATTGAAGACGAGCAAGATAGCAAGACTGTGAAATGATGAAAAAAAAGAAAAAAATGTTAAAAGAAAGAAGGAAACTGATGATGAAATAAACACAACCAAAAGAGAGATGATGAATCTGCCAAGTACAAAATCAACAAGAGATTTTGTTGAAATTTTTTTCCATCCAAAACATAAACAGCATTACCATTGAGTAGAGAAAAGGAGAAAAAAAATTGGAAATATGAGAAGAAGCAAGTTGAATTTCTTTTGATTCCTTGACCATCCTTTTGATTGAAGATGTGTATCACCAACATTGCCATAACCATTAACTTTCCATATCTTGTGTGACTTGTTTCAGTCTTTTCTTTCATCCCCTCTCTTTGAATCAACAGCTCTTTCCTAGCATCACCATAACCATCATATATTTATACTAGAATAAGAAAATATTGTTGGCTTGGTTGAAAAAACGAAACCAAGAAATGAAATTGTTTCACCAAAATCAATCTATTTACAGTTGATGTTATTATTGTTGTTTGGTTTTGCATTATAATACAATAGCTGCAAGCCAATGTTTGCTCAAACATAGAGAAACAAAAAAGGTAAATATTGGTAAAGTTGTGTGGCTCTGTGTGTGTAACTAATGTTGATATTTGGTTGTGAACATCAGTTGAACATCATCATCTTTTCATTTCTCTCTAGTTTGACTGTTTATACCATGTGAAACCATGTTTATACCATTTTTATCATTACCACGAACCATAACCAGCAACCGATTAGATTTTCCATTAAATAGGTTTTTTTGCTTTGAATGTAATCTATTAGCAGCAATAAATATAAGTAAAAGTTCTTGTAATGTGTATTTCACAGGTTGACACATTTGTCAATCAGGTTGTCGCCTTTTTTTGCCACCAACTCAACACCTCAATCTTGTCTTTGTCTTTAACCATTTTAACTGTATTTACTTCATTTTTCCCCAATGATCGTATTGATTAATTTGCAATTTAAATTAACAGTTAGACAAATATTAACATAATAATCATTAAACGATGCAATACAAAAGAAAAATAAAAGTTGAATTTAGATAAAAAACCGTTAACGTACATAACTATTCGTTAACAACCAGTAACCAACCAAAGCAAACCAATAGATGAAGCGAGGGAGATACAAAAAGATACCCTTTTCCCAGTTAAAATGAGATTAAAATATTTACAATTCAAACCATGTTTACCAACCACTTAATCATTCATTTCTGAATCAGAATGACAATATTAATTGTAAATTAACTGCAAATGGTTAACCACTAGAAGTTTGCTGAAAATGAAAAAAAATGTTCTTTCGAATCTTAAAAATAAAGAAACAAAAAAATCATTGAAGCAGACAAATGTTTGAATATATTCCTGAAGAAAAAGAAAACAAAAGACAAGATTCAGTTTCAAGAGATAGATTAATGTTACAACTTACAGAGAGGGAGAGAGAGAGAGAGAGCGAAACATGAAAAAAATCATTATTATGATCATTATCAAAATCATATTGAATTACATGTTAACAATGGTTAAGGTTAAAAGCAAAGGTAAAACAAAATGTTTAAGGTAACCTACATTTCGACCTTTCAATAGCAACAAAATAAAAAAAGTATGAAACCAAGAGTATAACATATTTTTTGATAAATAATCCTTTTCATTTGAGAAATCATTTCTCATCATCATCTTCATCATTTGCTGTATCGTTTTAATACTTTCTTAAAACCCATTAAAAACTTTACCCTCAACAGTTGCCTTTAATGTTATTAAATTTTCGTGATCATTAAATTCACCCTTTATTTACAATGATAGAAAGGTATTTTATATACTTTTCATTCGGTTCCTTCCATTCATCACCCTGGTCAACACAGGGTCATCTCGATGAAACATTTTAATGGTCATTCAGATAATTGAAATCATTAATGTGAAAATACATGCTGATCAAAGACTGAAAACAAAAGCAGTCCATTGCAAGTTTATAGACTGGATCAGCAAATGAAGAGATAAAAGGACATCTCAAAATTTTCCTTGACTCTGAGATTTATTCAAACATGAAACTAACCCAAAGATCACTAGCTTATTTTGCATTATAATTGTACCAAGAAATTGACAAAATTTGGATTCAAATTAATTTTTAATTGGAACATGAAGTGATTCGAAAAACAAAAAGGCAAAAAATCTGAATCTCACTTACAATTGATTTCCTTATGCACATCATTATTGAAAAAAAATTGAAAAAATAAACTCAACTTCTTCCATGGTTTACCATAGGCTATCAAATCTTTCAAGATGTTTCAGATTTGCATCAAGAAACATCATTTGAAGACAATAATAAACGCAACAAGTTTTCAATATTATTGCCTTCATCAGTCAACCATTCACATAATATTTCATCTTTTTCTTCATCATGTTATCACGAATCGGTCAGCGATCTCTTGAGGGTGGCCATAAGAAGTAGAAAAGGAAAGGAGAGAAATGAGATTGATGATGATGATGAGGTAAGAAGCTATTCAAGGTTGTAATATTGTTCAGAAGGAAAACACTTTGAGCTAAATTATTGCCAATTTATTGTAATAACAATTCCCAAAGTCAATAGCAATCAACAAGTTTTTTTAAAACCAAAATTTATCTCTAAAATTGTTGGCCTTTTTTGTTGAACATTTATTTTCATAGGGAAAAAAAGTTGCTATAAATGAGATTGTGATTACATTACATATCGCTATTATTACAGATAATTTTGACCTGCAGATTGGTTTTAAAGTGTTAACAAGTAAAAGTATGAAAAATCATTTGATTGCGTGATTCAACTCATTCCAACCATTATTATTGTTAAAAGGTTTGACAGTTTAACAAACATTTCAGAAGTGAAGCTCACAATTTTCCCTTTTAAATCAAACAATTTCTAGCTATTTCGCCTTTCGCTGTTAAAGACTCAAGATGACATTTTATCCAGCTTAAACTTGACCCATTTTACATGGAGTAAATTGTGAGAGTACTTTGTAGTCCAATCTTGCCCAATGAATCCTCTAATAATGGTCAAATGTTTCAAAATAATCACACTCAATACTTTCATATTTTATCCGGAAAATGTTACAAACTTACTCAATATCATTATTTTGTATTGCATTTTGTTTAGCTTTTGTTTAACCTTTTCTTACCAATCTTCAAATGGATAACATTTTCATGATAAAACCTGTACGACTTCATCTTTTTTTCCTCTTTCATTCATCTTCTACCTTTTTATCTTGCTACTTCTTAGATTTAGTTGTGCATTAGATTCACTCGAACCTTTAATCCTTTGAGATTAACTGAATTACATTGGCAACTTTCTTTGCATTTGTTTCTTTGTTTCTCTTCTTTCCTATTTTTGATAGTATCTTTGATTGATAAGCTGTTTTTTAGGCATCAACGTTAGTCTCCTTTGTTACCTTAATAGTTGCTCTTGAATTGACTGTCAAAATGAATAGATAGCATTATAAGCTTCAATTAAACAGCTAAACATGACAAAATCTTTTCTAAATCACTCATTATTTGTCTTTATCTCAGTTCAATGGCCATATGCTTTTCAATATGATGATTGTAATACCATGATCATAATAGTTTTGGGTCAAATAAAATGAACATTGAAGTCACATTCAAATCACAGTCTCAACTTGAATCCTGAGATTGATTTGATTCTAATAAACGCTTCATCTCTGTACACTTAAACATCTGAAGTATTTAACGTTAAAATCAAGCAATAAATATACTTTGCTATTAATCAATTGGCGGATTGAATCTACAAATTATTTAAAAGGCTTTCTTTCACTGATAATGCAACCTAATACATAATGACCTGAAGAGACTTGTTTGTTGATTCTGAAATTTTTCATGAGATATTGTTCCTTGTATAATTGGAAGACCATGACAGCTTATTAAAGCCATGATATTAAATGATTGAACAATGTGGTTAACCTTTTCTGAAAATGATTATCTAATCTGATTTTTATTAAAAATCTATTTGATGGCAATAAACCATGTTGCAGGTAATAAAATGCATGAAAAGGAAGAAATATGCTGAATAAATCAGTTAAAATTATTTATACTGTTTTATACGCAAAATTTGCCTTGATGGTGATAAAATAAGGAAAAAAGGTTCACACAAAAATTGCACTCAAAATGGATATAAATCAAATTACTATCTTCTTCTGTAGATAAAAATCAAATAATCCAACAAATCAATAGTTGCCACCCTCAGTGATTCTTAAACGCGATGGGTAGCACTGATAGAGAGCGTTTAGAGTCAATTGAAATATAAATAGCAAACAAGGTTATTATGTGCTCACAAATTCACAATGATAATGATGAGCCAACGACCATCTAGGATAACTTGTTATGATGTAAAAATTGAAAATTATTTCACAGACAAGATGCTTCTATTAAGCTACATTTGATGGGACAAGTGGAACTTGTTAGGTTGAGAGACTCGAGACTTAGGGCCTAAGCAAACTAAAGATGGTCACTAGACATAAAGATGATGGCGATGAAAGTGATCATTTTATGTTCATAAAATGGATTGTCTTTTGTTACTTTTGGCCTTGCAAGTCTAACTTTGCCAGCCGGAAAAGTCTCAATCAGTGAGTTGCAAATGTGCCTCAACCTGGCCGAGGTTTTGCGTGACTTTTTAGTCCTTTAATCTGTTAACAGTCTTTAATCATATTCATCAATAAAATGAGCTGAATTATAGATCACCTATGGATGTAATTGAAAGAATGTGTAGATGAAAAGGGAATCTTTAAGGTGATGATCAAAATTACTGTTGATAACCTGCAATTAGCCTTCGAATGAATCGTTTGTTCGTGGTTACTAAACACTACATTAGGTACATTTAGGTAGACTGCAAGACGAATTAATGCATATCTTTGAAAATGTACCTTTTGTTTGTTACCCGATCTACAGGTAAAGCTGAGGAGAAGAAAAAATGTTGAGATGCTAACAAAAATCAACTTTAAACTAGCATCATCTTGTATTGTAAGGTAACAACAAAAGGCTTTGACTTGTGTATCCAGTAGATGGCCATTACTAAATGTATCCATGTTTTGCTTGAAAAGTGTAGGTAAAAAGGTACAGGTATGGAAAAGAAGGGGAAAAAGAGAAAAAAAAGAAAAGAGAAGATAAAGAGAAATGAAAGGCCAAAGAAGATATTTGATAATATTTTACATGGAAAAGGTAAAAGTGCTTGTAACAAGCATGAACCCTGGTAAACAGCTAAAAAGCCTGAGGGTAGAAAAAAGTTAAAGTTGAAAGTTATTTCACCTTGGTAAAGGTAAAGAAGAAGATGAAGACGAAGCAAGGCAAAAGGAGGTTAAAGATTGGCCCACCTAATGGTAAGTCTATGGGGCTAAAAAAGAGCAAAAGGTTGAAATTTCATGTAAAAATGTTCAACAATATCGTCCTGGGTTTCCATGATAATTATCATCCTTCTAGTGATCATCATCTTTTACTCGTTACTTTTGTCACAATTTACTGAAAATTACAAGTTGAGTTACCCCTGACTGAGTAAAGAGTTTTTCTTTTTTCTTCTCTTCTTGTTGAAGTTTTTCTTAAATTGAATGTTGAATAGCAAGATGAAGATGATGATGAGTAGTTTTCTTTTTCTCTCTCTCTTTCTCTCTTTCTCTTCTTACTTTTCTCCCTCCATTTTTCACCCTTAAACTTTTTTCTATTCCAATGAGTTTAGTCTTTGTTAGTCCGTTCATCGGTTCGTTTTATAAGTCAAGTTACTGACCCTGGACTACTCCGTTGGTAACTTTCCTTCAATATGTTGTAAGGTGAGAAAATGCAAGGTTATCCAACAATCATCCTCCTCTTCATCTTCATCATTTTCTTCAACTTTATACTGTGAAAGATTTACCATTTATCAATATACATTTCTTGTTTATAAACTAGCAAACGTTTTTTTTCCTTCTAACCTCATCTCTTTGCCGTGTGTTTTCATTTATGTATATAAATTATCACCTCATTTCATCCAGCTTTTACTGTCAACACAATCATCATCTAATTATCATCTTATAATTAACTTGCTCCAAGTAATAATATTATTAATTGTGTTATGTTTAATGTTACATGACTTTGGTGGAAAGCAAAGGATTTGACAAAATACGTAATGCTATACGCTTTGTTTTACCCATGTGATCATATCATGTGAACTTGTACAGCTACATTAACTGTAATCGTTTGGCTTTTTTTCGAGAAGCATTTTTAATCTATTAATTAATTCTGCTAAACTATTGTTAACATGTTATTTGTAATTAATTGTTGTTTGACAACCACAATTATGAGTTAAATGTGCCACCTTTTATCTTTTAAAGTGTTTTTGGCCACAATTGGAGTTGTAAATTCGTAAATTTGCGCTTTTATTTCTTCCTAAACAAGGCTAATGGGTCTCTTTGATTTGCAACTTTATCCATGTGTGAATGGCCAGTGTCCACAGTATCGCAATAAATTGGATTTAACTAGTTATTTAACCACAATTGGTACTACATCTTCACAAATATCTGATGCAACAACAAGTGCACATGGACAGTCAGTGAATTCAAAAATGATTAATTGGCAACCCAAAGGTCTAATGCCAGTCAACTCTTTGACTAATTCATCTTTTGACACTAATGGTACTCTTTACTCAAGCATAATCAATGGATCCTCGCCAGTAACATTGGTTACAACAACAAAATCTTCATCATGGATTCCAATACAAGCCTTAGGTTTAAATTTAAGATCTGAATCATGGGTCATACCATTGTTAACTTTATCCTCCATCAACGTACTTTTTATCCTGTTGCTTGAGAGTTTAGTGATCTTTCGTGTCCACCGTAAAACATCTAAACCACCTCAACTGTTTCTTGGGCAGACTCTTCTTCTAGCCCTTCTTTTAACCTCTCTCCACGGATTTGCAACTCTACTCTCCCCCAACCATTTAACTTGTACCCTTAACCAAGCTGGTCTGGGTCTTGGTTATTCCCTGATTTTTGGTACTCTTCTAGTGAAAAGTATATTCCTGTTGAGCCTTCACTCGGGAACTTATCTTCCTCTACTCTATCAATTTTTACTCCTCTTCTTTATCATGTCCACTCAAATAATACTCAGTATTCAAGGAATCTTTACCTCCCCTGCTTTCTGGGATCACTTTAACTTTTGGCCAACCTTTTTGTCACCCTCTTCATCATCATCATCATATTTGTCTACTAGTTCAACATCATTACCATTAAATAATGTAACATCGTCCACCGATCCATCATCATCATTATACCATTATTCAACTAAACAACCAACCCTTTGCTCTGACCTGTCAACTAATGATACTTATTACTATAGCCTGGGATACAATATTTTACTTCTCACCATTGTTTCAATAATATCATTTCGTATCCGTCGTCATCGGGAAAATTATCGAGAAGCACTTTTCATTGCCATCTCAGGCTTTGCATCAATCCTTATCTGGATAACTTGGATAACTGGTTCTTTGGTTTCCCGTGATTCGGGTCCTGATGCTTTCACTGGATTTGGCTTACAAGTGAACTCATTGATTGTTTTCCTTGTAATGTTTACACCAAAAGCCAAACAGTTGATTAAACTATCCTGGGTTAAAGGTGATGCCTCGGGTGGAACTGATGTTGACCTGGGCGATGATGAAGACGATGGAATTGTCAATGAATACTGTGATGATGAAGATGATGGATGCGATACAATGAGAAGAGAGCTAAGAGATGCAGTTGGAGGAAGGCGTATTGGGTGTCGAGAAGGAGGGCGTCGAAGGCAGCGACAAAGACCTTCATTGGGAAACAGAATAGGAACCATTAATCGAAATGGTTGTTCCGTTGAATATTCTGGACACGATTCAAATCAATCTCTTTGTGCCCAATCGTTTGTCCATCTAAACCCAAATTACCTTTCACATGCACACTTACTTTCTCGTCCATTTTATCATCCTCTTCACCATCCAAACCATCAGTATCCTCTCCATCAACCTAACCGTAAACAAAACCAGGCAAAAGCCAAACAATCCCACCAAATTTATTCATCAAGTAATAATCTTGTTCACTCTCATGGTCATTTTTATTCACAGCCACCACCACAACAGCCAGCATTACCATCACAGCCCATGGATAGCATAAGATCATCCCGAGAGAATTGGAATCACCAAAAGAATCTACTTAATGGAAGTAAATCATCAACTAATCATCGATCAGATAGATTCATTTATACCAATACTTTATTGAAATCATTGACTGATGAAAGTTTTGCCTTCTATCGGATACCCAATATACCACCAATAAAACCAATCTATTTGAACAGCAATAGATGAAAAACTCGAAAATTGTTCAACTATCCAAACCGTTGATAAACAATCATGATCACTGTGAATCCATTTGAACCATTTGATTGCCTCAACTGTGTCCATTTTATACAATCTTCAAAAATTTTATCATTTAATGGAGCAAACCATTTCGCTTGAAAGACAAAATATCATAATTTATTGATCACTTTTTTGAATGGACACATTTTGTTTTCCATTAAATATGGTAATTAGACTAATAAAATCACGAAGGATTCACAACCATGATCACATGTGAAAAAGATGTCAATGAAACTGTGGTTGCTGTGTCAATCAAGTCAACTGTTATTAACCATTTTATACTCAATGATGATTACCATTTTGTTCCCTTCCTTCTATCAACCAAACTTAATATGAAAATTTGTAATTTGATTTGTTTAAAGTTAAACTTAAACTGTCAAGATTAACATATTAATGATAATTTTATTAAAAAAAGTGTACAATAATGATAAGAACACGTTGGATGAGAAAGATTTTCTGCTTTTTTACCTATTTTTACACTTTTGATCACTGATTTAACCAAATTGACAATGAAACACGCAATCAAAGTGAGTGACAAACCAAAAAGCAACAATGAAAAGGACAAGAATAACAAAAAACGGTTGACATAATATTAGCATTAGAGAGTCTAAACCAAGTCTAAAAGTATGACCATTTGATATCAACACTGAATAATAAATTTGACAGTTCAATGATAATGATAACTAATAGTATAATGTTATTGTCCCAAAAATCACTTGATTTACACTTATCAAAATGACTGATTATCATCTGAGAGAAAACAATTTATTCACAGTTTATTCTAATGAAATCAAATTGATATGAAAATCGCTTGTTGACTCAATTACCATTCAAATTGCAACCTTTTCTCAACTCAACATTTTGACTAAACTGACTTTGAACCAACCTTTTAAATATTTGAAAAAAAACTGCAACTTTGATTGAACCTTTTTGCCTTTGACGATAATATCATTAGACTGAAAGTGTTGATGTTTTGAAAGTTTCATTCAATCATGAAATGTCTGGAACCTTTCATTAATTTTCATTTTCAATTGGCCAAAAAGAAAAGGTGAAAAGAGCGCAAGAAAAAGATGAAAACAACGAGAGGAATATGATTAATTTTGTTCATCTTTTCTTGATAATCTCAGATTGACATGAAAATTTTGTAGAATTGAACGAAAAACAGTGAAAAAAGGTTAAAAATAGATTGATCTCTTTTTGCATAAATCTATTGATTAACAATCCTTTATTTTATCTTTTGGATAATTGTTTTCACCTGAACATTATTATGGTAAATGCGATTTGCATGTTGTGAGAGTTGATTGAGAAGAGAGAGAGAGAGAAAAAAAAATTTCAATTGAGAAGCAAAATATCAGGTAAAAAGAAGAGCATTTGAAATGCTCATCTCAAGCTCACCCACTCAAAGAGCAACAAATATCAAGCAACAAAAAAATAGGTAAACCCAAAGTTTTCATGGATATCGATTCGCAAATCATTCAATCTGAAATTAGACAACAACAAGAGTAGAAACAAAAATTATATAATAACTGACAAATTAAGAAGCAGCAAAAAGAGAAGCAAAAATATGATGAGAAAGGAGAAGTAAAAAGGAAAATCATTTTCAGGATTCATTTTTTTCTTCTGTTTCACTCCCAGTTCATCACTGTTCACTGTTCAGAAGTTCACTGTAACTCTTATGCTTCTAATTTTTTCCAGTCTTTTCATCATTCTTCTCCTCATTTCATCATCTTCATCTCATAACAAAATCTTCTTGACTCTTCTTATTTTCCCTTCAGTTTCATGAGAATACGCATGATCTTTCATCATCATCTACGATTTACGTTTATTTATTTTTTCATCTTCTTTGCGTTTCCACTCATTGACTGACTCACTCCTTGAAACTCCCAGAAAATTTCATATCACTTACTTTATATCGCTTTCCATTCCCAGTTTCATTTACTCATTGATTCTGTCATTTCTCTCCTCTTTTCCCTGGAATATCATGTGAACTTGTTATTAACATTATTGTTATCATTGTTGTTGTGTTACAACGCTTTGACTAAACCATTGGATTCATCAATTGAAACTGTTTGCTATTAATACAATTAAAGCCAAAATAGCAGCACAAATAGCTTAACCTTCAATCAACCTTTTTTACCTCGTTTCTCGACTTTGTTTGTTGATTCAAATTTTGATTCAATTTAATTGTCCTTTTCGTGCTTTGGTGTGCTTTTTGTTTGCAAAATATTCAACAATTAAAACAGTTCAAACTTTGGATTAACTGTTCATCAATCAGTGGATATAAAAGTTGACTTGAGATTTGTGCTTCTTTATCATCCATCAAATGGTGTTCAACCCTTTCAACGTGTCTGGATGTTAACTGTTATGTTTCAATATTTTAACTAATTGTGATATTTTCAGTGCTTGTCAACACACTGGATTAAGATTGAACAAGAAAAATACAAAAAAGTCTAAAAGTCAAGTAAGTCGACACTTTTGATATTTAAGTTTAGCCAAAGTTTTTCTTTTATTTCATTTTCTTTCTTTTGCTGGTCAATTGTCATCATTTAAACAGGTAAACATGAACAGAGAGAAAACATCGAAAATATATTTCATTTTGAATCGATAAATTGTCCAAATAATGGTCACCATTTGTCATGCTTTTTACAACAACAATGGACATTATTTTTTGGTACAATTTAACCTTCAAATGAAAATAGAAGTAAACAATTCAATATTGATTAAAAACATGAGCAACTTGAATGCAGAAAAGAAATAAGGAAATGAACTTGCGATTAATCAATTGGACAATTAACATTGTCCTGTGAATTTCAAAATTTCTAATATCGATAATCAATTATAACCATCTTTCGGTGATCAATTTTAATGTTGACAAGTTGCATTATAAATTGAAATAATGAACAACAGGAAAAGTTAAAAAACCTTCCAAGATCATTTGCTTTCAGCTAAATATGGACTAGTATTGATTAAAACTTAGGTTAACTATTGAATCAAATGAACTTTTCTCAAATCTTTATTGATAAAATTTACTGTTCATTCTTGAGTCTGGGTTGAACATTTGATAGCAACATTGACAGATACATTTCAATCTATGGTTAGGAAATCTTTGCCCGTTAAATCTGCCTTCTTGTCGTAATTATTTGAAAAGCATAAATTGCATTTTAATCATTATTAAGATCGATAGTTGCATTTAGATATCATATTTTTGTATATTAATCTAGCTGGATGAGGAATACTTGAGTCAATAAACATTTTGAGTGATGCGAAAAAGCTTTTACGAATGTTGACATTCTTAAAT
This sequence comes from Tetranychus piercei, assembly GCA_036759885.1. NCBI lineage: Eukaryota > Metazoa > Arthropoda > Arachnida > Trombidiformes > Tetranychidae > Tetranychus > Tetranychus piercei. Next base: position 16,209,687 of record CM071878.1, read on the forward strand.
ATTGAAATCTGCAAAAGCTGTAAAGAAATGAGCTTATATTCTTCAACCTTTTCAATTATCCTGTTTTTTCAGTTGTTATTAAACTCTTTGAAACTTTCTTTTCAAATGCTGCTGTTTATTTAACTAAAATATTGTCAACTAATTATATACTTTCTTTTCACAAAATTATCCAACTGCATAAATTGAGTAAAAAGTGAGAGTAAAAAGAAAATTAAAGCAAATTAATGACAAGCTCAGGTTTGAACGCACTAACATTGTGGACTGGATACTGCAAAGGAACTAACAATGTATCAGTTGAAACCAAATACAGTTGAATCTTATTCAACAGTAAGCTTTGGTTGAAATTCATATTTTGCAAGAAACGATGACAATGTTCAAAATAGCCAGCAAAGGATGAATGCTTGCCAATGATAATGAACCATTGTCATTAACTAACATTGATTTATTAATAATCAACTGATTATTGGTGTAATTAGCTTCATACTCTAATTTCTGCAGCGAAGAAGATGATTGTCATTTCCAACAAAATCTTTTTGCGCTATTATCCCATGAAAGTTTTACTATTGGTTGATGCTTAGAGTGTCGATTTGTTTCAATGTTATCCCTTGAAATGTTGTAATTAAGATGCTCTTTTCAATTTTTCAACATTTTTATGCATTTCTTCCGGGAATCAAAGACAATTTCAAAAAAAGTTCTGAACCTAAATTGAGCAAATGAATGAGTGAATTTCTGTCCGCGTAAATATATGGTATCCATGAACGTTCGTTTGCTTATCGTTTACATCAGTAGCATTGGTTCAGTTTCAACTCGATTTTGTTCCAATTGATAGAAAAAAAGTTGAAAAGTATTTTTGAAAAATAAATTTGAAACCCTTTCTGTACGACTTTCAAACAGTATGACATTGTTTGATTGCGAGATTAGTTTATACAGGTTATATTTTGGAGACTGAGAGGGCTTATTGAGAAGCGAGCATCGACATTATGACTGGTTTCAATTTTTAATCAAAATTTGTGCATCTGGTGTTCAATGTTACTATGCCATGAACACATTCCCTGGTTAACTTGTGTTTTCCTTCCATTGTGAGTTATTATCATCATTTTGTGTTCCGCAAAACACTGGATAATCATTCCCTGTGGTTTAATTTCATCACTTAATCTTAAACTTGTCTCGGTAAAGGCTGAACGAGAAGGAAAAGTTTTCATGGTTTTACTTTCACTTTGACTCATGGTTTACATGATTAAACGTTGAGATAACCACGTGAAAGGGAATCATGAGAGTTTCAAAGGAAAGTTAATAAAGATAATTGTCAACATTATATTTTTCACATGACCATTAAGAATGCATTATTTTAACAGGAAAAGTTAATAATAATATGAAACAACAACAGCAAGTGTAAAAACATTAAAAGAGCATTAAAAGACTTAACCAGAATCCTGCGAGTTTCATTATCTTTTCAACTGCACGCTTAGATTATCTCATGTCTGCTTTAACCTCCCAGTAACCCTCTTGGTCATCGTCTAAACAATACTTGGCTCAACTGCAAATCAAGTCAAACTGACTCTAGTTTTAACCAGAAAATGAAAGACTCAACACTTTCCTTTTCTCATTCATTATAAACAAGTTAAGACAAAATTGAACAAAGTAATTGCTCTGTTAGCCAAGTTCATTCATTCCCAGGTTAACATCCTTATAGATATTTTTTCAGTCTCAAGAGTAGTAATGATTATACTTTCAACAAGTTCACTTGATAAGCTTTCATCTTACAAGCAAGCACAATGTCCAACTGTAAAGCTTGTCCACTCATTGAGTATTCATCGAAATGATAAAGAATGTCATTTTGGGATGAAAAGAGATGCAATTATTTCGATGAGAAACAATCTTGTCAAATGAAATACAAAATTGACATAATCTGAACATTGTTGATGCTCCAAGCTTTTGTCCTGTCTGGCTATTTACAGATTTATTTTTGATTCCATCAGAAACTTGAACTGGTCAGTTAAACTAGTTTATTTCATAGTCTTTGGCAAACAATGTCTCACCAGACTTACCAATCGATAGTAAAAATCAAAACTCAAAGCTAAATGTTGCTATTAAAGGATCTTTATTTGATCTAATATTGCAAAATTTTCAATCGATTCAACGTTCTCCATCAAACTTATTGAATATCATGAATCATGATTAAACTGTTCACTTGATAAGTACAATCGCTTTTCAATTACCAACAGGGAATTAATTAGTGAATTTTGTGTAACTCAACAAAAGACTAAATGTTAATACCATTGAAATTTGTGAAAACTTGATGTTTAATTAAAAGCAACATTTAACCGTCAATTTTCAAAGTTGAATACAAATGACTGCTCAAAGGGAAACCTTATCCATGTACTTGTGATAATTTTCATCTGTATATTAACGATAATAAGCTCAATTTTGATCCTCTTTTTGAACCATTTTTTGTTCAATCTTGTTAAATCATGGCAACAATAAACTGATTTTATCCTGCAAATTGAATCATCAAACAAGGAAACTTTGCATGAACTGAAATGAAGAACAAAAAAGAAGAGTAAAAAGATTGAACCACAAATAAAATGAAAAACCAAATATTTTTGTCTTTTCTTTGACTACTTTTATTCCTTGTCTATTAACCATTTAAGGTTACCATAACTACTTGAACATTAAAAGTTATTATGAATATGTATACAGAAAAGGTTGGATAAAAATGTTGTATAATCATTATCATGCTTGAATCAATCATAATTTGAAGCAATTGTTGGAAGACCAAAATTGAAATGAAGTAAAGCGCAAAGAAATAAAAAAGTGAATAAACATGAAACATATAAACAGAGTATAAACATGAATATGAAGCAAATGAAGTAAAACTGGCAACAAGAAAATATAAACAGAAAAAGAGAGTAAAGTTCTTAATATTTTCAGGGTTATTCAGAAGATGATTATATAATCAATGTAATCAATTTTAATCAATAATGATGTTGATAATTGTGAGGTTGCTTTTAGGATGCATAACACCAGTGTGAAGGTGAGAAGGGAAAGAGAAGAAAAAATCAAATCATCATTTCAAGTTGTTATAGAAATGAGCATTAATCTTTAATCATTATCCTATTGAACATGGTTACACTTGAAACAATTGAGTTAATCATTTCATGTTACAGGATAGCATCGCCATGATGAACATTGTTGATGTTGTTTCATTGGAAACTAAAATATTGATTAAAGATGAAAATTTTCATTTCTTTTTCGCCATTCTTTCTGCGCTCAATTTCAGTTGATTAATCATGTTATGCTTGAGTTGAAGGAAGCTACTTTAATGTAAAAATGATTTTTGCGCTGATTGAAAGTCATGGTTTAAATAGCAATTTTAAACATTTAAAAGTTGAAATGTTTTTGGAAAAGAGCTGAACAAAAGTAGAAAAACGAAAATCTGAACTGACCAATGAGTCCTACTTGAGTACCCACCACACTCCCAAATCCAATCCACACCGTTCGTCATTACTGTCGATTGAAGAGTTTAATAACGAATTCGAATCAAACTATCATTACTCATTAGAAAGTAATTTTAGTGCTATTTAATTGTTCGGTATTTCATTTCATATGTTTTTATCGTTTAGTGTAGCGTTGAAAAAAGCACCTTATCATTCGTGTGTGAATTCAGGTAGAACCCATTTTTATAAATTAAAGAGCTTGAAATTAATAAACTGACTAATAGATATTTTAGCTTCAAAATGAATTTCATTTTCATTTTCCACTTTTTAGCAAATTTGGCCAATAAACGCCTTCAAATTGAATTTTTTCATGCTCGTGTTTGCCATTTTTCGTTCAAAATGAAAAATGCGCTCTCATTGTGAACATTTCTTCTCTAAGGAAATTTGTAGATCATCAATTTATAAAATGATTCGCGAGTTCGAAGCAGGCTCTTTAAGTTATTCTACGTTTACAGGAAGACTAAGGAACGTGTTAACTTCGAAAAATGAACTTAAATTAGAGGAATTTCGGGAAAAGATCCATGCTTTCGAATCATTTACTTGCTAAGAAGCTAGAAATTTTCTCAATAAATTCTGATTCGAGGCAAGAAAGAAATAGGTTATCGCTCATTTAGTCGAATCACTGCTGCTTGTTATAAAAATGATCAAGTTGCTAGGAAGTAGTGTAATGAAGTTCATGGTTAAATAACAATTATGGATGATGAAACTCATGTTCCAATCGATGGTCAATAAATTGATGGTAAAATGTTTATTTTGACTTTAATCTGGTAAAAAAATGGCTTCTCTTTGCCATCAAATAGTCAAGTTTGGCGTGCAAATGAAACACTTTTGGTTTACTTTTTTGTCTACTTCAGTGTTCAACTGGATGGATGATGATTACTATTGGTTATGAGAGAATAAGAAATGCAGTTTATTCTCATGGAATCAGTATTGTTTCATCATGATATAAATTTATATATTTATCTTATTCGCTTTGATTGTCTAGTCTTTATCTGTTCCAGTTGAACGCCAATTCAAATGAAATGTTTCAATCCTTTAACAGAGAGAAAGAAAAACTTATTTGTTGAAAAAAGAAGAAAGAAAAGAAAGAAAAGAAAGATGGAAATGATGAAAATGATGAAAAAGCAGCCAACTGTGAGTATTCGCCAAATGATAAAAAAGTATTCAATTTCCAGACTGGGAGTTGAACTCCCAGGTTCAAAGTATTGTTGGTGAATTGAGAAGCGAGGAAAGGTCAGAAAAGAAAGTTAAAAGAGCGAATGAGTGACCATTTGATTGAGTAATAAATGGTTCTTCTAATGTAAATTGATAATCCAATTTTTCTTGGTGTATATATTTTACTGAAGTGAACTTGTGTTGAAAGTGCGGCAAGTTTATTGAGTAACAGAGTTGAACAGTTGCTGGTCAACAAGGAAAGATGAAGGTTAAACCTTAAAAGATGAAGAGAGACAAAAAGAGGAACTCAAAGAGACGAGGAATGAAGCCAATAGAATGATAATGATGATTAAAGTTAAGGTTAAGGCAACCATAACTAAGACAATTGAATTGAGTTACAGATTACATGGTTTGCCTTTGAGTATTCAGAAGAAATGGATGAAAATGAATGACAAAGAATAACAATGAAGAATAAGAAACATTCTTATAAATTTATATGAATCCATTCATACATAAGTATATACATCATCACCATCATTATCATCATAACTATTGTCTAATATTCAGCTTATTCATTTTATCATTTCTTCTTCTTCTTCTTCTTCTTCTTCATTACTTTCGTTGCTTTTTCGAGACATTCATCATTCCATTTTACCCTTTCAACTTAACTTCACAGTTTTTTCATCGTAACCTGAAAGGTGAGAAAAGGCAAGAAAAAATGGAAAATGGAAACAATTAAAAAAGATTTTGTTCATTAAACTGTGAAAAATTACAAGATGAAAAGAGCTTTGATTTTTTGATCAAATTTCATCTTTTCGCACATTTTTTCAACTTGAATTGATGCGATTCCATCTTGTTGCTGCTTGTCAGCTTTGTAAATTTATTGGTCAAACTGTGATTAAAATGACAAATTAATTCTTCTCCCTGAATTCATCTATTTTCATTGATTTTTAATGAACATAATTGAGAGAAGAAAAAGGTTTCATTTTAATTATCAAGTGAAACTGGCAGTTGAAGTGAAAAATTTGGAAGCTTTTTGTTTCACTTGAAGTAACAAAAGGACAGAAAAAAATAGATTGATGTAAATTGAAACATTGAAACAGTTAAATTGCATTTCCAAATTGAAATTCAAAACTTGTTCTCATCACTTTACATTCAATTAATTAATTTCAACATTTGATTATTATCACAATGATTATGTTAATAATGGTAATTGAATGAACTGAAATTGTTGATGAACGAGAAGAGATACAAAAAAATGAAATTGAAAAATGAGATTAAAAAAAGTTGTTAAAAAGTGGAACCAAAAAACAAGTTATAAATGGTTCAAAGCAAATTATTGTAAATATTAAATTAAATAATTCCAGGAAAATACTCTTAATCAATTAATTAGAAAGCAAAATGTAAAACAAAAATGAAACATTACAATCTAATTGAATTGAATTGACAGAAAAAAAACGCCAAAATCAATAGTTTCTCAATTAGATTGAAATGAAGTTGAAAATGAGAATCTAAATGAAACCAGAAAATTTTTCAACCCAATTAGACATCGATTAGACTTGCAATGGTTTACATTGTTTTTTTGGGTTAAATTCATTTTCGGATTGTTTAAAGAGCAAATTGGTTTGCCTTTTACACTTGTCTTACCTTGATGAATATCATTTTGATGTGATTAGAGTTTGATTAATCTGGTTTGAAAACTAGCCATGTTAACGTGCAGAGACAACGTGAGGTTACCATGAAACCCTTTCATTTATATTGTTGCCTTTTCATTTTCATCATCATTATGATTCAACTCAACTACTTGCTCTTAGATTAATCTGTCAACCAAAATTGAATCAACTGTCAATTACAACTGTTCTGATTATGATCATCCATTTTTAACACATGATATCATGAGAAGCAAACATTTCTTCTTATTCTTTCCAATATTCTGTGTGTTTCCCTTGCTCAACGAGTAATGTAAACATTGAACATTTTTGAGCTGATAAGCAATGAACAAAGTAAAGGCCTTTCCTTGCTCTTGTTTATTGCTTAACTGAAACTTGCTCAATATCAAAACATCATTTTTTATTGCACAAATGTGAAAATAAAAGTATAATTTTTGTCCAATTTTCTTCATTTATTCATAATTCTTTTCGTCATTTTCTTCTTCTTCTTCTTTTGCTACTCTTTTCATCCTCTTTATATTCAGATATTATCATAATATGTTGTATCGATTGTACATTGTTATTTTGAACATGAGATGAGGGAAGACATAAGCTTGTAAATTTGGTAAACAAACGAAAGTTTGTGAAATGAAATTGTACTCAAAGATGAAGATTATCAAGATGAAGTTCACATTGTTCACATTTCATGAATAAAGTTATGATTAGAGTCACGTAATGGGTGAGGCTGTATGAATAATATATATCTGTGAATGACCATTTGAATGGCCATTTGAATGATAGAAATTGAAAAATGTAAAGCAACGATCAAGAGTGGGCAACACTTGAGTTGACCTTTTATTTTTTGGGCAAACCAGAGAAAAGGTCAAAGAGATAACAGTGAGATGAATTTTTAAGTTTCCCATTTTACCAATTGCAACAACTTTGACCAGTTTCCATTGAAATTTTACAATGTCAAGCTACGGTCATTTCCAGTTAAACTAAAGATTCAAAAACTGATTCTTTTTACACGGAAAATGAAAGTTTAATGAAACTGAAGCAACCTTTTTGTGCTTGCTTTTAGTCTCTTCAAGTTTCACATTTCTATGAATTATAAATTAATCAATCAAATTGAGATCAAAGCTGAAATTTCATGGAAATCGTAAACTATTTGGAAATAAATTTACCAATTTTTTCCTCAAAACTCAATGTTCAAAATTGAATGATTGTCTTTGCGAAGCTCAATGTTTAACTTTCAATTTTACTCGCAATTTAAAATCCTGAGTAAAAGCAATTTTGAACATTTTTTCCCGTTTTTCAGTTTATTAGTTGAAAATTTCACATTTGCTGACTTTATTAAATCTTTGCTTAAAATCGCGTTTCGGAATTTATCTGTCAATCTTGTTCCATGTTGAACAAAATTGACTTGATAACAGCACTAGTAATAGCTAACAGTGTTAACAAATTGGTCGAGATTCATCTTGATTCATCCTTTAACCAGATTTTAATACCTTCAAGTCTAGCGATAATTCACTTTTTCAGTTAAACTGGCAAATAGACTCGAGATAACAGGATAATTGTGAGGGAAAATGTTGATCAGAAGAAGCAGGTAAAGTGCGCTTTTGTTTTTCATTAATCTTTCCACATTTGATGGATAATAAAATGAAATGTTATCCATCAATTTTTCAACTTTATTTACATGTCTCATGAATTAACAATACAACACAATTTACTTGCACATTTGCCAGTTGAATCGATATTTCTGTTTCCATCCTTTCCACCATTGTTAACATCATACTTTGCTGGCAGTCTTTGTTATTGTTTTTAGTCAATTAATCGATAGTAAGTGAAGCAAAGAAGAAGAAAACAAGAGAATCGATATTGGCATTTGCAAGCTCATTGTAAATGAAACTATTGTTATCGTTACAATAATGAATAACCATTTAATGGTTTCACCTTTAACCTGGTAAAACTGAGCAAAAATCAAGACGCCAAAAGCACAGTTAACTTGATAGTGAACCAAAGATTTCAACTTTAATTATTTTCTTCAAGATTGACACTTTAAAATGTCAACAGTTGTGTATGTTTTGACTTAGTAAAATGAAGAAACTAAAGTTTACAATCCAATTGGAAGTCACAGTTAACATAAAAAGGTTCATATCATCAGCCTTTTTGTGGCAAAAAAAGGCAAAATTGTCTCTAAATTTCGTCGGCAAACGATTGCATTGAACATTAGATTTTAAATTACAGTGATTTGTAAGTTCGGTTCAGATTTTAGCTGAATTATTCTTATTGGCATTCTTCTTGCATTTTTATTGGGAAGAAATCGCATCTTTTTTTCAAAATCAATTTCTCCTTCTTTTGAATCAATTTACATTCATCATTTGAGTGAATACGAAATTGAACTTTGGATAAAAGTTTTACAAAGAATTCAAAAATTGCGATTTTCTAAAACAAACATTTTCCAAGTTTGTGGCTGATGAAATATTTGAAATTTATCCAACTATTGGTTGTAAACAATTTGGTAAAAGCTTATTTTCTAATCCTAATTTTATTGCGAATGTTGAACCAAAAAGCTGAACAATTAAACGGTTTGTTGAAGAGTAACATTTCTATCAACAAAACTCGACTAAAGTAAACTTTGAATTGATCTAAATTCATTTTGATACTGAACAACTCAATAGATGATCGCAAAACAAAAGATTTCAACTTTCGATATTTGACTTTTGTTTTATCATTTTGATTGTTCAAATTGTATAAAACTATCAACTTGCAAATAGAATCGTTCAAGAGTTTTGTTTCGCTTGGCTTACGAAAAGCCAGGTTAAACAGTGAGATGATGATGAAAGAGCACAAATGCAACAATGGCAGACCTTGTAAGATGCTCTGGTTTCACATGGATTCACTCAGTTTAACCTTGAAACAACTGATAACTTTTCAAATGTTGACGCTTCAACATTGTAAATTGCAATGAAAAGTTTGATGAAAAATTTATAAACTTGATTATCTTCAGTAAAGCGAGCGAATAACTAAACTCTAGATTTTCTGATTATTTTTCCCTGATCTCGGAATAATGATGAAAGTAAAATGTTTATTGAAATATACAAATGCTGAGAATCCCAACTAATAACATTAAATAATTGAAGCGACACTAAGCTTTCCAGCTCATTTGAGCTTTTTTATTTTTTAGATTTACATTGACTGCGAAGTGATCACTGATCAGACTGGAAGAGTAAAGAAACTTATCACTTTATCACTGTTATCAGCATTATTATCATAGTCAATCCCAGTGTTATTAGAAGTGGAAAACAATTTGAAGAAGAAAATGTTGAGAGTTGCTTGAAACATGTGACACATGATGAAGAGTGCAAGATATTGATACTCAGATTTGAAAGTTATAAGTTTGTTTATACGGATTGGCAATGGATAACTTGGAGTAAAGTGAGAGATAAATTGAAGATGAAATTCAACTTTTAGCTTTACGGTTGGCAGGATTGCTTCGAGGATCTTGTCAGATAAAGCAAATAATGTTGCTCATTATGAATCTGACAAATGCTCCAGATTACGAGTCGAGTTTTCTGTGACTTTATTTTTCTCTGTTTTAAATTTGATAAATTTTTCAGTTCCTTTTGGTGAAACTGGGAGAAAAGGAAAAGAATGGTTTCTCTGGTAATGAATTTTTTACTGTTTGTGGTGATATTTTTGTCTCTTTTTTTCCTTGCCTTTCACTTTGACCAAACAAAGAAGATACGATAGAATGGGCAGAACAATTTTCATCATGGAAAGTTTCTTCTTTTCTCTCTACTCTTGTTCGTTACCTGATTCAGAAGTATTATTTGCGCTTCTCTGATTCAATGATTGACTGTATTTTCATGTCACAAACTTTATGATATCCAATCTCAACTACTGTACTTGTGGCAGCTCTAAGAGCCATTTTTAGTTATTTTTTGTCTTCTGTTTCTCTTCTTTGCTTCCTTCTTTTTGACATCATCTTTGCTCGGAAGAAGGTAAAAAAATAAGTGAAAAACAAACCATGTATACACATCAACAACATGAGAGTTTCTTGATGATTTTTTTTCTCCTTCTTCCAAGTCTCTTTACCTTTACTTGGGTTACATTTTTCTTCCAGTTCTGCTATTTAGAGCATTAATATACTTTACTAATCTCGAGCAACAAGCAAAGGAAATGTTGGTAAATTAAGAAACTTCATATAGACAGACAACAATCAATTATGCCACACAAAATCGGTAAGATTCTTGCAAACTTTTCGCTCATTTTTGCACGAGTTTTAGTTTCTTCAAATTAAAAGTCGAGTTTCCTTTAAAAGTTTGCTGGTTCAATGTTTATCCACTGTAACTGAATATTTCGACTTAAATTTCTGGTCTTTTTGTAGAGTTTTGATTCCATCTCAAGATTGTCCAAATTTCAGTGCTGAATTGAAAATTATCCGTTTCTCTGTTTAATTAAAAGAGTCAAATGCACATCTTTTCCTTGGGATTGTCCAAGGTTTGCTTCTTGGAAATTTGTTCACTGAATTGGTTATAATTTATTGATGAATGTTTTGAAATTAAATGCTTCTGTTAACTTCAGACGTTAGTTCACCATTTGACGACACTTGAGAGCAAAACTTAGCTCGTTCACTCGTTTGATCTTTCCTTTGACCTTAAGCAGATGACGATAGATTGAAATACCAGTCAAAAGTAGTTTGTCAAAGGAACTCGGAAAGGGATCATAAAAAGAATCAAAAAGATATTTTCTAATCGAACAACTTTTCGCTGTTTTTTGCATCAAAATGAATCCAACGACTTTTTTTATTCTAATATATTCTCTCAGCTTTTCACCATTTTTTCATGTAACCACTAATAACCTTTGGGAATGAATTATTGTATAGATTAGTATAGTAATTTGTGAGCAACTATCAATCCTGAGGCTCTGCTATGCACAGCTATGAATATGCCTTCAGCAACAGAGACTCACAACGATTTGGACAATTGGTTAGATTCCTTCATGTCTTCATCATCACTTGCATGTCTGAACCTTTTCCTTGCAACAAAGCTGAGCATAACCGAAACCATGGAAGAATGTTGTGTAAATTTGCTGTTTAAAGATGAACTCAGCCAACTAGAGTGAAAATGGTGTTTAAAATGTTGAATGCACATCAGCAAATGCATTCACAAGTTATTATCATTGATAAAATGCAAGTAATTAACATTGAAGTAAGTTTAATACCAATAATAGGTTTCTTTTAATTATGAATATGACATGTGAATGGGAAAACAATGAAATATGTTGGCAGTTTCAACGCTATTGACTGGGAGTTTTTCCTTCTCTCATCTAATAAAATAATATCAATGAAAAGGTGAAATGGAATGATAAAAGGAATGGTTGCGTTGAACGGAACTAATTAAAGTAGAATGTGAAAAATAGCTAAATCACATTTCAGTTAAAGATAATGGTTCTAAAAAGGTTTTCCAGGTAAACCAGTAAAGAGGCAAAAGACGAAAAGAGAAGGTATATTTTATTACCTTTCCACTTTTACCGATAAAATAATTACTATCTAAAGGGTAACATTAGACAGTCTTGGGAGAGAATAATTTAATGCATTTGTTCAATAATGCAAACATTTAATTAGTCATAAAAGGTGTATCGATCTATGAAACATTCGAGTTTTGCCTAAAGTTGCATTAATTTTTCAACATGAAATGAAAGTGCCAATGTTTACCATTCTTTCACTCGCCATTCCACCAAATTGCCCATTACTTGTTTTATTGACTAATCAAGGTGTGAGCCTTGTGGTTCATGATCTGGACATTCATATGATTTATAAATCTGAATTCACCTCTAAGTGTTATAAGATGTTAGGTTGCAACAAAATATGTCAAAGGCTGAAGATGCATTGACATTTGTAACAGTAAACGAAAAAATTGTGAAAAGCTGGACAGTGAAGCGATACAAGGCACAAAAAGGCAGCAAATGCAATAATACAAAGCGCTCTGTGCAAAATTTGTTTAGCATTGAATTGTTTTGAATGATGTGAGCTAGATTTTACTGTTAATCAATCATTGTAATCTGTAAACCAATTTACTCTGAAAGGATTTAAACTTTAATATTGTTTGATTGAAATGCAATTGTAATTACAATTGTATGTGCTCGACAATGTTGCACTTTTCTGGTAAAATAAAGGCTCTCTTAACAACTTTACACGAGATTGAAGTAAACTTTGCTAAACAATTCTTATTCCTTTCAAGATTCATGTACATTCACCGTCTCATGAAATATTCAACTCATCACATTCATCTTGACTTTTACCATAATCATTGTTAGTCGAGCAAATATTCAATGACTGAATCAAGGCAACAATAATATGAAACAATCCACATCCAGGGAGAAATGGTTCCATTCACCTGAAATGTTAACATTTAGCGAAGTTCAACTCTTTGATTAATATTGCGCAAATATTAGACTTTAATTTACGCTCTAAGAGCAGCAAAAAACTCATTTCCCATTATTGTAATTAAAAGTGTTTCAAACATCATTGTTGGATTAGCAAAAAAGGAGAATCGGAAAAGAGGAAAAAAAAGTTCAATCAATTTTTGAACATTTTGTTTTTACCGCTAATTATTAACGATAATTATTCATTACAATTAACATTAGTTGGTTGACACACTATTAAGCTGGTTTAGGTGGAGATGAAGATAATGGTTGAGAGGTAAATTTGGTTGAAAAGCATTAAGATGTTGAAAGAGTTTCGATGAAAATTAAAGGCAAAAGGTTAGTTAATTTATTTAATTAAAAAAAGTCAAACTCAACAATCTTAATTAACGCATTGAGATTAAATTATGAACCAACTTTAGTTTCATTACTGTTCATTTGCCAATAATGTCAACCTGCAACTCTTGCACCGTTAATTAGCTACATTATTTGAGGAGCGATCCAAATATAGCCTTAAGGATGGACTGTTTTCACTTTATTGTCATTTCTGATTGAACCAAGCTTATGCTATTCGTTATTATGAAGTGCATTGCACGAGTTTGGAGTGTCTTTTCAATGCAAAAGTACTATTTCAAAGTTGTTATTGTTAATAAATTATTATTGATAACTATCTGCTAATGGATTGATAGCATTGATACAAGACGAAGGTTTGAAAGACGTTTCTAATGAAATAAGTGGTGAATTGCTTGAGATTTCATGACAAGTTGATTGCGTTCATCTTGCTTTGCTATTCCTTCTGAGTAATTGTTTTACATGCAATGTTAATGAATGTAAATAAAATGTACACATAAGGTGCAAATGCTCTGAATATGGGTTGATTACGAATAATAAATAAGGTTTGGTTAGTCGTATATACAATTCTGGTGTTGATATTGCGTATGAAGACAAGCTAGTTATATTAATACATTAATACAATAATAATACATTGTTAAATGGCATGAAATGAACACAAAAACCGAGGCTTCTTTTCATTTGTTTCAATATTCAATTTCACGGTATTTCTTGGTATTCAGATGAAACTACCGTAATTGTCCGTACTTTTTCCTGCACTAAGTTCACCAAATAATGTAAATAAACCTAATGTTTTCATTCTGTTAATAATCATAGATGTACAGATACATGAATATGTTTACGTGAAACCAAAGTTTCTTTTAGATTCGATTATAAAGCGCTCTTTTGCCCAAACATGAATTAAGCACATAATACGAACTAGTCTCTGCTTTGACTTTAGTCTCTGGAATGGCCTTTCCTGACTGAAAAGGCATTTCTAACATGAGCGAGTCTAGTCTTCTGAAGGATCATTGTATTAACATTTAGCCGTTGTAAAGAAAATGAGCAAAAAGTTATCTTTGAAAAATGGTTCGGGAATTTGAAACCAACTAAATCACGATAAAGTTGGTTTTGAAGCTCGTCAATCATTGAAATAACATAAGACTTTCAAGTTTCCGTTTCGAGTCTAAATCCTAGTCGAAACAAAACACTATTCAAGTCAATTTTACTAACTTTGATGGACTTGCAGTCGCTTTTCAACGCAAATCATGACAACTTTATCTAACTCAATTAAGAAACTTGATAAACATAAAAATCATGATAAACACTTGGAAAGCTCGAATCGTTAATATATATTACCGATTGAATAAAAGACAGCAAAGTATATATTAATAATGAACAATATCGTGAGTTTCGCAACCCATTCATTCATTGTTTACCAAATGCATATCATTATTCGTACTTTTCATATAAATTCAATATTTCACTTTCTGTATGAATAGACTGATTATAATGGAAATGATTTTTCTCATGACAATTTATGAGGAATTTATTTGTTTGACAATATTGTTCGCACTCTCATCTTGAAAGATACTGAACAATCGCATAATAATTGAATGATTATTCAAAATTGACGAGAAAAAAAAAGAATTGAAAAGCAAAAGAAATGCAGAAAATATTATGAAACAGGGAAATTCATTGATTGACAGATTATTATCATTTTTCAAACCTCAAGCAACATCATTATATTGTTTGTTTATTGATGAAAGAACGGTTAAAGGTTACAGGGAATGACTGGGAGTTAAAGTGTAAATCAGCTGAATGGCTGGTTAACAGTGAACTGTTGATTAAGAATCAAAAATGTTGAAAAATGAGAATCGAAAAAAGGTTTCCTCAAATCAGAAGAAAAGGAAAACAAAATGTAAAAATACATCTCATTTCATTCTGATAAGTATTATTAATAATATAAAGTTGAACAGAAAAGAGGAAGAAAATATATTTCTTGCAATTCCAGAACATTAACATTGACATGAAAAGAATCAAAAACCAAATCTATTGAAATGAGAATGGAATACAGAAATTTCTCGGAATCTTCTTCTTCTTCCAACAGAACTTTTAACGGTCTCAATTTTTTTCTATCAAAACTTTTTTCCTTCCAAATTTTCTCTCTTCAACATTTTCCATTTTTTTGTTTCATTTTGTTTTCTTCTTCCAAGCACACCTTGAACTCTTCATGAATGTTGCAAGGTTTATCTCATTGAAACTGTTTCACCTTTTACCATGTTTTAATGCCAATCAATAATGTAAAAGCAAATATTCACAATCTTCTGGACCAAAGTGTTATTCATCTTGAAATTTAATAAAACAACTGTCCAATAAGGAGAAAACAGAAAATGGAAAATGAAGCAAAAGAAAAAGATTGAAATTTAAAATAATATCAACATTCTGTTCAGGTTATTGCGATCAACTTTTAACTTTTTTTGCTCATTTTTTCTTCTTCCTTCTTCACATCATTATTGATATTCAACTTTGAAGCTGAAAAAACAAAAGCTAAAATGAAAAAAAGGAGCAAAATTTGACTCAATTTTGTCATTTTGATTCAATCGCCAATTCAAACCTGTTATCATGTATTTATAATTTCAAATTGTTACTCGAAAAGATGAAACAAAAAGCCAGAAGGTATTTAAGCTTATTGTTAAAAGAATGAAAAAAAAGTTCAGATTTTTTCTCTTCCTTTTCTATCAACTCTTGTCTAGTTTCACTGTTTATTGATTTTATCCTTTTGCCTTCTTTTTGTTTTCATATTACTTTTGAGATAAACTTATTTAGATGTTTTCATTTGTTTCAAATAAAGACTTAAACATGTCTTCAGTCTTGCCCATGTTTCATCCCATCAATGCTCATCTTTCTCAGCTTATCATCATTATCGTCTTTTCCCTCAATTTATCATGTTTAGCTTTTGTTCACTTTTCCAAGGCACTTTGCGCTCTTCTGCTTGAAACAGCTTGAAGGCTTTTAAAATCAACTCAACTCAACTATCAATTGAATCAACTTGCCATCAATGAAACTCTTTGCACCATATTGGCAACTAATGCTGGTTATGATACTTGCAGAGCAAGAGCTTGGTAAACTGCAAGATTGACGCAAATTGATTTAATAAACACTTCTTCCTTCGAATTGGAACATTTAAAGATTCAAAGTTCTTGCAAGATGAACATTTGCATAAAGTATACAATCACAATTAATCATGATTCTCATGAAATGTTAACTTGACTTAAGCACTTTCCAAGTTGTCTTAATCTTGATAAATGGCTCAACTTTTCACAGTTGAACCAACTTGGTTCAGTTTTAATGAACATCATTGAGTTATTGTGAAACTTTAATTTATTTTGTTTCCTTACAAATGTGCCAATCATCATTGAAACTGTCATTAGAATGAAATTTAATTCAATTTATTTTAAATTTACTTTCACCAGCAAAACCAGAATATTTACTCCAATAATAACCATTATATCTTTGGATGCTTCATCATTTTAATCTTGTAATGCTTTCTTTCTTCCTTGCAACTGTTTAACCAAAATTGAAACTCATGAAAATTTGAAAACGCAAAAATAAAGTAAATTTTGGGTGAAAAAAGGTTAAATAAATATCAGCTAATGCTCATTTTCAACTCTGATAAGTTAATAATTAGAGAAGAAAAAAAGCTGAAATAAAGGTTTACTCGGAGTTAGGGAAATAATGGATAACAGGGAATGCTTTGAACATGATTATGATAAATATTAATATCTTGATGATTATAAATGTTATCATGATCTCTGTAAATCTAAAGGTTGAAGGTTATAAAGTTTCACTTTGTAAGTTGATATAAATAATGAAACAATTTAAAGTGAACCTTGAAAAGGTTTGAAAGCATTTCATAGACAATTAAGAATCCAATTTTTGTTTCATTTCCATTCAATTTCAACTTGCTTTTCCCAGTTTCCGCCAACAACTTGAGCAATCAGATGAAAAATCTGTTTTTCATATTGAAATTAGGTTGATATTAATGGATAAAAGCATCATTTTCATTGCATAACATTGGATAGTCAATAGTCAAATGATAAGTTAATAAAAGTCTGTCGAGAGTCGAGGTTCTTGGTGATTGGCAAGAGGAAAGGCTCAACAGATAATATTGAATAAATTAATTTCATTAATTCAAATGTGTTCTGCATTAGGAAAGAATTTTTTTTTTCTTAAATTTTTTTTTCTTCTTCTTGTTCGTCTTTGGACCAAAAGAGTTAGGCAACGGAAACGAATGCAAGAAAAGCCAAGAAACGGAAGGAAAAGCCAGAGTTTCAAGAATCGTTGAGTTGAGAAAAGTTCTTGCTCTTGTTTTTGGTTTATTTTGTTTTCATTTTTCTTTCTCGTTTTTGGTCCATTCAAGCTCTATTTATAATGCTTTTGTTGCCAATGGATGAATGAATAAAGTTGGATTATGCAATGAAACAGTATTTCAGTGTTAGTTTGTTGACATGATTCTTGAAATGATTAATTATCAGAACATGCAAGTCTATGAATTTCAATGGTTTACTTGTAAAGTTGACAGTTGAAAGTATAAATAGAAATAAAGTTGACTTTTATTTTTGTACAAAAAGAGTTGAGATTATTTTAGAGATAAAATGTTTCATTTTTCATCTTTTCAATTGTTGCTGCAGCTTTCAACCAACTGATTCAATATTCAAAAACATTATTGGATTATTTGCATTAATAAAATCATTTTTTTCTTTCAAGTAAAAGGGTTCAAACAAACAGATCGCCTGCGACTTTGAGTAATTTTGACCCAGTTTCGTTCCAACGAACAAGCTCTTCCAGTCGTTGGACAAAGTAACGTTAGCAGCGAGTATGAACATGTTGGATCCTTTTAGATCTTGAAACAACTTCAATGAATTTTTATCGAAAATTCATTTTCTTTTCAATATCTTTTAAGAATTTCTTTCACTAATTTTCTCTCTTTACCTGAAGGCATCGACTGTTGTTCAGGGTTAAGACTAGCAATCAATATAAAAGTGACAAAATCGAAGTAATTAAGGTTCCAATCGGTAAGAAACTCGATGATTTCTGTAAATGAAGGAACACTGAATAGATATAAAATTTTTATGTAAAAATAACTTGAAAAGAAAATCTATTCGAGATTCAATTCTGAATTGGATATTATTAGTTAATCTTTCCTGATTCCCCAATGAAACTCGATTTACATTGTTATTGTAATTGAACATTTGGTTTAACACAAAACTGGATTAAAAGCCATAATCAGAACAATAAATATTCATAAAATTGAACATTATTTGATTAGTTGATAAAAGTAAACAGTGAAACATTAAATAATTGCTCAACATGTGTACATATTGCATTGATATAACACTTTGTGCTACCATTTTCAGTGATAAACTGAATAATAAAATATTAATCTGTTTACAAGAATCGTTCATTTGATTAACATTTTTAATTCCTTCTGATTGACTTTTAACCTCAATCAACTGACACAGATTATCAGAGCAATTGTTTCACTCCTTACTTTGATCACTGAATTCACTTGCTTCTTCATTTCAATTAATATTTATTGGTCGTCAGAATAATGCATGAGAGTAATGATGATTGATTTGGAAAAGTTGAAATAAATTTGATAATGATTTGTGATCATTTAACAATATCTAATCCGGTTAAAAGCAAGATTGATTGTTCAATCAGTTGGGCCGTTGTTTTCCAGTCAACATTTGTTCAAGAGTTTAAAACTCAGAGTCACTTTATAAATATTTTATTTGAATGTATTAAAATATATTCAATTTAAACATTATAAATGAATAATAAATAATGGCAAACATTAGTGAATGTCAAAGGAAAACGAACCAGTAAATGTGAATTGTTTGCATCTCACTTTTAATTCCCTTTAGTGATTCACAATTGAATCTTGGTGTACTTTTCTTGAGCTTTGCGACTTTTATTTATCTTCTTGTCTCTATTATTGTGTCAATCTTACAGCAACTCATCATAATGAGATTGATTTTGTTGCCAAATGACAAAAGTCTCAGCAATAAATGAAATCTCGCTTTGATGTGCCAGCATTTATCAAATTTAACCTTTATTGAAGTTTCAATTGAGAACGTTGGTGAATTAAAATTAAAATAAAGATTTAAGTAAAATTTAATTTTAACTGGAAATGGGTTGAACTGTATAAGCAATTAAGGACTAATTAGACTAAATGAGTGAAGTGCTAGAGTTGATGAGAACATACTTAAAGTTGATATTTTTTTCCCCGTTTAATTTCTTGTCTCAATAATGATGTAAAACACAGTTTACATCAAGCTTTGAATCAATGTCTTTTGTGTTTAAAGGATGAAATTTATAACTTAAAGATTTACTCCGATCAATGTATCCTGATACAGTCATCATTTGAAATAAGAAGTACAAAATTTGATCAAATTTGATGGTTAATCACTTTATAATTTTAGGCTTTGGATGCCTGCTTTGAGCACTCTGAATTTTTCAAGGTCTGAGTAATCTGAATCGCTTGAGTCAACACTCGGTAAAGAGCATTGATAGTAAAAATCGAGCAATTTTCTGTCTAAACACTATCAATGTAACCACCAGGAATGAAGGTTCAAGCCAGTGTCTTAAGAAGCAAACAAGAAACCTAACATCTCCATTCAATCCTTTATTCAATGAACACCATTAGACTGAAATCCAACTTTTAACCACAGCACCTTTGGTATGCGCTATTGCAGCTGAGATTACTGGGTCTGCTGTCACCAGACTTGACTTGTCCTCCATAGTTTTGCTCAGAATGGTACACGAGTCAGCTTGAAAATATGCCTTTGAACTTGCAAGTCACTATTAATATGCTGCTATTGTAACGCTGCAAAATAACCGATGATGCTGAACACTGATTCGATAGTGTCAACCAGTTGAACTCTTGCATCGCTAGTATTTCTTTGAGATCAAGATGACAAACTCTAATTGTCGATGAATTTCAATATTGAAATGTCTATCAAATTTAGTCATTAATAGGATGATTGTTAAGCTTGAACCTTTTCACCTCCTGGTTACAATAATAATGCAAAATTTTAAAGCTATTTTCATTGCTCGGTTCAACTCTAGTCGACATTAATGAAAACAATTTGTCCAAAACCTAGTAAAGTCTAGTCCTCAAAGTAAGCGACTTCAAGAGTCGATTTTCAAGTCTCAATAATAATGCAAAATAACTAAATATTGTCCATTAAAGCCAACTGGAACTCGAAAGGGCGGAAATTAATTTTGTGCCTTCTGTACCTTTTGAGAGTGACACAACAAGTGAAAAAAAGTCTCATTAGTTTCAATCATTATTTTAGGCACAATTCATCAAACTTATTATGAAAGTATCAATATGACTTGAGAAACAGGAGAAAATGAAGAGAAACAGTTTCCTTGTTAGCAGAATAATGAAAAAGAAACTGATTAATGTATTCTGTGTTTCTCTTTTTTCTTCCTCTCATTCAATTCCACCATGGAAATGATAATAATGCAAGTTGATTAACGCCTTTTTCGGGTTCAAATGGTGATTAACTCTACAAGACAACCTTAAATCTGAAAGGTATAATATAATAATAATAATAATGATGATGATGAGGAAAGGATCAAGTGTGAACAAGAAAACAAAAGTAACAGTAAAAAAAGTAAAGAGCAAAGCAGGTTTACACGATGATACATGGAAATGATGAACACTTTTTGTTCAACTCGATCAGGTTAAACTGGCTTCAAATGTTGATAGATTTTGAGTGTTAATTTCTGTTTCCTTCTCATCATCATTATCATCTTACAAATATACACATTACTAAATGCTATTAATTTTTGATGATAAACATTAGACTATTCTGTTGATTAGTTAAAGGTTTACATCTAATGGTTTGTTGATTAATGTAAACAGCCTTTCCTGTGAGTGAGAAATGTTAATCTTTAAATTAGTGAATTGTTCATGTTGTTTAGTTAATTTAACTTGTACAGTAATGGAGTAAAATTAATGTTTTAAATTGTTGATTTGAACAGTAAATGTAAACAAAATGTAACGTCCATTAAATATTGATGTTAACAACTCTAACAGGGAATGATATTTTTGCATAAACTTTCATTTGTTGAGCGAAAAATTGACTTTTGTAAAATGAAAAGTAAATCCAAGATGAATAACGTTAATTTCATCTTTTTGTTGAACCACAATCAATGAAGTTAATTGAAAGGTTGCTTCGCCTTTTGTTGATGTTCACTGACTTTGCTTTAATCAACTTTACTTTCCTCATTTGATGAGAAAAAGTGTAAAGAATTGACAATTTAAATTTCATTTAAAGTTTACTTTTAGCTCTTTTCTTATTCTCATCGTCTTTTCCCTGATCCACCATGATTATTATCATACTTTGATTTCTTGAGGTTTTGCTATTCATTTTGTCCCAATCGGTTTAGTGAAGGAAAAAAATCATTTGACTGTTAACTATCAAGTTGCGAAAAAAATTGAATAAAAAGGTTGATTCATTTTTGGGGAAAAAAAGAAGGAAAATTGAGAAAATATTGATAATTTTTGATTCAGTTGAAGAAGAATAAAAGATGAAAATTTGAAAACAAGATTGAATAATGACTTTTGTTAGATTAGATGATGAGATTGAGAAAGCTGATGTTTTGCAAGTGAATAGATTATGAATATTGGAATCGGCAAGCTGAGATGATGGATGAAACGGACTATTCAAAAGATAGAATGAAAAGTTGATTAAATTTAGATTAACCGATTTCCTTTACGGCAAAATCACATTGAATCTGGTAACATTTAATTAAGTCACAAAGAAATCACTTTCTTTCCAAGAAACGAAAAGTGAAATGCTATTTAAACTGGTTCTTGATATTGCTAAGTTGTGATCAAATCTGCAATAAGAGCATTGATTGTGATTGATCCATTTTTGTCGCCAGCTATCAATAAAGTGTTCAACTTTCAATTTGTGAAATACAATGAAAGTCTTGGTTTGAGAAAAAAACAAGAGTCGATAATTAATGTTGGATATTACAAATTGGTTTAAGTTGTTGTGCTCAGTGAATTTGAACAAAGGCTATTTGCTGAAAGGACAACAGACCAAATGACCCAAATTTTGTGGCTCCAGTTTAGCCATCCTGTACTGTGTGTGCATTTGGCAATTTATTGTTTATTCAGAGAAACAACTCATTGAATGGAAGGATGATAGAGATCGATATTCAGAAGGAATCAGTTAGTTGGAGATGAAATATTCCAACAGTTTACCCATTTGTATCATTAGTTTGAATGAGCCAATTAGGGTTACCATTAGCCTTAAGTAAATTATCATCATCATCATCATCAAGATCATTCTCAGTCTTTCCAGTCTTCCTTAGTCTTCCTTTGGAAACAAGAGAAAGGCAAAATTGAGATTGAAAGCAACATACTGGAATAACCTTTTACCAATCATTTAACAGTAACATTGGAAACAATTAATCAATAATTTGCATTACTCCTTAAATTATCGTCATTAGAGTTAACACTTAAACCTCTAATCATCCAAATAAATACTATTAAGGACTGTTAACTAACTATTACAAGAGTTTTTTGTTCTGCTTCCATTAAACTTGCCTTTTTGATTTTCATTGATCAAACCTGGGCTTGTTGCTGTTGACGCGCATTCAACATAAAAAAAGATATTGGTGAAAATAACAGTTTCAATAAGCGTATTCACATTGTGTATTATCAACATTATTATCTACTTTATTGTCAACATTATTCATGATACAATTTCAATGCGATTTGGTAATATGAGCAATAATAATTGTACATTTATAACTCGATCTCTGTTTGTTCAAGGTGTTATTGGTCTCTCTCGGTATCTGTCTATGTTGTGATAACACTCCAATGTTATCTATTATTT
Source organism: Tetranychus piercei (assembly GCA_036759885.1). NCBI lineage: Eukaryota > Metazoa > Arthropoda > Arachnida > Trombidiformes > Tetranychidae > Tetranychus > Tetranychus piercei. The sequence goes on from CM071878.1 coordinate 16,232,673, forward strand.
ATTTATGTATCTGCCTAATAACTGTTGTTAAATCGTTTCCAAATGTGTATTAAATGATTAATATCATCAGCTCACGATTATTCAGTTCAGCTTGCCCTTATTAGCTTGATAAATGAGTCTTATAACATTACAACTGATGGTATAACAATCAACAAATCAACATTTTTCCTTTATTCTGTTCAAACTAACAACACAAATCACCATTAATATCAATTTCAATGATTGCAAGTCATTCTTAACCAAATGTAAAAACGGTAATTTACAATGATTTTAAGACTTTACAAGTCAAATGAAGCTCAAAATGATCAACTTTTGGCAAAAGATTCAACTTTATTTCAATTCAAAATTACATCAATTTATGTGAAACAAAACAATTTAATTTTACAATTTTCAATCAACTAATCAGCAAATTGTTCCTAATGTTGAAAGGTTTAAGTAAATACAAATGCAAATTAAATGTGATTTGAACAATTTGGTTCAGAGGTTGTTTCACTTTGTTCAGTTATACAAGTTGATTAACAATTTAAATGCAAAATCTTTAGGTTTAGTCTTGCAAGGAAAACCCTTTGAGCCTTTAACAAGGTTGCTTGCTTTGAACCGCTTGTATGGTCAACTTGATTGTTTGAATTTTTTGGACACTCGTTTCACTTTATTACTAGCATTTGATTCATTTTTTCATTCATCGTTAAATAATGGATTTAATTCAGGTTTTATTCTTGTTTTACTTTGGGCTTGACCTGAGATGAAAAGAAAAAAAAGGAAAATAAAAATCAATGTTAGTGTTTTGTATTTTTGGGTTCCTTTGATCTGATAAAAGTAAAAGTATAACAATTTGTAAATACAAATAACAAAGGGTTTGTTTTGCCTTTTACCTCTGTTGCTACTGATGAAGCCATTTTTGTTTATTTCAGTCAACAAGACAAGTTGATAGGGAACGTAATTCCCAGTTCAATTGATATCTTTGTTGAAAACAGTTGTCTTCGTGTGTGTTTGTTGGTGTATTATTGCATGCTTTTAGTTCACGTTGACAATTTCAAGTAGACACATGAGCTAAAAATGGAAAGTTATCCTGAATCTTGAAATGTAGGAAAAATGTTTTATCGTGATGAGATGGAATAAAAAAGGTAAACGAATCAAGAAAATGGAAAAAGAAAAAAAAATTCTGTAGTTTTACACACCTGATGAATGGTTTTATAATGGATGCTGTTGCTCTGACAGACAATTGTTTATTGAATGGGTTTAAAAGGTTAGGTAAAGTTGGAGACTTGAAAAGTCAATTTTATTTATCAATTGTACTAACAAAATTCACAAGATGAAAATCTGTTGAAATTCAATCGTGAATATGACTCTTTGAAATGGATTATTTTTCATGATTTAATTTTGCTAAATGCAAATCTGTTTGGAAAGGTTGAACCTGTCCAATGTTGGGTTGAAAGTTGATTGAAGTGATTTGCGAAATTAATCTAAAATTCTTTCTAATGTTTAGTAATTGTGAATAATTTTGAGTTTTCGTGGGTAGAAATTTTTCTCTAAGCTTGAATTTAATGAAAAATGAAGCTAAATGGATAGTTTTTCATTGGAAAAGCACAATAAACGTTTTTCATGATTATTTTGAATCTCTTGATTTCGTGCAAATTGACAGTAAATGTACACATTTTTGGTCAAAGAGTCATTTTTGAACCAACAGCAAAACACGAATCAATATTTAACTGAGGAAATTAAAAATTTTCAAAGTATCTCATTATCTGGTTATGTTGACATTGATCGTTGCTCTTTATTTTCATCCTTTAGAAGTTATGGAACATGAATTTTGCTTTTATAATCAATTTCGGCTTTTTTTTCTTACTTCAGATTATCTGGTCCAATCGATAATAGATTGATTGATTAACTATTTGCTGACATCAAGTGAAGTTGAAAATGGAATTAAAGAGATCTTATTGGATTGAAATTGTGCAAAATAGGGGAAAACTACTGATGGTGACGATTATCATGATGGTTGGGATTGAAATAGATTTATAAGAATGATGAAAATTTTTGATATGCAAATGATTGGTGAACATTATTAATGTAACATCAATCAGCTTTATATCAAAAACTGTAATGTTTTGATTGATGGCTGCTACACGAGAAAATCCAGAATCAGAAGCAATAGAGAAACCATCAAGTTCAGTTTCATCATCAGAATCAACCACAGGAACAGCTATTGAAACACCAATCGTAATATCAACAATTACAAGCGCATTTGCCCATTCAAAAGATCATTCAGTTTCTCCGTCAAAAAATAATGGTAAACGTAAAAATGGAAAGATAAAGGACTTGGACAGTGGCGGTGGAGGCGGAGGCGGTGGAGTGGGCAGTAGTGGTGGTGAAAGCAGCAATGATAGAGTAGAGTTTGATAATGTTAAAGCCAATTTACTGGAGTCTGGTGACATTTGTTCAACAAATGAATCTGGAAATAATGTAAGCAGAAGTGCCAGAATTAGGAATAATAATAGTAATAATTTCAACCTTAATGCCAATGTAGTCAGTAATAATAACAATAATTCAATTAGTACCAATAATAATCTAAATAATAGTAATAACTTAAATAATAATAATAGCAGTAATAACAAGGGTAATGTTTGGGTTAGTGGGACAAATAAAGAGTTAACTATTACATCTACTTACCACCCAAATGAAGATTTTAGGAGGAAACATCGAGAAGATGATTGCTACTATGAGATAAATGTAGATCCTTCTACTTATTTTAATACTGGTGGACCTTGTCCTGGTACACCATCCTCTTATCAACCTGATCATGGGGTCAGCTTTGTGCCAATCAATGAAACCATCAACAGGATAGATCCAAGTGTATTACAATGTATGCATCGAGGTTCAACGGTAATCCATTATGAAGAGGAAACTGGTAAATCTTGTTGTGTTTATCTTCAATTGGAAAAATCAAATGGACTTTTGGCTTGGTGTAAACCTCCTTGGCCTGCTAACAATGTCCCATTGGGTAAACCGACATCATGTACGTCTGGATCATCATCTTCACCCTCATCATCCTCATCAACTGTACTTTCATCAAATCAAGTTACATCTTCATCTTCATTGTTAACATCCACTTATCATCAATCCAATGCTTCAAGTGATACCAATCCTTCCTGTGATATACATAAAATGGTTGTGCCCAGTATTTTTGTTAAATTTGAATCCAAAGAACCTGCTTACAATGGCCTGGAGGAAGGTTATATTGACCTATTGTTCGTTAAAAAATTATTCACAGGACAATCTGCAATTGATCAATCCTCCGTCTGCCGTCGATTTGGCCTTAAACCATCCCTTTTAGATGGCAATTGTTTTTTCAGTTTACTTTATGGAGCCAATCTTTCGGACAATCGTTTTTTACAATTTATTATGCCAAAAATGGTTGCCTCCCTTTGGTCCGAAGGTTTACGCCAGCTAATTGGGCAACTTGAAATTCAACGAAGTTTAGCAGATCAAAGGGTAACCTGGTTAAAGGGTAAATACCTTCAACTATTTTACTCCAATGGCTCCTGTGTTGGTCCCACTCCAGCAGAAGCCATCAAAGCTTTTGGAGGTCGCAAATGGGCTTTGGAAACAGTTGGCGGTTCATCCGTCGGTGGATCGACCAGTGAATCAGGTCAGAGTAAACGATCTTCCGCTTTTGGTATTGCATCGTCCAAACTTCGTAAGAAGAAGAATGGTTCATCTCCAAGCTTGACTTCAATGGTTCGTAATGCCAGTCTAAGATCTCAATCTTCTGTTACCTCAGATGGTTCCGGTAGCTTTATGAGTGGTACTAGTGGTTCACCAGGAAGTGGCAAATTCAAAGGTACATCTTCGGAAGGTAAAAATCCGTTTATCCGAACCGGAAAACTGGTTAAAGTTCTTACTCGAAGCAAATCAAAATTGGATGATGTTATCCCTATCAAATCTCGTAGCTCCATCTATGAGAGCAGCAATCAATCATCTTCAACCCTTGCAACACCAATTAAAAGAGCAATTACATTAACTTCAAAGAAAGGTTCAGCTTCACCTAAAACCGATGGTAACAAGTCGCGAACAAATAGACCTGGATCCATTAGTCCCACGGGTAGCATCAAATCATCATCATCCAATGAAAATTTAAAAGAAACACTTGATTCACATTTAATTAGTGAATCATCGCCAACAGGAACTCTTTCTGCATCTTCAGTCTCATATCACAGAAGATTAAAAAAACTTTTAACTCGAGAAAAGTCAATTTTGGACGGATCTGCGCAATCAATTAGCTATGAAAATGGATCACTTCGAACTGATATCGACGATGATGCACCTACCTCTTCATCTGCAGCAACTACCGCAACCGTTACGCTTGCTTCATCTAACTCTGTTACAACAACTGCTGATGCCAATTTTAACCCTTCATCAGGTGTTCCTATAACTTCTTCGCCTCCATCTTCATCATCTTCAACTTCAACCATTAAATGTAAACCTTCCATAACTCATTCCTCTAAAATGAATTTTATTGAATTTATGCAATTATACAGAGCATTCTTGATTCGATCCCGAAAGGATATTAAAGACATTTTTGAAGATTTAGCCTCTAAAACGGACATTCACTCGGCTGTTGAGGAAACAGAAGATCCAATCAATTTGGAAAGTCAAACTGATGGTTGCAGCAAACGAATCATTGGATTGTTAACCCGTAATTTTACCACTTTTGACAATGAATCTGACGATGTTCAACGGAGCAAAATTTATGACGCCATTGCTTCAGCTTCCATTGTCGCTAATTGTGCTGGTGTTGATACAATGCGAACACTTTTAATGACTATTGAAGATTTTCAAAGTTTTTTGCGAACATATCAGAATGAGAATCGTCCCTTTGACGAGGTTAAACGTCTTATTGCGCGACACGAACCAGATTCAAGTTTACGGGCCAAAAATTGTCTTTCGTTTGAGGGTTTTGCTTGTTACCTAATGGATAAAATTAATTATGCCTTTACACCTGAGCTGGCAACTTATAACACAGATGATATGGATGAACCTCTTTCTCATTATTACATTGCTACCTCTCATAATACCTACTTAACTGGTCATCAGTTGAAAGGTGAATCTTCGGTTGATCTTTACTCACAAGTTTTACTGACTGGTTGTCGATGCGTTGAACTTGACTGTTATGATGGTGAAAATGGATCTCCAGTGATTTATCATGGGCACACACTAACATCTAAAATCCCATTCAGAAAAGTTGTTGAAGCTATAAATGAATCTGCCTTCGTAACCTCATCATTTCCTGTGATACTTTCCTTGGAAAATCATTGCTCCTTGCCTCAACAGGTAATCATGGCAGCCACTTTTGTTGAAGTTTTTGGTGACAAATTGATTACCCGTTTTCTCTTTGAATCCGATTTTTCCGATGAACCTCATCTTCCCTCACCTAACCAACTTCGAGGTCGTATTTTGATAAAAAACAAGAAACTCAAAAGTGCTACAAGTTCAATGCCTCCTTCAGTTGTCCCATCAAGTGTGAAGACTAAACCATTTTCAAGATCCAAGTTTATGTTTCGCACAAACAGCCTTATTTCAACAGCATCAACTGGATCTCTGAACGAGGATGAAGACGATTACGATGATGAAGATGATGATGATGATGCCAGTGCGAGTGGAGGAGGAGGAAATTCGGTGCAAATAAATGGTCCAGCCGGTGTTAATGTGACCAACATTGGAGCAGAATCAGTCACTGGACCGTCAACTTATGTTCCCTCTCCAAAAGGAGCTGCTCTAAGAACGGAATCATCTTCTTCTCAAGAAGGTGGAGGCTCATCAAATGAAGCTAAACTTTCCAATCGATCTATTTTGGCTAATCGTTATCCTGAACAAAGTGAACATCCTGACAACTTAAGTACCTCAGCGCCAACTTGCAATATTTCTGGTCAACCTGAGGTAACCTCATTGAATACTTCTTCAATGGTTGTCAATAAAGTTTCCTCTTCTTCGTCAACCTCTGGCCATAAAGCTGTTCGTAAATCCGACAGTCAGGTTGCTCCTGAACTATCTGATCTAGTCATCTATTGTCAGGCCATCAAGTTTCGCGGATTTTCAACTGATACGGGTAATTCTAGTCCAACCTCGACAATGAAAGAGGTTCCAGGTAAAAAAGGGACCAGCAAAAAGACAAACATTCTGTCAACTGGAATTTCTTCTGGCTTCTCAGGATCGCCATCAGCATCTCACATTGCCTCACCTTCTCTTACAGCAAATTGCTCCACAAATCAAGATCGAGACTCTTTGTCAACATACACAATCAATCTTCCTCTATCAACAACCTCACCCTCTTTATCAGCCACTTCACCCGTTAATCAGGCAACAACAAGTACAAGTAATAATGCTTTGACAGCCGCTTCATACGGACCATCATCATCATCTGGGTTAGGAACATCATCTACAACGGCTTCTGCCAACTGTTCAACGACAATTGCCACAACATCTTCATCTTCAAACTCTGGTTATAATGCACATAGACAGCCTTATTCATCCAAAGCATGTTACCAGGTTGCCTCACTAAATGAACATACGGCCAAAAAATTGTGCCGAAAGCATCCATTAACTTTAATTCATCACACTGAGTACCAATTAATGCGTAGCTATCCAGCCGGAATGAGAATTGATTCATCCAATTTCAATCCCGTTATATTTTGGGCTTTTGGAATTCAAATGGTTGCTCTCAACTATCAAACTGAAGATACTGCACTTGCAATTTATAAGGCAATGTTTGAACAAAATGGTCGAACTGGTTATGTTTTAAAGCCGTCCGTCATGAGGGATCGGAATCATATGGCCTTTGATCGATTTAATCCTTGGGAGAAAGAGTTTGATGGTCTTTATGCTATTGATTTAACGATACAGGTTAGGCTTGCACCTTTCAATCAAATTATTATTTGTTTTTAAAATGATTTAATTTATGATTTAAGATGAATGAATTAGGCAAACTATGTATCAGTATTTATGAAATCTACTTTTAAAAATCTTTTCAAATAGATAATATCTGGTCAATATGTTTGTCCCGATGTTAATAACGGAAGTCCACAAGTTGAAGTTGAAATTATTGGATTACCAGTTGATTGTGCCAAACAGCGAACCAAACTGGTCCAAAGAAACTCATTGAATCCTATTTGGAACAATACATTTGTATTTAGAGTAAGTTTTTACAATCAATCTTGCTATATTTATCAATATTAAATTTAAATTTAAATAACTAATCTTGTTGAATTGAAAAAATTTCCTTCAGATTGTATTTACTGATCTCGCATTCATTCGCTTTGCTGTGATTGATTTGGGAACTAATCATCTTGCATCTCATCGAGTTGTTCCTGTTAAATCTTTAAAACCTGGTTACCGTCATTTACGACTTCAAAGTCCACAAAATCAACCCCTTCCGCTGTCCACCTTATTCATTAATTCATCATCTCAAGAAGAAGGTGTTGAAATTGGCTCGACTTCATCTGCATTTAATTTAGGTGATTTTGATCCTTCCCGAAGCACTCCTTGTAAAACATCCTCTTATACCACTAATTTTACCACAACCCCATCCATTGGTTGTAATGAAGGTTTTGATCGAGCCGATGGAAATGTACCTTGTGAAACTTCAAGTTTAGGTTTAACCTCAATGCCTGTTCGTCGCCGCATGTTTTTTCTTGTTGTTCATGGAGTTATGCCTGAAGAACCATCAACCATTCTTAAAATAACACAGGAATCGACAACTAGTGAAGTTATTGCCCAAGCTCTCACAAAAGCTAACAAATCCAATGAAGCAGTATCTGATTATGTGCTCATCGAAGAAGTGGCTAAAGGTTGGGACAAGAAAGGACCTTTTCTTGATCGTTCTTCTACCACCAATCAACGTATATTGGACCCATCAGAACGCCCTTTAGAAGCTCAATCTCATTGGAATGGTCGTGGAAGGTTTGTGATAAAAAAGATTGCCAACGATCCTAGTTCAAGAGCCTGGTTTAATACCATTAAAGCTCAAATGGAGCGTCTTCGTCGTCAAGATTCGGAAGAGCTGAGTGGATCCTGGGGTGAAGAGATCGACTATTTTCTCGTTTGTGTTTACAATGTTTCAGAAGATCAACCTTATGCTATTCTCAAGGCACCAATCACTGGTACAGCTCAGGATATAATTGGTCAAGCTTTGATCAAAGCGAGGCGCAAAGAGAATCCCCGTGATTTTCTTTTAGTCGAAGAAATTGAGGTTGAAGGTGAAGTAAACTTGACTAGTGGTAGTGGTAAAGGTAAATCAAAAGAGTCGCCCATAACTGTTTTCCGTCGAGTTTTACATGACAATGAAAATGTTTACCGTGCTCAAGCCGCTTGGAAGGGTAAAGGGTTGTTTCGTTTAGCCAAAGCAGACGACGTTAGCTTGATTGCTTCCTCGTCTTCCAAAGCTGATGCCAAATCAAGTCCCGATTTAAGTACTAAATCATCCAAAACTTTCAACCGTTTAAAACGAGCAGCAACCGGATCATTAAGGAAACTTAATCGCCTCTCTCGAGTTTCTCGTGAATCTTCAGTCCCTGAACCTGAAAGTGCCACTGTAATCACTGGCAGTGCTGGAGTTTTAGTCTCTTGTGAAAACAATGAAAACATTGTCGAGTTAGCTGCATCTCACGAAGGTTCACTAGAATCTCACCATTCCAATTATTTGTGTCGCACAGACTCTGTTATTATGCCTAACATCAACCCAACATCGGTTCATCTTACTGAACCTCGAACGCTAAATTCAATGGTAAATGAAAGTCCATGTAAAATTGATGACAAAAAGAGAGCTTCACTATCAGTTGAAACAAAACCATTCAGAAGTCGTCATGGATCTGAGTCAGCTACCGAAGGTTTCAATTTTACTAGTTTAGGAGAAAATGATAATCATTTCAGTGGCCTATCATTTAATCGTTTATCTCGTTTATCCTGGAAATGGTTAAAAACCTGGAGAGCATCAAAAGAGTGATCATCATTTGCCTGATTATAATTGAAGTTGATAAAAAACAAAATAAAGAAACAAATTACAACATTTTATATAACAATGATAACATTTTTATTGAATCACCATTGAAATTAAGAGTCACTTTTCACATCTTACCTCTCAATACTATTCAAATCTCTCTTTTTATAATGATCTCATTATCATTATTATTATTGTAACTCATCTTATTACTGCTCTTATTATTACTATTGATTCATTTTTAATGTCACCAAGACTGCAACCAGCTAATTTAATCACATTCATTTCTGTTATAATAATATATAAATATAAATAATTGTAAAACACAATCCAAAAAACTGCTGATTGTAAGCTTCTGATTATACATGCATTCACATGCTAAATTGCATGTACTATTGCCGACCATGATAGTTGATCAAATTTGATCTGTTATGAAGAGACAAATTAGCTTTTGAAATCATCACTTCGTTGTCAGATAATCTTATACTTCTATTTCATAATGTTTATTTCTTTAAAATCAATTAAATAATTTAAATTAAACAATTTAAAGTTTCTATTTGATCATTTAAAAGTTATCAAATGCGAAAGTTTGGTTCTTTCAATGTTGCTCATTTATCTATGAGAATTATGAATATCATGATGTTTATTTTGATCAAATAAGGTTAACCGGTAAACAGATAATGAAATATTGATAGTCAGAAATATTGCAAATGATAATAAATCACAATCAACTGTTGAAATGGTTGAAGCTGGAAAGCTTACCATTAAAGGATGAAGGATGAGCACAATTACGCCAATTATATTTTTATACTTTGGTTTTGATATTGATATAATATCAGTATTGAATCTGGATAAGTTATGGTTACTGTATCATGGTTTAAATAGTGGGCGTAGATAATTTAATTAATGAATCACAATTATATGTGAAAGGAAGCAAATCATGAAATATTAGAAAAACAAAACAAAAATCAAAAACCATGAAACAATCACAAGATTAGATAATTTACTTTCGCCGATGAAAATGTGAGTGAAAAACATCTACAAGTTTTTGCTCATCTAAAGTGATAAATAGTGTGAATACACCTAGATATGCATTAGAATCGGTACAAGTAAAGCTACAATTAAATTTATAAGTCTAAATGTATGGTTGTAAAGCAATAAGTCAACAACAATGATGGCCTTCTAGTAAACTTGAAGGTACGGCCAATCATTGAATATTGGGCAAAAGATGTTTCGACTATTGCACTGCAATACAAAAAGAGATCGATAAATGTTCACCCAACTGGCCATTCCCTAGGGTCATTAAAGATGAGTCACATTTATTCTCACTCTTGGAGGGGAATGAGATGAATACATTGGAAACTAAAGATAAAATGAGACAAAAGAAGAGAGTGAATGAAAGCGGAATGGAAAGAGAGAATGAAAACGTGCCATTTGAGCACGAATTTCTCGAGTCTTTTAGAGTGTTTGAGCTGTTTGTATCAATAGCTTTGTCTCGACACATTCACATCAATATTCATTTCAGCAGCCGAATGCATAAACGCGATGGGATTGCAACCAATTGTATCCATTTAGTGATTGCTTGTCACTCAGGCTTACTTTTCATTCTTAGAGTGTCGGTCAGCTGATAGCTGAGACGGTTAATCCATATTAGAAAATATTAAAATCAATTAATATTAGGTCGTTCATTGAAGTCGCGGTTTTTTGTTGCAAAATTTTACTAAAAACCCGAGTTATGAGAAACCATACTTTTAGCAATGAAAGAAGCTGCACAGGCAAAGATGCTCCAAACATGAGTGTTGGAGGAAATTAGATTTCTTTCAATAAGTTTTATGATAGCATATGAAAATATCGCTAGATACTAATTCAACACTGAATCTAAACTCACAGGATCTTATCTGAATCATCGGGTCAGTTTTTGTAACAATAAATGGCTTTAATCTAAAGAATTGAATTGATAAGGTTCAATTTCTCGAAGTATTTCGAGGTAATTCAAGACTCAGACTGTTTTGTCAAACCACCGTTAGATGGAGCTACCAGCTGATGGGTTGAGAAATTTTGTGAATGAATACTGGAATGAAAGGCTCTTTATGCTGTTTTCAATTTTCAGATTCTTCTTCTCTTCATCTCTGCATCTCTTTCATCGCTCTCTTCTCTTTTTGATTAAATTTAATCCTCCATTTCAGCAAATCAAGTCTTAATTTTAATTTTAATGTTAATTATTATTGATTCACTTTAATTTGATACTCTTTACATATTTGTTACCAATCAGTAAACCTTTTAGTGTTTCATCTTGTTTCTTCAATCAAAGTGAATACACATCAGTGAAAAAGTATGTGGAAACTCATTATTGTTGATTGTTTGTTTACACTAATGACATTTGAAATAAATTTAAGGATAAATGTAGACCATATTAGATCGTATAAAATACTTTGGAATAAATAAGTAAGAATGGTTAAAAAATGAATAATCCACTGATTTGTACAATCAGTTTGTCAAATATTGAATATATAAGCTGAATATGAAAATTGGTGATTTTAGTTTTATTCCTTCGCTATTTTTACTCAATTTATTCTTGAATTTAACGTAGAATTGATGAGCCAAAGTTCAAAAATCAAGCAAATGAATTTTTTATCAGTAATCATTCTTAAAATTACTCAAATTTTGGTTCAATGGACTATATTCTTCGAAAAAAATTGGTGCAAATTCAATATCTGATGTGAAACTGAAAACTAAAATTTTTAAGATTAAGTTTACAATAACTCATTGATCATCATTTATTAGAGTATTTACAGTTTCTAATCATTTGTAATGTGAAACATGTTTTTTAAAACAACTGAAAACTAAAATCTCATACAACCTAATATGGTCTACTTTGCTTTAAAATTATCTCAATACAGTAAGCTACCAGATAATGTGAATCAATTTGTCAACGGCCCCTAATTAAGGAGGAGTTAAGTCAAATTTGTACTTATCAATACGCTGCCCGGCGAATAGTGTAAATAAGCTATTTCAAGGTATTCTCATTATCTGGTAGCCTGCTGTAGCAAATAAACAGCAATAGTAAGCTTCCTTATACTTTTTCACAAGTGTTTATTTCTTACCTTTATTTTTCTCTCTTCTTGCTCAAGACATGTCTTTCCGTATTGTCCGGCGTTCCAAGTTTCGACATGTTTACGGTCAACCCTTGAAACGAGAACAGTGTTATGATAATATAAGGATTACCAAAAATTCATGGGATTCACTTTTCTGTGCGGTTAATCCAAAATTTTTGGCAGTTGTCATCGAAGCTGCTGGTGGAGGAGCTTTCCTGGCTTTGCCGTTGAGCAAGACTGGACGTGTTGATGTGAGTGCACCTCTCGTTTCAGGCCACAAAGGCCCAGTTTTGGACATCGCTTGGTGTCCTTTTAATGACAATGTAATTGCTAGTGGATCAGAAGATTGCATTGTCAGAGTTTGGCATATTCCTGACGGTGGTCTCACAAAATCTCTAACAGAACCTATTGTTGAATTGGTTGGACACCAAAGGAGAGTAGGTCTTGTTTCATGGCACCCGTCAGCCAACAATGTTCTTCTCTCAGCTGGTGCTGATTGTCGTATAATCATATGGAATGTTGGAACCGGAGAAATTTTATCATCAATTGATCATCCTGATCTTATTTTCCATTGTTCATGGAGTTGGGATGGAAGTCGATTATGTACAACATGTAAAGATAAAAAAATACGGATCTATGATCCTAGAACAGGGGAAATGGTGCAGGTAAAATTAATGACTTATTAAATTTCTCATTGTTTATTTTCCATGTAGACTCATGAAATTCATTTCAACCTTTTTTGAATTTTTTTTATGATCTTTAAGGAAGCTGATGGTCATGAGGGTGCTAAACCTCAAAGAGCATTGTATCTGAAAAACAATCTTATTTTCACCACTGGATTTTCAAGAATGAGTGAACGACAATATTCTTTGAGAAGTGAAGACACACTCGGTGAGCCAAAAGTACTCGAAGTTATCGACACAAGTAATGGCGTCCTTTTCCCAATCTACGATCCAGACATCAATCTGCTTTATTTAGTCGCCAAGGTATATTTCACTTTTTTTGACAAGCCATTTCAAGCCATCACTTTAATAATAACTTTTACTCCTTCATAAATCAATTTTCACGATCTATGAATCTTTTATTTTGCTCTTAATTTTCCCTGTTTCTCTCTTTTAATTGAGATTTCATTTTAAATGTTCACGATGAAAGGAGAAATTAGATATCAAGCTTAACACTCAAAAGCACAAATATAGCAATATATTCTCCTCGTAATAATCAATTTCTCAAAAATAATGTCATTTCCATATGAGTAAAAATTTTTAAATCATTGCTTTGACTGCTTTTAAGATGAAAAAGCAAAGAGAACTGAAAAACAGTCTTGCTGAGCTCATTTCGCTTTCTCAGTTAATATGTATTTACTCTCTTTCTCTTTTTTCCTCTTTTCCTGTTCTTCCTCCCATCCTAAAATCTCTTTTTTTTCGCCTATTGTAATCATTGTAAATGATTGTAAAGCTTTTACTATTATTCGATCTTTAGCTTCGTTCTTCCAGACAACTCCTTTCCAATTTGTCAAATGATCATTATATTTTACTTACATTACCAAAAGGTTACATTGGTAACCTTTTAATAATGGATTGTTCCCAGCTCTTATGAAGATGATAACGGTTTTTTTAAATGAAACAATAGTTGATCACCAGTATGCTTCATAACCTTACTTCAATGACTTTCTGTTACTCTGTAGATTCGTATAAAAAAATATGAGATTACCATTTTATCACATTTTAGCAATAATTTCAACTTTTCAACTCCCCTTTTTCCTAGTATCATTTTGAGTCAACATCAAACCATTTTTACTCTACATTCATTTAGTATATTGATGTTGATTTTTCATTTGTTTGTTATTTTATTATCATCAAAATTTTTCCCTCTTTCCCTCGATTCATTTTTTTATCCTTCCCTCTTCCAGCTTCCCTCTTTTCCTCTTTCATCCCAACCAACGAATCATTCTACTGGTGCTCACTTGAAATTGAGCATGTAAATTGATTTGACCTTATCGCAGACTCATGGTTACTTCCGACTTGTATGCATTACTTTAGCTTTAGACATAATTTACCTTTAGGTTCATCTTTCCTTTTTGACAACTTCAGCAATTGCCATAATCCATTTTCGATCCAAACTCTTTTCTCTTCTCTCTTTTCATCATCTACTTCACCCATTCAGACGACACTATTGTTGAAAAAGATTACCTCCATGGTGCCGTTGTTAACCAACTAAAGATAGGATATCCGGAGGATGGTTATATATGTAACTGATCAGATCACACTTCCCGTGCAATTAACCGCTTTTTAGCTTCTGTTAGTGTTTTTTGCCATTTCCTTTATGCTTTAAACTTCAGAAATAATTTTTAAATTTCAAGAGTTATGAATTTTTGGCTTTAGTCATGATAAAATAATCTGTAGACTGCAAGCAACTGAGTCGTGGGTTGAATTACTTTTTGCATGTTTGTTTGATTTAATAATTGTCATTGAAATTTGACAGTCTTCAATAACTCTTTCATTTACTTTTTCAAAACAAGAGACACGCTTAAAGCAGTTGAGAGGTTTGTTTTCATTGATTCATGATAACATATTCTTATATCCTTTTCTGCTTTATTCATTACAAGTTGTCATGCAATAGAAACAATCACAGAATTTTTTGGTTAAGTATTACTGTTCTTTACTTGCTAACTGAATTATCCATTTAACTTCTTAATCATGCTACTTGAAAGGCTGTACATTATCATTTTATCAAGGCGCGTCATTTTTTCCCTCTTCTCATGATCTAATCATAAATTTATTTTCTTTCTTTTTTAATTATCTTTCATTCTTCAGGGTGATAGCAATATAAGATATTTCGAAATAACCGAAGAACCACCATTTGTCCATTACTTAAGCACCTATCAATCCACGGAACCTCAACGAGGTGTCGGCTCAATGCCTAAACGAGGTTGTGATATTTTAAATTGTGAAATTGCCAGATTTTTTAAACTGCACTCAAAAGGATTTGTGGAAGTCATTAGCTTCACAGTGCCTCGAAAATCGGATCTTTTCCAAGGAGACATTTTCCCTGATACTCAAGCTGCGGAGCCAGCCATGACGGCAGAAGAATGGATTAACGGAGTTAATAGAGAACCTATTATGGTACGAAAATTAATGCATTATCAATTTTTTTCGATGTGGATTCATCAGAAAGCCTTATTTTGAAATTGAAACAAGAAAATTGCTTTCAACTTCTTGCTACGCAAGTGTTTCTCTGCTTGAATTCGCACTCGCAGCAAAATCTCATAAATGCATGCAATTGACAAATGTCATTTTTGAAGATTTAAAATGTTTCAAAAATAATATTTGTAATAATCTTATTGAATAGATTGATTAGAGTAGAGTTGCATTGATAGTATCGTTAGATGGCTGAAACGTTCACTATTTTTGCGGGGTTTTGCTGTAATTTTCTAATTTTGCTTATGAAAAGTTAACTGATTATATTTTTTTATATCTTATATAATTAGATGTCCTTGGAAGATGGAATAGCTCAACCTAAGAAAGCAGAATTCAAAGCTCCTCTAAAGAAGCCTAATATTCTGGATAAAAATCCGGCAAAGAAAGTTACACCGTCAGGTTCTAAAGAGGCAACACCCTCACCGCCTGGATCTCCGTTACCTGTTAATGCAAATAGATTAGAAGAGTTAATGAGTGAACTGAAAAAAATGAAAACCGTTATTCTCAAACATGAAGTCAGAATCCGTGATCTTGAGGAAAAATTTTCAGTTGACGCAAATGCCAATAATATTGCCAATAATGGCGATACCTTGCTCCCTGAAGAAGTCTAGAAGGAAATCGAAATTCTCGAAGAAAGTTCTCCATCAAGATCTATGCACCTAAAAATAGACCTTTTCCCTTTTCATCTGTCTCTGTCTCAGTATATCTCTTATTTCAGATGCTCTCTTCGCTAACCTCTTCTTTGCACTCATTTTCTCTTCTTTTCTATCATCTTTACCATTCTTTGCACTCTCTACCATTCTTTCCAAACTGAGTCCTGTCAGATCTTTTAAAACTCAACGCTAATCTTTTAACAAAAATTATTTAATAACCAACTGTTCTTACTCTTTTCAACAAATTTTCCCAAAGAGATTTATATACATTTAATAGATTGAATTCGCCTAAAATTATCATTGCTAGCTGAATTCTCGAGTTTTTTGATTGATATTTCAACAAAGCAAAATTGAATTAAGTTGATTAATGACTAAAAGATCGAAATGAAATTTGATGAAATTCAAATTAGGTTCAAACCTTCCCCAACAGGGACCATTGAAAAAATTGTTCCCGTTATTTGGCACATCACTGTATTAATATATTTGAACAAAAACATGACAACTCTCAAACATCCAAGCAGATATGTATAAAAATATGGAAGGAATCCGTGAATCTCGAGTTTTATGCGTCTACTTTACTGATCCACCAAGCTCTTCAATTCAAAGAGACTTTCACATTCATAATATACTTAACTTAATAAATTTGACTTAACTCCTCCTTAATTAGGGGCCGTTGACAAATTGATTCACATTATCTGGTAGCTTACTGTACATAGAAATTATTTTGCTCATGTTATGTAAGTTTATCCATTTCCAACATACACTTCAGTAGCGGCATAGCGCGTAACAAAAGAAAGATGTACACAAAAAACGCTAAACATTTAACACATGCAGAAACTCCCAAATATCATAAACATACAAATGAACGATGACTATGGTGATTATACAACTTTTAGTCTAAATTTGTCGTGAATAGCAACCAGGTGAATAAAGCTTAATGTACATGTATATATTGTTTGTGTATATAATTCACGTTGAAAGAGAAACCCTGTAAAATCATGTAAACAAGATTATTGTAAATTTTCTTGATTAACAGCAAAATTTGATCAAGTTGAATGTCACAGTATTGGGTAACCTCTCTTAGATTCATTCAACTTCATCAGAAGTCATCAGAAATAGACTCTTCTCTGTCTTTTACGTCTATCTAAAGAGATACTGAATCAACTCAAAAGAAAATATACAAATTTACTTGATACTATTCAGTAGCTTCGAGTAATTTTAGGCGAATTCAATCTATTGTACGTGATTGAAAATCATGGATTCGAGTGCCCGACGATTAGTGAAAATAATCTATGCTCATTATCTGGCACATCACTGTATTGAATATAATAATGATATCTATTATTAAACTGAACTATGCTTTAATAGACTCAAGGCAACAAAAGCACAAATAAATAGCCATTAACATGGTCATTCACAAATAAATACGAATAAACACTCAATTTTTTCAATAATCTCTGATTAATCTGTCAATTAATTTTTAATTCCTTTTCTGTGAACACTCTTCACTTATAATTAGCTATTGTATTGTTTGACCATAGTATTGTATGATATTTGATCACTTTTGCTATCGATCCATCTTTTCACTCTGTCACCTCTGATTCTTCTTTCTTTTGACTTAACATGATAATCAGACAATCTGGTTTTGATTTACGCCAATAGTTTATTTATCTGAACTTGAATCTATTCCATAATTATAATACTATTAAGTCTTTCATCAAGTTTATGTTTAGTTTGTTTAAAGTTTTAAATCTCTCAGACTAAGCTTGATTTAGTTAATGCTTCTCTTATAATAAATGATTACATAAGGTTAACTGTTAATTCTATTAAGGATCATTGAAGCCTAACTGTGTATATTTAATAATATCATTGTAGTAAATTTACCTGTCCTAAGCCTGGAGGTTGATCTAGAAAGTGAGGTTAAAAATAAATAATCTTTTCGGCTGTAAAGGCTTAAAAGATTAAGTTGCAAAGCTTGTAAAACTAACCAAATCTGTGGTTAATAAATTTAGTAATCTATTGGTGACTCTAAGACTCTGTTGAGATGCGATTGACTAAAATAATCTTCTGATTTAAACTCAGTTAATTTCACCTAATTGTTGAAAATTTAGCATCTAGTCTCTCATGGTAAAGCCAAAAGCTGAATCAACTAAAATTTTGACTGAAATTATGCAAACTTGTCAACTAATTTAAAAGGAGTTAAAATTTATAAATAATAAATGAAGTTCATTAGATAATTATAAATTATAATAGTTGAATTATCAAGTAAAATTGATAATCAAGCTGGAATTGATCAAAAAAGCGGATTACTAGATTATCACAATTTAATTGAAGTGATTTTTCAAATTTAGTTGAAATTAGATACTTTTCAAGCGATGATGTACAAAGTTCATCAATTGTAAACGATAAGATAAACCATTTTAAATTCATACCAAATTGGGTTTGATATTTTGTGAATCCTATGAATAAGTAAAAGTGAGGTTGATTATGATTTCATTGATCTGAATTGTAAGTCAATGATTTGTTCGTAAATTAGTAAACTTGATATCTGAATGAGTTTTTATCGTCAAATCATCATGATTATAATGTATATTTGATGGAGAAAATTTTAAGTCAATGACTGTAAGTTGATTCTAAGTGATTTGACAATTCGGTAACAGTCTAGTTATACTGACACAAGGAGGAGAGTTAATTTAACGCACAATTTGAACCAATCACGAAAAAATAATCAATGTTAATTTTACTTAATTATTTCATAACGATGATATTTTTGTTGTACTTTTTTTGACTTATTTTAACTAATATTAATTGCTTTAGTGATCAAGAATCTAAAGTACTCCAGAATTAGGTTTAATATCTTTCTCTTTTAGCTATTCTCGATGTTTTTATTTCGGTGTTTGATTTAACGTTTAAAAAGATCGACTTAGTTGCATACTGCGTTCGTGTAACTAGACTGTTACCGAAGATTTAAAGCCTTTTTTGTCGCGATTACCTTAAGACATGGTTTTAGTTTTAAAATTCGTCAAATACTAATCTACCAATATGTAAATTTACTGAGGTACGGTTAAGCAACGAAATTTTGTCATGTTAGACATTTATTCATTTATTCATTGATTTATGTATTTGATTTAAGGTTTTATCAGATATTCAATGTGCGGTTGACTTTAAATTGAAAAACATTGAATTATTTATAGGAATGAAATAAAGCAGTAGAAAAGTTTTGGGTCTCAATCCGTTTTTACTTGTTTACCTTGTCTCAATTCATTAACATTAACCATTTACTTGAAATGCTAATGGTTAAAATGGTAATTGATTATCAAATCAAACAAAAATATGTGAGATAATCATGATAAGTATAAATAATGATTTACAAAGATGATGAGATGGTGAATAATAATATAATTATGTTATTTGTTGTTTTTTTGCTTTCCATCAAGACAATTATGGAAATAAAACGGTAGGGTTTCCGATAGGTGTTCAACTGATTGTAATTAAATAAAATCATTATCATGAAAACGGAAAGTACTATGAATCTTGCCTGGAAAGATAATAATGGTGATGATTATGATATTAATAGTTGTCATCAGCAAATTTGAAGGCGAGTGATATAAAAATAGTGGTTGATTCTTTTGTCATCGCGTAATAATTTACTTGTATTAAAGATGATCCAACTATTAATGTATACCATGATTATGTTTGTTGTCTTGATGGCTGTAAATTTTTCAATCTTAGCTTTCCATTTTCTTTTTAACATTGGAAATGATTCATCTGGATAAAATAATAATAATCAATAGCAGTCTGTAAGACAGAAAATAAGCGGTAGGAAAAGGAATAAAAAATTGACTAGGTAAAAAGAAGCAGCTAAGAGGGAAAATATAAGCAATTGAATCAGAATTATTCCAGGCTATGAGAGATCCAATAATCCTTAATTCCTGTGATTGTGGCTACTGGTTGTTTACGATTGTCTAGATGCAAATAATAACCGTTGTTTACACACCGATTTGATTAGATATGCATCACAGTCATCATATGAAACAAGGAAATTACTGAAATCCATCATCATCATCATCATCATAATCTAGTGATTGGTATCCTAATTCTTTGTAATGTTCGTATATGAGTTGCATGTGATTCTTGATCAATCACAATTCGTGATTATCATCATCAGCATTATGTTGAATCAACTGCAACCAAGCAACTAAAAAGC
The DNA here is from genome assembly GCA_036759885.1 of Tetranychus piercei. Taxonomy (NCBI): domain Eukaryota; kingdom Metazoa; phylum Arthropoda; class Arachnida; order Trombidiformes; family Tetranychidae; genus Tetranychus; species Tetranychus piercei. The sequence continues at coordinate 16,252,814 of CM071878.1, forward strand.
TAATGTTTACAAGGAAATGTTTTGTGAACACATAAAGGAAAAAAATGCCAACAAATAAAGGACATTATCCTCTGAATTATCCACTGTAACTGTCAGAGTAGATCATTTTCCTTAAATTTTCCCAATTGATACTTGATTTACAGAAAAGAAAATATTCAAATTTCAGTGGAATTATTTGTTTAATATCTGATGGTGTAGCTTTGATGTAAGATGTTTCCTCTGTCTTCCTTTTACATGTCTCTATCTTTGTTCTTTCGATTTATCATTTGTATTTGTTTTTCTTCTTCATCGCCCTGAGTAGATAGTCATGGTTCCAAACCATTGCAAATGCTCTTCATCAGATTTTCTTTTCGATTAAAATCATATTAAAGGCTGAAACATTTCATTAGAACCATAAAATCAGGTTTGAGTTCTTGCTTTCCACACTTTGATCAATGTTTTTGTCCCAATTGCCAATTCAAATATTTGGTAAAATATTTCCAAAATTTTATTTTACCAAGACTCGACTTATGGGAACACGATAATGAATTTAGGACTGGATGGAAAGACAATGGCGAGAAAAATGATTCAAAATGCATGTGTGAGTTATGCGTAGTGTAACAAGTTGAGAGAAAGGTTGACAAGGTGAGAATATAAACGCGATTGTATAGAGATTATTCGTGTTTGTTGTATATATAAAAAGAGGTATGCGATGTTGAATCTGTTGAAAAAGGGGAGAAATTGAAAGTAGGCAAAGGAAGGGGACATGAAAGAGAATAATGATAAAGATGAGTGTGTAGGAGAGTAAAGTAGAGGATGAGAGCATATAAGTATCGGAGAGATCATCTATCACAGTTTATCCCAAAATGCTGATGACTCTTGAGTCAAAATTTTACAGGTACGAGAACATGTAGTTCTTTTGTTTAGAAGAAATCTAGCTTTTTTTCCAAAAAAGAGTTGTTGGAGAAAACAATGATGAGTATATTTATACATAATTTTTCTGGAACACTGATGATGTCAAAACATTTTTTTGTGGTGACTTGCTGCTGTCTCTCTTTATCTTTTGCATTTGGTTGTGCTGTCCCTCATCCAAGGAACCGTGAATGGAGCAAACAGATGAGCATCACCCGAAGTTGTTGCTGTTGTATTATCCATTATTTGAAGTTTTAAAACTTCATCTGTTCATCTTGTTGCATTTTTTTCCTCGTTCATCAATTTGCCAATTTGTCAAAAATCAGTAATATTATCTTTCCAATTTATCAGCTACTATTTACCCATTTGTTTGTTACCTCCTGGTAACTAGTTACATAGATCATGACAGCCGTTAATCAGCTGATGAATAGAATGATGTCGATTATAAATTAAACTACTTTTGATAATAGCAGGCATTCAGATATTGTGTGTTGTTGAAAAAAAATTGCTCATCAATCTTTGATTCATAGAAGGCTTTGTCCTCATTTGATGGCAATAGAAAAAATCTTTGACTAATGAACAGCAATTAGATAAAGAAAGAAAGGGGAAAACGTAGAAAAGAATAAAGAGAAATGATGAAAATTAGAGAAATAAAAGGTAAGAAAGAAAGATTAAGTTGTTTGCAATAGAAGAATATGAAGATTTTGGTAATCCGTACAGCTTCCTCCTTTCCATGATAATCTATTTTGTAGTTGTCAATTGCTTTGAGATTTGCCTTGTTTCACTTTCTTTAAATATTTGATCACACAGGCTTGATTTTGTTCTACATGAAGTTAACGATTATGTGTTGTTGTCCCGTCAACATCATGCTTTTAATTTGCCTTTCTTATTTTTATCCCACATTAATCACCTCTTCAGGCAGTAATTTTAATATAATCGGAAATCGTTTGATGATTCGTGTTTGAAACCATATTACAAATTCAGCTTTTTGTCGAGCGAACATCATTACGATGACCAGAATAAAAATTGTTGTCAAAAAACGGATCCTAAAGAGTCGGTTATAAAAATTAAAAGCATTAATAATCAGGTAGATGTAAGGCGCGCTAATGATAACAGTTTGGTAAAGTGAATTTTATTGACACCAAAAAAGTCAATCTAGCGAATTAGTGTTTTAAATTATACTTGTAGTTAAAAACTGAGCGCAAAAAATGAGTTAATACGGTTATATCACGATGATGGAGTTTTAAGTGAAGCTGAGTAAAATTTAACTTTAGAGTCCTAATAGTTTTTTTGTGCCATAACATAACGGAAAGTCAACTGCAATAATTGTCTAACGTAGAAAATTAACTCTAACCAAACTGTTAACATAAAACGATAAATAGTAGTTTCACTCGATTGATTGAAAATTTAGCTATTTAAAATGGTAATACCAGTTTCAATATAAGCGTACCTTGTTTTGAGAAAAGGTGTCACAATATTAGCTACAGTGGCAACCAATAAGAGAACCACTTGGAGTATAGTTAAAAGAACATTAATTAATTTAAGAACCAGTGCACGAGCATTCGAATTTTCCAAAGAATCAAGATTAACTAATTGTTGGAGATGTTGGTGTTGTTGATGTTCCATTCGAGATATTCGTGTTTGACAGCTTTCCAACATTTCATAAATGTCTCGCAACCTTTCTTCGCTTTGGTACTGAACTTTCTCTTCCATATCACCTATGTTTTGCTTGAGGTTTTCAATTTCATTTTGATGCAGCTCTATCAGATCATTCATTTGCTCTTCGAGACGCTGTTGTGAAATGACATTAGGAACATTGGAATTAAATAGAAATGAATAAAATAAAAAAGAGGTTTATTAGCACTAAATCGTTAAGTTAAAAGAATCAAAACAAGTATCATGATGTTGGTGATGATAAGAAGTAAATTAAACCAGAAGAGAGGGAAGGATTCAATAGGGAAAGTCTCATATTTCAAGTGATTCATTCAAGCATTCTTCTCTTATTCTAATCTATTCAATTCGCTAATCGTAAATGCGCTTTAAGGAACGGCAATCTCGAAAATAAGAAAAGAAAGTAACCTCCAATCATGATGATATCTTGTTTAACTGGATATTTTAATCATCATAGACAAAGCGAGGTCATTCGTCATCCAAATGATGATTAAGTGCATCATGATATTACTTGTAACAAATAAAAGGTATGATAATAAAGAAGAAGAAAAAAATAGTAGAATGGATTAGAACCTGGCGTTGAAAGAAATATCTATAATTGTGTATATCAATTTTTCCTGGATCATCAGTAGCAAGTGACGTGAGAAAGGTTTGCATGATCTTATAATTAGTTTAGGATATAATTGCAATGTTTATTCAACCGATTATGATGACCGACTATAGCGATATTATTAAGTAAACCGAGAATTGAAAAAACAAACTTGAGATTAGAGTAAATTAAGATAGCTTAATGAATGAAGACAAACCAATTTTAAATAGTGTAATAAGAAGGGGATGCGAAACTAGATACTTTTGAACAAAAATGGATAGTCAAAGATTCGTCATAGAATTGATACGGATTGTTTGATTAAATAATATTGGTCTTTGTGTTTAGGTGGCACTAACCTCAGATTTGTATCTCTCTTCTTGTAAACTTTGATTGATTAAACTATATTCGGCGTGCAGTGATGTTTTGACTGCTTCTATCTCCTCAGCTAATCGTTGACAATCACCTTCACGCTCTCGCAATTGAGAGAGTATTGTTTCCAGGTCGTGAATGTTATGTGAGGAACCACTCTGACTGACAAGTTGACTGTCAAAAGTTCGGTAAAGTTGCTTAGCTGGACTTGCTGAGGACGCTCCAGAAGTAACTAAACCGGCTATAGCACCAATATTATCTGATTCAGAAGTTATACTTGAACTTTCATCTGATGTATGTTTAGTACTATGGCTGTGTGTATGGCTGTGAGTGTAAAATACTGAGCCACCTTGATTGTGAACACCTGATGACTTGGATTGGGCCTCTTTACCTTCATTACTTTCACTTTCATTCATTGTTGAGCTATCATTAATTGAGTTATCTGCCGAGTTGATATTGTCTGCACTCCCAATTTTATTTTTGAAAGAGTCTTTGGGTTTTGAATTGAAATTATCACCCGAGGAATGATGAGTGTTTGGCGACGAGAAAGACTTTATGCTACCAATGACACCTTCCGAAAGACCAGAAATACCTTCTTTTATATTAGTTCCTACACCTTTAAGCCCATGGCCAACATTAGTTAACATTGCTTTAGATCGACTATGCTGGTGTAAAGCTTGAATACCATAATTTTCAATATCACGAATCCTTTTTAGATAAGAATCCAATTTCTTTTGCAGTTGGGCTATCGTATGAGCAGATTTTTGATTCTTTTTTTCAAACATACTCTTAATTCGTTGAGTTTGAACTTTATCAGCATTAGCAGCCAATTTAAGATACTCATTGACGTTCTCATCTCGCGAGGTCTGTTCAGCTTTTATTGCTTCTTTGGTCCTCATGATTTTAGCTTGATAATGTTCAATGGCAGCCTTGATCTTATTGCAGTCCGATGATGTGGGCAAAAGAGCATCCAAATCATCTCTTGAACTTGAGTCTAGAAGACAATAAAATCGAACACAATCAGTAGGTGAAATTTGAAATTTAAAAGGAAAGGAATAAGAGAAAGGTAATAAAACAATATTTATCCTTATTTAAATATTTAGCAGCAAGTATTTTTGCCTGACTCTTTTTGGTCAAGAAAGAGTGAGGAAAAAAGATAGCAAGCTAAAAAGGCGATTGTCAGGGTGGATCTATGGTTTCACAGTTATCACAACTGATAGTCGATCGCCTTACCTTCAACAGCACCACAAATGAATCCCCGTTCATCCCTCCCAGATTCACACATTATATTCCATAAAGTGGTAACTACGACGATCATTCAATGAGTAATCCGACTGATGTAACAAAATTGACTGGGTTAAACATCGACATAAACAGTTGATAGAAGCAATGTATACAATATCCTAGGAATAGCACAGGTTAGGTGTTTAAAATTATGAATTGCCTTATTTATGAAACAAATAAACCATATTGTATTACAGACCATATAACATTGTTGTTACAATTAAAAAGATCACGATGCATCAGTGTTAACATAAAAAAATTCAAGCTACACTATACGCAAACGCGATAATAATTTGAGTCAATTTCCCCATCATAGTTGAAAAAGAGCCAGTTTTGAAAAAAGAATGATGCAAACATGAATGGAATACCGTAAAGAAATGAGTTTTTTAATAATCTTGTAATTAAAATTATTACTATTTCTTTTTATCGCTTGATTTATCTGACAAAGATTTTCATTCATAAATTTAATCATCAATAAAAAGTTACTCAATCAATTTTATTTCTTTAGTAGACAACATTAGTCACTGCAAATTTCAGTGGAACGATTTCTCTTCATGTTTGCAATTCAGTTAGTCATTAGCAGTTAACTTGTCTAAATTTACTTCAAATATTTTCAGCTTTACAAAACATTGTTACATTTTTTCATTCAGATTATTGAAATCAAAAAATGAGTCAATGTTACGAAAGAGCTTGAATCACATTGCGAATTTTAAGAAAGTTTTTTGTTGAATTGAAATTCAAAATCAAGGTAAATTGACAATTATAAAAGTCTGATACCAATGGAATAGAGAACCATAAAGATGATAAATATCTAGAATACCTAGGCTTTTTATCAACTACATCGTCCTCAATTGAATCCTCAATACATATTGATTTGCAACTCTGAGGATTAAAACAACATTTTAATAAGTATAAAGCATTTCAACAAATACTTTAGCATCCGGGAAAGTTTGGAAAAGTTAATATTTTACAAAAAAAGTGTTATGGAAACTATGAAATTAAAATAGACGATTCAATGTTAAAGTCGAGAGAGTTTCATGATGATTTCTTTGGAGTTGGATGAGTATGCTAGACATGCATAGTATTTAGATGACCACAATGATGTGAAGAAAGTTAGTTGAAATATTCATTCGAAGACATCAACTAAAAAAAGCTTATCATTGTAATTGGTTACCAAATTGTTGAACGAATGACAAAATAGTTCTACATTTTCTCGTATGACACCACATGATTACATGTTTTACAGGTTTTCTCGTACATATCTTCGGACTCTATGTATTTTTCCTCTCCATATTCATGAATGTGAGTCGATGATTTCCTCTTATACAGACTACTTCTGACTTCCATTCTTAAAGTCTTCATTTTTTTGTCATAGTCCTTCTTTTGTCTATCTTTTCTTTTGCTATTTCTTTTTTCCTTCTCAGCAATCAAGGCCTCCTCAGATTCCCAAACCTCTAATGCTCTTTCCTCCACTTGAATGTGAAGATACAATCTCATATCACCACGAGCCAAAGGATTAGGATTTTTTTTGGCAATAAAACGCAATGGTGGTTCTCTTTTATCCAGATCACAGTCTTTAAGAAGATATTCATTTTTAGCCTCTGTTCGAGTGATCAAACTATGTTTATCCTTAGGATCTCTGATTAAAAAAAAGAATTATATTTTACAAATTAGTCAATTAAAGTGAAGCATGTTTCTCATAATATTGAGAGGCAGTCAACAAAATGACAAGGCATAGATGCCAGATGAAATACATAAATCATGACTGTCATTAAACGATTTAATAATTTTATCTCACCTGCATGCATTGCAAACATTGTAATCAAAATTTGTCTTTAAAAAGGATTCAATGAACTTCTTTTTACATTCAATACAGGTTGATACACTTGTACTTGGTTTAGTGGCTGTTGTAGATGGATCAGAAGTTGTACTCGTCCCCTGATTCGGTAATGTCAAGGACTTAAAAGAGTTTGACATGGTTGTAATTATGAACAAATGATAGTTATGATAGTTGACGATTGCAAATGATTTAAACTCAATAGAGAGGGATTAATAAATAATCAGAATCATTTGATTTTCAATAGGGTGACGAAAATATTGGTGATTATCACCTTGAACTGGCTCAGTTAGCCACGAACCAAAGACAAGTGAACACAATACGATAAACTAAAGAAATTTTCAGAGGATTCAATGATTGATCAGATTAACCAAATTATAACAGCAATAATTCAACAAAAGATAAACTTGAGAAACAAAAAGTTTGAAAATCAGCTGATACCAAAAAACAATATTGAGAGATGGACTCCATCTAGTAATCTATTTTGTATCTATGCAAGAAAAACTCTTAATACTCACTAATTGACAGAGTTATTTGTTAAAATAGGAAAATTAAACACGAATTGGTTTAAAATTGTTAGATAACTCACATTATTGCATGAATAATCCTTGATTCGATTGAGTATCTTGATCGATGTTTATCTTGATTCTTTAATAAAGAGATAAAAACAGTTAGCTTGAACCAAGCGAAAGTAGAAATAATCATTTAATTGTTTATAAGTAGAATCATGAGCCTTGAGAAAAGAACAGAATTTTGCTTTGAATTACTCAATTATTTGTTGATTCTTTTCGAAATCAATTATTGTGAGATTTTAATTGTCACCACCAACTGAATCGGGAAGGCCATATGAAGTAAAACATTTCCATGCTTTTGATTAACAAGCAACATTTCAGCCAATATTAACACTTAAATTAATAAATCAGACTGTTGTTAATCTCGATAGATTTGAAAAGTCAAATAAATCGAGTAGCCTTGGATCGATTGAATATGCAATCTCATTGTTAATTCCTTACAATTATCTAATTGTTCAGACCTCTAAAATAAAGCCAATTTCAGGCAAATTTCCCATTGAGAAACAGCAATCATTGGAAATTTCAACAATAAATTATAAAGTCAATAAATCTTCAAAGACTTAAAGATATAATAGTTCAGATTGTTGTAAATGTCTACTTGAAGAGTTTTCTTGAAAAGTTGGTCTCGAGATGAGATAAATTTTAATTTTTGACGATCAGTTTCAAAATTTCATCAATAAAATTATCAATATTAATATGAATGAAAACACAAATAAAAGCATTAACAGTAGATCGAGCCACATGTGGTCGTCAAAAGTTTTGTATTTCAAGTGTCAAATCATCATGATTAATCTAAAACACACCGTTTTTAACAATTTTAGGTTAATCGGAAATAAATTTGTTATTTGGTGTGTACCAGTTATTTTAGAATTTTTATTGTTCTAGTTAGACACTATCTTTAGCAGTTAACAACGATTTAACTATTTAACTTGTTAATTTCGCATTTGAATCTGGCTCTTAATTTTTGGCGAACAAAAAGATTGTTTTGTAACTCTTCAAATCATTTATTGCCTTATATTAAACATAAATCTGACATCTGTATAATTTGCTATAAGTTTTTACCAGTTTTTACAGCCATATTTTAAGCAATCTTGAACTTTAATTTCAAACTCATCTTTATAATCATGGAAATTTATTGTGTTTTTTACCAGTGTTCATAGCGCTCAAGCGGTTTTTGTTGTCTATATTAGATCCTGGTGATTTCAACTTAGGGTCTATTGTAACTCAAAACTTTGTAATCTTTTGAAAAGACAGTGTTTCAACCACTATGGGTATAATAGGCAAGTAGAGAAGCTTAAATATTTGAATGTTGACCTTATGACAATATCTTTTTTCTTTTTTTTTCAGCGTTTACGGAAACGAATCCCCGCAAGGGATAGTAACAAGAAAAACAAGATAATGGTGGTTTTGATGATGATGGTGAGGGGTCAACTCTGGTAAATCCGCAAATGTTTCTCTCTATTGGACCCACTTCATGAATCGACGATCTTGCCTTTAAATGAAGATAAAAAACTTGATCTAAATTTTGGCACTAACCTTTTTCTGTCTCTCTCTCCTTCTCCCCCTCCTTATTTATTGCTATTCAGCGTCTTATTGTTGCTCACTTTTCTCCCATTTCTCTATCACCTGAACGGTTACCTGTATACATAAAGTTGCTTTGCAAGTCAATTAATTAGAACCAGTCGGGCTCTCAGCTCCTCTTTTTCATCTGCATCAAGTCAAATTTCTTTCTGTTTTCATCTTGTTCTTTCAACGGTTTATGTTCCCTCTCATTTAGCTTATATTTTACCTGTAAACACTTACATGATGAAGTGCTGTTATTCATAATGTTAATCAACTAACGCCGTGTTTTAGGTAAATTAAACGATTATTTAAATTGTTACCTTTTCTCAAGTATATCGACTAATTTTTGAATTTCCCCACTTTGTTAAAGCTCTAATCAGTTTAATGTTTGTTTGTGTTTAATGCTACTTATTCTGTCACCTTCAAATGTTGCTTTTGTTTGATTTCAATCATGTCGTTCTCGTCATTTGATTGCAGATAAATCATGGTCTAAAAGCATTCAAATATATTAATCTCAATTTTTTCTCTTATTATATTCATCTTGTTTATTAATTTTCCAGTGAATTTGTTAATCACCTTTTGATACAACGAAAACCAACGATAATTTACCAAATCAGCCGGATTGCCTTTCCATCATGAAGCCATCTATTCTTTGTTTCTCTTCATTTTTTTGCTTCATTCTCATTATTTATTTAGCAGCCATTAACTTTGTTCGTGGTCAGCCCACCATTGACTTCAATTATCACAACTATAATGAAATGACATCAATTCTCAATGATATTCACCGAAGCTATCCACACCTCACATCCCTCTATTCAATAGGGAAATCTGTCCAAGGTAAGTTGTATGTGATTTTTACAATTTTTAAGTTATAAAGGGAAACTTTTTCTTCATCTTTAGGTCGAGAGCTTTGGGTCATGTTGATTAGTAAAGATGTCAACTCAGATGTTTTGATGAAGCCAAATGTTAAATATGTGGGGAATATGCATGGTAACGAGGTAAATTACGTCTCCAACTTTGTTATAAACATAAAATTTATCATGAAATGCCACTTTAAATTACTTGCAATTACAATTTCTATTATCAGGCTGTCGGTCGTGAAATGCTTCTCCATTTAATCTTACACTTACTTACCCATTACGAGTCGGATCGCTATGTAAGATACCTCATTGACAATACAAAAATTCATATTATGCCTTCGATGAATCCCGATGGTTTTGAAATGTCTAAAGAAGGTCAATGCCATGGTAGCACTGGAAGGTAAGAAGAATACATTGAAAAATTTTGCATTTTTCTTATTTCTATTATTTTCACATGAATAGAGGGAATGCTCATGGTCGTGATCTTAATCGAAATTTCCCTGATTACTTTACGCCAAGTGATGCACCAATTGAGCCAGAAACTCAAGCCATTCAAGAATGGATTCGGAAAACTCCATTTGTTCTATCAGCCAATTTACACGGAGGTGCATTAGTTGCAAGTTATCCATTTGATAATTATCCACAAGGAAGTGAGTTGATCACAAAACTAAATTTTGTCTTACATAAAGGTTGTCTATAAATACTAAATAATTGTTTTTTACATCTAGTCTTAGGATCTCTAAAAGCAGCCCGAAACTCACCGTCTCCTGATGACGATGTTTTCCTTCATCTTGCCAAAATATACTCATTTAACCACCGAACAATGCATCTTGGTAAACCATGTCCTGGACCTGGAGGAACCAACGGATTCCCTAATGGTACTACCAATGGAGCTCACTGGTATCCCCTTGCTGGTGAGTTAATTTCATATGCACCAATGATGGCACTATGTGTCGCTCGTTAATGTAGACATTGCTCTCGACATGTTTAGTGTTATAGAAAAGTACGAATTGTTTAAGCTTCACGCTAAGCTAATTCTTGTGAGAAACATGGTTTATTTTTCATTTCTAATCAAACTTAATTTGCAATTTTATGGGAACTTTTTCTTCAACTAGTCTACTAAACTAACTAATTAAACCATTTCTCTCTAATATTTTCTCTTATCATGTAAAGAAATGAATTTTACTCATTTTTTAAGACACTTTTTGTCACTTCTTTTTTGGTTGAGCCAACAATTCACCGTTTCCGTTTTCCTGAAATGAGCTTGAAATTTCTATTGAAATTGTTGTTTGAAGAAACTTGAATCAAAAGTTGATAAATTTAAATTAGTTGGTTGACTCTGTTGATGTTGAGAAACATTTCAAAGATTATTCATTTTGATATTTAGCAATAATTCTGTCTCAAAATTTCATCAACAAAGAACTTTTGATTGATACTTTTAATCTGATTTTTGGGACTTTGATCCAAGAAGGAAACTTCAACTTTCTATTGTTATCATTTTAAATAGTTGATTTATTTTGAAGCAATTAATCTGAAATATGAACTGAATTTTTCCCAATCAATTAGGTATTCACACCTTAATTGTGAACTTGTTCTTAAATTTTTCATCAGTCAATCTTGCTACTAACTCATTATCTTAAAACATGAATCCAATCGTGAAAAAAGTTACTTTAAACTATTCAATTAAACAATTATATTTCAAATTTTTTACTTGTTTAACTAATTTTACCAGAAAAAATATTATCATTTGATGTTAAACTTCATCATTGTTGCTATTTCATTAACAAAAAAGAGGTCAACCAATCACTTGACCTGTTTCTAATAGCTAAGATTCTTGATTAATCTTGTTATTTATTGCAGAAAACTAACAATTGTATAGAATTTAAGTGTTTATTCAAAATCTTCTAAAAATTGTTTATTAGTATGTTAACAATCAATTCTTGGTCTTATTATATTTTCCAATCAAAGGGCGCAACTTTTTGTTGACCTTCTTGCCAAGTTAATCACTAAGCTTACCTGATGACAGTTTGTAACTGAATGAAGATGAGAAAGATGTTGATAAGTTATAAACCTTCTGAATTATAAATCATCAGAGCAGCAAGCAGCACAATACTAATAAAATGGTATAAATGGCACTGAAAATAATAATAATATACAAAAAAAGGTCAGATTCTGCTTTGAAATATACCAAACATAAATAATGCATTTTGTGAAAGTGAAAAGATTGATTGTTATTAAACATTATATTCATCTGTTTACTAAAAGAAACAAGAACCATTGAAATGCATCGCTAAATCTCACCTGAATTTCCCCTTAATCTCTTTTTTTCTCATCTATTTCTTACCTTTATCTTAGTGCTATTATTATATTCAAAGAGGTTTTGCTCTTATTGTCTATTCACATTCTATTTGTGGTCAACAAAAGAAATCCTTTTAAAACACTTGACTCCTCATTTCATCATCTGGATAAATATTTTTGCTTCAAAATATCACCAATTGATTGATAGCTAATTATAGTCCAGTAATGAATGGTCATTGATTTTACCTTCAACCTTCTATTGATTGTCTTAAGTCTAATTTTCATCCCTTTTTTTCTCTGTCAAATGATGAAGCTTGAATGAAAAGCTTCATCCGAAAGATCATTTTATGATTATAGTTTAGCAGTAAACCTTGCGAAATCTGTCAGATTGTTCATGATAAAACTCACAATTTTTTCTAAATCCAGTATGAGAATTGTTTTCTCAGTTAACTTTGCAATTCTAGTTCTACTTTTATAGACTTGATTTTTTTCACTGTCTTAAGTTCATTGAAACTTACCTGATTAAAGGCCATTGAATTAATATGAATTAATTATAAAAGGGTTTGGCGTTGAGTTCATTAGTTTCAAAGCCTAACCTTGAATCGAAAATAACAAAGGATTATACCAATCCTTTATCTCATCATATTTCGGATAAAAAATACTCATTAACGTGGAAAACTTGGAAAAACATAATCTTCGGTTCATGCTGTTAACATACGCAACATGTATTACAGTTTAGAAAATTAAGATTGAATTGAAATTGACATTTTTGTTAATGTTGACTTGTAATCACGTTTTAGTGTGCACTGAGTGGTTTATTGAAACTGGAAATCAGCTTAAATTTTTATTATGTTGTACAAATGAGCAATTAACTAATCAAATTTTTCTTTCTTGATTGTTTCAACAGGAGGAATGCAAGATTACAATTATATCTGGGAAGGGTGCATGGAATTAACATTGGAATTATCGTGTTGTAAATATCCTTATAGCCATGAACTGTCTCAATTTTGGTTTGACAATAAGCAAGCATTGTTAACGTATCTGGGTGAAGCTCATCGTGGAGTTCGTGGTTTAGTTCATGACATGAACGGAAACCCTATTCCAAAAGCTATTCTAATGATTAAGGGTCGTAACATCTCATTTAAAAGCTCAGATAAAGGTGAAATATGGAGGATACTGTTACCTGGAACTTATACCGTTGAGGTAAAAGCTGAAGGGTTTGAGCCATTAAGTAAAACATTTTCAGTAGCTGATGGTGAAATTACTGAAATTTATTTACAATTAAACTCAAATGAATTTGTAAGTAATCCTTTATTTCCAACGAACTAACCAATCGTTTGTTGTTAATTTTTTTCTAATTTTTTTATTTTTTACAGAGAAAAGGAATTGTTTCATCATTGATGCCTTCATCTTCATCATACGGACATCACCATTTATCGCCTCAAAATGAAACATTATTTTTCCCGGATCAACCCTTTCCATATGTTGGATCACCGTCAGTAATCCATAAAGAAACCATCTATACTAGATTTAATCGATGGATGAATAACTGGGGATAACAATTAGGCATAAACTAATCAACAAAATACTTGAATTTTTCCAATCTGTTCCTATTTAATGCCACCTTCATGTCTCAATTTGAAAACGATAGAGATGAAAAATGTAACTTTAGGCTAAATAACCCTTAAAACCATTCTATTCCAACCTTAACTTAAAATATTTTCCAATTCCATAACAAATTGATCATTGCAGTTGAAAAAATTAACAAAAAATGTTCTCAATAGTAATAGCTTTCTTTTGAAATGTGATCATTGCTTTTGTAAATAATAATGTAAAATTAGACAACAAAAGAAATCAAACAACGACAAAATTTTGATCTATTTAATTGTATTTGCGTAAAATTTATTGATAGTATTGACAGCTGATAATTTATCATCTTAAACTATTTTCAAAAACATTGATAATGTATTGAAAAACCAAACCGCTGAGATTTGAAGGTAACTGTGATATTAATAGAAAAAATGTAACCCACAAATGATTGTTTTTGTTTCAAAAGAACCTGAAAACAAATTATTTTTCACCGAAACAGATTCAATATTGTTAATGGATTTTATTGATTATATTACATGCTCATCTTCCGGTTATATATTTCACCAAATCTCTAGAGATAATCAAAGTTTACGGAAACAGAACAAGAATGATTATAACCTTTGCCATTGCCAAAGTGAGGACGATTAGATTGATTTAGTATTTTGGGTTTACCAACGCAATTATCATCTACGCCAAAGGAAAGGAAAATGTCTTCAAATGAAATTATTTTAAACGATGTTTAAAGGCAAAATTGATTAAGATGATTGTGATCATTAAGAATCGATTTTAAACCAAGAGAGAAAAGTCTTTGCCATATTATAATACATTTACATTCAAACTAAATAACTTTACTAAGTCACTGATTAAGGCTTTGAAACAAATTTACATTTAAAATGGCAATTAATCTGACCTTTTCAACACTCATTAATTAACTTGTTCATCTAATTAAAGACTTTGACAAAAAGTCAATTAACATTTAAACACAATAAGAGGCAACAATTAAGCCTGAATGATGAATTGATTAAACAAAAGGTTTACTCTCAATTTACACTGAATAACAATCAAACTACCTTTCTATAACAAAATCTATCTGAGACGATTCTGATTATTTCTCCGCCCAAATTCTTATAGATTTAAAGTACAATTAGCCGTAAATGTAAGTAACACCTGGACAATGAACATTTACTTGGATATAAATCTCTAGGAATCACAATTTTGCACTTGCGACTGTAACTAGTGGAGCTTAGGCTGTAGACTTACAATGAGATATTGAACAAAATAAGAGGTAAAATGCGAAACAATTAACAGAATTGCGTTGAATTTTATCGAGATAGTTTATCTTAACAGCTGTTAAAGATCATTGCTTGGATTCTTCGATTTATATTTTGTTTCATTGTTAACCAGTCAAAATGAATTCCACTTTATTATCATCTTCACCATGCAAATCAGTGACTCAACTAATTTTAATTGTGAAAGTAATCTTTCTTCTTATGTTTTCAATTAATCTTGTTGGTGGCCATAAGTATTTAACAGCTAACCAAAATGCTAATTACAATCAAATGATTCGACATAAGCGATCATTTGATATTTTACCACAAAGTTTATTTGACCCGTTAACCATTGAAGAGCTACTCACGTCTAAGGCCATTAAAAGAGCTGGTAAGTGATTAAACTTTGAACTTAAATTCTTTTTTTAATTTTTTAGTTAAATAATCCAATGGGGAAAATTAGAATATTGTTTAAATTGCGCTAATTGAGCACTTAAATAACGAGCTAGACTCTTCCCCATGGTGTATAATTTGATTCACTAAATTTGATCATCTTTTGTCCTTTAAATCTTTCCTCAATCAGCTATGGGAGTTGATTTACCTGACTATATCCTTCATTACCGAAGCAATTTACCTAATTATGGTGATCTTCGTGAAAAGATGCAGAAAAGTGGAAAATGAAAACTACAATTTAAATTTGGAGCATCAATTTTGGTTTTTCATTTCCAGAATTTATCATAGATTTTCATTTGTTTTTTCGCATTCTTTCTTCATCCATGTTAGATGTTAATAAAAAGCCAAAAAGAAAGGCTGAATTGGTATAAATTAATTCCCAAATTACATTATTAAATCACGTTAAAATCTATGAGGATCAATGTTTCATTATAAGTCCAATTATTCAACATCTTATGGATTATATAATGTAAAAGTAAATTTGACAATAAAGTAAATTTATTGGATCCAAATCGAATCACCTTTATTACAATAACAATCTTGATTAGAGGTAATTTATTGAAATTTTATCCTCCAAATTGTACCAAATTCAATTGTTTAAATTGTAAAAGTTATTTCTATTATTTATTGACATCTCAGATTGTGAATATCAATTGGATATAAATAATGACATTCTCTGGTTTGAGAATATATTAATAAATGCTTGTAAATGAAAAGCTTTTTACAACTAAATGTTGGCAAACAATTTAAACTTGAGATCGATGTTTAATAATTGCATGAATCTAATTTGTTTTGAAATTAAAAGAATGTCGATTTGACAAATTGAGAGATAAAAAAGTGCATTTGTCAGTTTACTAGAGACACTCAAGTGTTCATCAACAATTGTTTCTTTAATCATAATGTATCATACATTGGTTGACATGATCTGAGGAAACATTTTCTCCTGCGTTGAGGTCGATAATTGGCATCACAAAATCGCCTATTGATGCGTTTTCCAGTTTTACCATCAGTACAAGGCACTGATCGTCGTTGTTTACCTATTCCACAATCTGCTGAACACTAGAAAATAAAAACAGAAAAATTATTAGAGCTAAAATTGAAAAAACTTTTACTATAATATATTGATTGGTAATATTGATATTTATTTGATCAATGCGATATTTTAATAGATATTTTTCAAATCACGATTAAATTATTAGTGATCTTTGATAAATAGGCGATATCTGAATAGAAATCAAGGATGAAACTTACTTGTCCCCATGGCTCTGTTCTCCATCTTGGACCTCCATTACAATCACCGAGAAAACATCTTTGCCAATGGTGAGGCCTTTTTTTCGGGTCACATTTGTTTTTAAGTGATTGATACTTTTTACCTGCGTAACGTCGATGCTTTTTATCATACAGAAAATGGTTTGCATCTTTGTTTTTCTTTAAACAAATGACTGAACGCTTTTGAATACCAAAACCACAAGGCCGGGAACACAGTCCCCAATCAGAAGTACGCCAAACATATTTTGTGCAATTCGTACAAGGTTTAATCATATTTGACAATCGTGTAACATTTGGTTTAGCTGACGAGTATCGATATCTTATCTCAGGAAGTGAATAATCACCTCCAGATAATACTTCAATAAATAATGGCTCATTGATTGGCTTGGAAGCATTAATTCGTTCCATTGTTTGGTTTGATCCTGAATATTCGATAACGGTTCCCGCGTAAGGTATCACCTTCCTTTCTAGTGAGACAACTTTACCTCCATTGATTAGATAGCTTCCATCAGCGGCTTTAAGTGCTAAGTAATGATGATCTCTCAATGATGAATTGTGTTGAACAACCTCAATATTGGCAGCACCTTTAGGTATAATCACTAGAGAATTATAACCATGATGAACTTGGACATGATTAAGCGAACCGACAACTTCTTGACATGTTGAGTTATCTCCACCACAGACACCGCAAAAGTCAAGTTTTTTGTCACTTTTAAGAATGTGGTCACAGCCTGCAGGCATGCATTTTCCATTAACACAAATATCATTCGTTTCAAGACTGCAAGGTGTTCCGTCGATTACCTTTCGTTTTAACATAGAAAAGATTCCCGTTTGTTTGGCTGTACAGAATAATTTACAACGATCTTTTTCAGCGACTAGAAAATAAAGTAAAAAAAGTAATTTAGAGATTGTACTAATAAATACTAATACAATGATGCGACTTTAGTTTCATAACATGTAATAGGTGCACTACCATTATATTTAGGAACCCATTCAACGTCTCTGTGAAGTTCTTTGATTCCAAGAGTCAGATTATTGAATTCAGCGCATTGACTAGCTCGAAAATCTCCACTAGCTTCTGGGCAAATATGATTATTGCAAGAACGGTACGTTATTCTCTCACCGATACAATATTTACCCCCATAACTAGGTCTAAACAGTGGATAAACAGAAATTATGACATGATTAAAGATTGAATATATCAATACATCAAAAATGAAAAAGAAAATAAAAGTGATAAACTATAAATTGTGATAAATTTTTACCTTGGATTGTCACATTCTCGTGTAGCTCGTTGTACTCCTCCTCCACAAGATCTTGAGCATTCCGAAAAGCTACTCCATGGTCCCCAACCACCATCCTTAGGAGTTCTTTCTGTTGCATTTATCCAAACACACGATCCTTGATAACATTGTTGTAAAACATGTCTACCACAAGGTGTAAAATCAGCCCATGGCATGTGTTGAGTACGACACCCGTGACCAGGTATGTCACACCATAAAACGCGACAAGATTCTTCATAAGGACAAGCAGAAGCGTCTGGACCAAAAACCAGTTCACATTGTGCATGACGACCGTATATGGTAGGCATCTTTGTACGTGACCAAGATTTTGACGATGATAAGAATGGTAATGAGGAAGATGGTCGTGCTGAAAATAATGAAGATGAAGATAATGCAGACGAGGACAAGGATGATTTTGAAGATGACGGTGATGATGATGTTGAAGATAGCGACAACGAGGACGGAGACAAGGACGGTGACGATGACGAAGACGAAGATGATAAATATGATGATGTAATAGATGCATTGGAAGGAGAAACTATTGAGATTCGTTCATCAGATATTCCATTCACAGAGTGAACGAAATGGCGATCTAACAGGTTAACGGAAGGTTTGTTAAGCAAACACGAGCCATAACCTGCACTGAAAGAATGCCAATCAAGAAAAAAGGTTAACCAAGGTGAACAACAGATTTATGGATTGTAAATCGAAAAATGGAACACTTACTCAAAAAATTCAGTTAGAAAATGTCGGGAACAGTTTGACCAGCTCCAGGGATGACTACGATTGTCGAGTAAGCGAGCCATTACTTTGCGCTCGGGTTGTCGGTTCCGGGAAAATTCTAAACATTTGCTGTCATCATCGTGAGGTAAGCCAAGACTATGCAGGAAAAATATTAGAAAAAGAAATAAAAACAGGAAATATGATAAATATTGAACACTTAGATGTGAAAAAATCAAGTTATTGATTTGAACTGAAAAAACCAGACAGCTTACATATGACCAATTTCATGAGCGATGGTAAAGGCAGCTGACATTCCATTATCTTCAATGATAGCACAGCTAAGATTTGTATTACATACGGTACTTGACCTAGCTAGACCCAAGGCATCACAACTATTGTGACCCTGACAAAGGTTATGACGAGTTAAGAGAATAGAGCAATCATAGCTTGGACCAGTGTTTCGAAGTCTTTGCCATCGGCAAAACTGTTGTAAAGTTGATGCTAGAGAATGATCCGTTAATGTGAACTGTAAAATAAGAAAATCACAAAGAAAAGGATTAGCGGTTAGCCTTGAATTTTGATGGACGTTAAATAAAGGTAAAAAAAGTTAGAAATCAGACTCAATTAGTCTTTTGGTCATGTTTGTAAATCATGAAAATTGAAAACACCGTTAGCAACTAAATTTGACATACAGACTAGTAAAAGGATTAATCGGCTGATTTCTTTGAAAAGCTTTAAGATTAATGTTAATCAACAGTTAATTAACTTTTGTTTACCTCTCTTCGGCGGATGAATTTAACATCAACAACTGAGATACGCAAATGATTGCCAATACTAGCATCACTGTAAACCTTAGAAACCTTGAAAGCAAAGTGAGAGACAAGAAAAAAAGATGCATAATGAAAATGGAGGGAAAATTGTTGAAAGATAAAAAAGCAAGGCTAATGGCTATACAATTGAATTAATTGGTCGCATTTTATTGCTTCACTCAATTGTTTTTTTAGTCTGAAGAGTTATTTATATCATATTTCCCTTCCTTGCTTGACAATCTTATCCAACTTACGGTAGCCATAAGTGTGAGTATATAATGATGAAGATTTTCTCCATGATATTCTTGCATTGAATGATCAGCAGCCACCATAACTTCAAGATACCTCTCATGAGAATAGGATCTTTTTGATCGTCCCCATTTAAGGTTTGAATAACGATATTCTGATAGGATTTCATCCATAGTCTGATTTCCAAAAAAGTCTTTTCCATTTGATCACAATTAAAGAATAAAAGACAATAATAAGATAATAATAGATAATGACCAGAGAAAGGCAGAGAATATTCTTGATAAAAATTTATTCTAGATTAAATTTTATTCTGTTTCATGTCAGCATATTTTAAAGAAAAAAAGAATATAAATTATTTTTTAGCCATTTTTTGAGACAATTTTGCTTGTTAGAGAGGATAGATTGTTTAATTGTTTACATCTTGAGAAAATTTTCTTTTAATTTAAAACAAAAAAAATGTATCATAACAAAATCATTTTAGATTAAATTTTATCAACAAAATTTGACTTTTTCTGGAAACAAAAATCATCTGGTTTTGTCAAAAACCGGTCATTTTGTTTCCATTCCATGGATTATTTAGAATATTTTTGAATAAAAAAGCATATTTTGAGCATAAAAAAGATTAGATAACGCACATAATCTTAAATATTCTGAATATGTTTTTTGGCATATTGCTGCCGTTCTCTGATAATGACCTAGTAATATCAAAATGTAATTATAGTGATTTAAAGGTAAATTGTTGAATTGATTACGCCTTGAAACGTTGATTAAGTTGATAATTTGTTGATTGTATAGTGAATAGTTTTACAAACTAGATTAACTTTCAAGGCAAAACAATGAACAATTTTTCATCAACTATTCAAGAGTTTCATAAATCAAGTTTAATCTAATTGTTTGAGCATTGGTTAGTTGATGAAAGGCAGCAAATCTTGTAACCATCAATCATGTTGAAATGTACAGTTTAATACTATTTCCTAACTGATTATTAATTGATGATTATTTGATTATTTATTAAGATTAAGATTGAATACATTTCATACCAATTGTTTATGATTGACTTTGTGATTTGCTTTTTTTCATCTTTTATTTCATCTTTTTGTTTTTCATTTACAATTTTGATGGTTTAGTTAAATTGTTTCCCACTAATTTAAAGGTTTTTTGATCAATGAAACACAGCAAGGATGAAATGAATGGTTAATCAATAGAAAAGCGTCTTTTTCTTCTGTTAACAATAAGCTAATTGTAATGAAATCACGAATTTAATTAACTTTATATCAATCAATCTATAAGATTTTAACTTTCAAATTGAAAATCAAACAAATTTTGTAAAATTTTCAAGAAAAAAAAGTTCAATCTGTCTTGATTAAGATTGATGCAAGATTATCAAAATATTATCAGATTATTATTAGATTACTGTGAGATAATTGTGAATCCTTTAAAAATGTTACTGATTATCTTGAATTGATTCAAGTGAACATTTCAAGGAATAAAAAGTTACGTTTTTAAACTTTTTTTGGCTCAACATCACCAGTTTGGGAAACTGTTTAATGATGCAAAATATTTTGGCATGAAATGATAAAAAGAGATTTTATCACATTTATTCAAGTCTCATGGTATTTATCCTGGTATTCATAGAGAAGTTCATTGTTAACCAAAATGACAATGAACTTCATGTGAATGTAAACTTGACTTGTATTATAAAATTAAGCAAATAAAGAGGTTTATAAGCAGTTCAACATTTCAAATAGAAGACAATTGTAAATAGAAAAAATTAAGGACTCATTACCTTCAACAATTCACAATCAAATCAAATTTAAAAACAAACCAAAATCACCTTTTCTTCAAATGACACTTTTGTATTTATAATTTAAACTAAACAATTGTAATAACGATCATAAACCAATAAATTCAATTGTCAATGCTGGATCAATTTATTTTTGTCCAATTTTTTAACAGATTGTCTACCAAAAATAATCAATATATTGATACTAATTTAGGACCTTAAAAATTGTAATCAATCAAAATTATAAAAAGTCAATCATTAAGGCTTAAGCTCAATACATTTCAGTATTCATTGTTGTCTGTTATACTTGTAAGTGTTGACAGTATATTGTAAATATTATAATAATTTAAATCTGTAAGTTTACGTGAAATGAGATCAGGATAACAATCAATGTTGATTGCTGATGTTTATCCTGATTGTTTATGTTGATTCTCATCATCTGCTTATTGTCGATTATAACTGAAGTGCAATGGCTTACAGCCCATAGATAATTGGCTGAAGAAGCTCCATCATCATCATCTTTATCTTCATCATCAACCTCATCATAATCACCCAAACAAATGTAAACACAAATTGAGTAGTTAAAGCAGAGCAGAAAAAAGGCTTTTTAAAAATACAAACTTTGAAGCTTTTTTCAATCTTTTTTACTTTACTCTTCAGCTTCTAAGCAATTCAGTTTAATCAACATCTAATTAAATCATTATTTGGTCTCAACTTTTCACCAATTCATTGGGTTACTTTAAATAAACTCAAATTTAAATGGTAACAAACTGAAACAGTTCAAATACATTGTAATACAATGTACAGCATAGAAAATTGAGTTTTGCCTCATTTTTGTTATCTTTGCACATTGAAAGCGATTTTGATTCAAAAAATCAATTTATAAATCACCGAAAAATAAAACATTTTGAGCCTGAACAAGTCATAGTAAAATCTGGATTAAATTTTGACCAAATTTTAGTAAATTCAAAACAGTGCTTGCCTAATTTGAATCCAAGTTTAACAGTCAACTTGCTTTCTCATTGATAAATTTCATCTTTTTTAGATTCCTAATTGTTTCATCTGATTGTTGACTCTTTTTTAACACTATTTTACAATTCTTATTGTACTTATTTCCGTATTATCTTTGATGTTCATATGTTCATATTAACACTTAAATTTATCTGTTTCTTGTTCCTCTTCGGATGCTAATTTTATTTACTATTCAGTAGACAGATTATTATGCTATTCAAGTTGAGCTCAACTGGTAAATTAGGTAGACAGTCAAGGCTAAACAGATTTTAATTTTATCCAAAGATAAATAACCTGAATGCACTTATTCAGTCTAATCATCATGATCAACTGAACCCTTTTGCAACATGATTTAGATGCAAGACGAAGAGTTTCAGAAAATAAGCTTTGAACCAAGTTTCAGCAGAAAGTCTTGGAAAGTTAATCAATGGATAATAACGATAATTAATCATAATTAAACATTTCAAGGCAATGCACATCTGATTGGAAAAGTGAAAAGTAAGAAAAATGTTCAACAAGAAAAAAAGAAACATTTTTACCCTTTCAACTTGATCAACCCAAATGTATACAGCATAGAAAATGAAGTTGTAGCTTATTTTTATTATCTTTGCGCAGATTTTGATAGTAATAACTTTGAAATTTTAAATCAATTTTCAACATTGATAACTTTTTTAAAAAGATATGAAAAAATTGATTTCTCAACCAGAGAAGCAAAGATAAGCACCTTAATTTTCACCGGTAAGTTTTAATGCTGACCATTTTCCTCTCCACTATTCCATTATTCTCGGTGTTACGTTTAATTTAGTAGCTCTTTTTGCTTATCTTTGCTTCTCTGGTTGAGAAATCAATTTTTTCATATCTTTTTAAAAAAGTTATCAATGTTGAAAATTGATTTAAAATTTCAAAGTCATTACTATCAAAATATGCGCAAAGATAATAAAAATAAGGTACAACTTCATTTTCTATGCTGTATTTTCAATTAGACTTTTAATTTTTACGAAAAGTGAAACAAGCAATTAACTCAATTTAATCTGTTTGGTGAGTTAACGAGTCAATTTTTACCAAGAAATTGTCAATTACAATGGTAACAGATTAATAAGATTAAGGTATTTCTCTCGGGTTAATCTAATTCTGGTGTTGAAAAATTTGTGTCTTTTTACTCTGTTAGCCATTAACCGTTTGTTACATTCCTGTAAGTTTTTAATGGTTAAAGCTTCTAAGGAAGAGTCTAATCCAACCTAAAAAAAGGACTAATTCTTTGGTGAAAAGTTTGTCTAATCCAAGCTCAAGAGCTCAAATGGTGTAAAATGAGGAGCAAGATGAAAATACAGCTGAAACAAGATGAAAAATGTTGCTTTAGTCAACATTTTTCAGTGTTCAAACATCAACAAAACAAACATATATAAATATATATCAATAGATATACATAATTTACTAAACTTACAATATTCAAAAACCTCAAATAATACCTTCACAAGGATTTTTGTTTTTGGCCTGGTTCAACATTTCAATCTTCATCTTGTTCATCATCTTCACCAACATTACCATTAAATTTTCATCATCGTTCTTTATCCTTTCTTGGCTCTCGAAAATTAACCATTGTAATAATTGAATAAGGATCAACATGTAAATTTTGATGATAATAGAGCTAACCAGTAAGTCAATGATATAATCAATTGTTTGACTTGTGCTTGTTACCTCAACTTGCTTTCACTTTAATTTATAAAGCTTTACATTTTTGCTTGTTCATGCAACAATTTTTCACGTTTTTTTTCTGGATATTTGCTTGAATAAAGTCATGGGCTAAGATATCCTCATCTATGAGGTTCAAGATCAGGATTATTGGATTTGTTGTGCATAATCAACCAGTAATTTCAAATTTCGCTGTCAAAATGGGAGTAATAATAGTAAATGTGGTTTACAATCACAATTTTGATAGGTTTTTTCACCTCTAAAGAATCGAAAGCCCTCAGAAACATTTGAGTTGAAAGAGTTAGAAAATGAAATTGGTTGAATAGCGATTACGATTCAATAGCATTGCTGATGCCTTAGAAATGCTATAGTGATGATGGTTTTAAATCATACACATTTTATTCACCAAAGTTTGGTGTTACTCCAACAGGTAAACGAAATTGATTATAAGAAGCAATTAATTGCTTTTGGCTCGAAAACCAAAGTAAGCACCATCAAGAGATCAGAATGAAGATGAAAAAACTTGCTTTAGTCATCATTTGCAGTTAGCATCAACAAAACAAACATAATATAAATTTACACACTAACAATATACAACAGTACCTTACTAAGGATTTTTTGGCCTGGTTTAACACTTTAATTTCTATTTTTTTGCTTCTTCTTTTCATCTATCAACATAAAATGTTAACAAATTTGTAAAAACTCCATTTTAAAGATGGTGTACTATTTTCATACATGCATATAACTTTCAAATCGATCAAGGATGAAGATAAGTAAAATAGATATGGAAGTCACTTTTAGCATAAAATAATCGGTTGATCCTATTGTCAAAATTATAATTTGATAGCAAATTTTTCTAGCAAAGCCTCCTCTAATATAAAATTGGCTGTTCTATGAAAAATGGGCTCTAGAATTGTTTTGAAGTTAAGATCTTGCCATTCAAATGTTAATTTAGATAGACAATGAAACCACTATGGAAGAGTTGGGACGAAAAGGAACCCCAAATTTCACAAAGAGTTTTCGAGAGGGTTCAATCATTATAAATTAATATTTTGAAAGAGAAAAGAAAAACCGGAAAATATAGCACGATCATGTGAGACGACATGATCCGAGTTAATTTGGTCTGACTGGTTTGGTTGTAACTAACTAGTTAAAATATAATTAACTAAATGCTCATTTTCAATCAACTAGTTTTGTTTCAATTTTACAAATAAAACAAATAGAAAGGAGACCGATTGCCGAAAATTGGAAAGCTATCTTTAGATTTGACAAAAGAGTTCTAAAAAGTTGTCAGTCTTTGAGACTACAGACGATTTCAAATTCATGAAAGACAAAATATGGAAACTGCATGCTTTTTGACTCCTTGCAAATTATAATAGACTAGCAACAAGGCTGCTTACCTAGACACAAAGGACAGCAATCTCCACTTGTTGTAATTGGATTGAGACAGTTTGGAACCGGGCAAACAATCGTGTCACATTTAATTTGACCTTTCTGTAGGCAGAGAGAAAAATTTTCACTAACTTCTTGATTGGATTGAAGACTATTAGTATGCTCATCGGCTACAAATTGATCGTTTTTAAATGTTGGGGGCAAAGAGATGGTACTTGGAGTTATCCTGGTTGTAGATGTTGATTCAGTGGATGATGGCGTTTGCAGTGGTGTAGAAGTTGGTGATACCGGTGCTGCAACTGATGTACCGTTTGAACAAATTCGATTTTTCTTCATAAATTTTCTGTAGATCTTCGGGACCGTCCGCCATGATTCACACAAGGACTATTCGAAACAAAGGAAAATAAATAAGTCAATATATTTGATAACTTTTACGGTTTATGCTGATTGTCAATCAAATTATGAGGAATAATTTCATTACTCGTTTGTAAATATGACAAAATCAATATTATGTCGAATCAAAAACGCTTAATATTCAACTCAGTATATGATATGTAATAAACTGATTAATAAATATTACAATCACAGTAGAGTCAATTAAAATAATCAACTAGCAATAAAATTGAAATTATTTGTTTGAATAATACTATATATGTGTAATTAACTATCCTAATCAATCTTTTTCACGATCAAATAAATATCGTCTTACCTCAACGTCTATGTTCATAAGTGGCGCGAGATCATCTTCAAATTCGTCTGATTCGGTGTCTGGACAAATTTTACAACATCGACCTGGTAATAAAACGGGCTCAGAACAATCGATTTGGTTACAGGGGAGGCTGTTTACAATCAAAATAATCATGAGATATAAGATTGAAAGGTAATCCATCACCGTGATAATTAAATCATTGTCAGTGAAAAAAGAGGGAAAAATGGGCAAATTTTACAAAAATTGATAAAAACAAACTAAGAAAAAAGGTTTACGTTGTTTAACTGGAGTATTATCAAAATGAATGAGTTAGAAAGTTCAAGAGGAAAGTTGCACAGAGAGAGAGAGAGAGAGAGAGAGAGAGAGAGAGAGAGAGAGAGAGAGAGAGAGAGACAATCACCAGGCGCCATCTATTGTGACTTAATTGATTGGTTAATCAGTAAAAAAATTAACAAAATTATTGAAATAAGCGGTGGATAAGATCTATTTAGATGAGTTGGTCTTTGCATTTGATTGACTCTTTCTGTGGCTGAGCTTGAAAATGATCGAGACAATTAAGACTTTGGTCAAGTTTAGAGCTTTTTTGATGAAAGAAACACTGGAAAAGAATTTAGCTATTGCATTACGCATTTGATGGATTTATTTAGATTTCAAGTTGGACTATTGATATTATACAATTTGGATGGAGTTTTACAATTTTTATTTCCATGAAAAAGGAAACATTCGATGAATTTAAATGGAATTTGGAAATAATACAAATTGGAAAGAGAAGAAAGCAAATGTAACTTGATATTTAAATATCAAAACAAATGACAATATTTGAGTAATTTTATAGAATTTAAATTAATGGCGAAGTAGATGGAAATAAAAATTGATCGAATAATCAAATATTAATTTTACAATAAGATAGATTTACAAATGACAAGGTTTTTTTGTGCATACGACAATTTTACCAGAATGAATGAGATATAATAACAAATTATTATCAATTAGACTTTAAGTTCCTCATTTGTTTGTGTACTTTCTGAGTGATCCATTTTAGCTTACGCATTGTATCACAATCAACAGGAATCTTCCCTGTCAATTAAAGACACAAGATGATTTATTCTCCAAATTTAAATTAAAGTATGAATTCAATTGCAATTTTCTCGTATGTGATAGAGGTAATCGACATCTTGTATTTTCATTTTCTGTACGAGTTCAAAAACTGTTCAACTGCTATATGTGTTAATTTACGATACTTTTCAGGCCAAAATGAACCAACAAAAGAGGGCAATTTAAATGTGCAAGATGAGGCGACGAGAATGATGACGGAGATAAAATATGAAAACTGATTAAGGATAACAAAAGATGGCGGAGCTTAATGAAAACATAAATTTAAGTGATGAACTTGATGATAATTGTGTAAAAAAATTATCATTAATGCCTTGAAACGTGTAAATTGCATTGAATGGATAGTTTGTTTTTGACTGCTTCTCATTATCTCCGATTCATTTAGTACTTTCAATAATTGCGTTAACATCACTTTTGTTTTAGTTTGACCTCTTGAAAAGTGTTCTTATCCATTATTTAGAGCCAACATAAATCAGTCATCACTACAGACTGGACAACAGTGATCCTCAGGGATGATTGGTTTACTGCATGTCACTGATGGGCATTTAATCCGGCCACATTTTATTTTTTTGTTCTAATTATCAGTATTATTTATTATTGAACGACATTGGTCCGAGTCAAAATGCATGTTGTAATTATGATCCCGCAAAGTTGTTTAACCGTTAATATATACGTTGTTGATCAGGTTGCAAAGTGATTGGGTTAAACATAAAAAAATATGAAGAAATAAATGAGAAATAACAGAAAAGAGTTAGCTTCAGCGAAAATAAGAGCTATTTATAGTTATAGAAGTAAGCAGAGATGATAGGAAGATTGATATGGAACAAGATGGTTAAAGATAAAATAATTGATGGAAAGGATGGAAATAAAGTTCATCAACCGCTTACTTTACAGTGACACTTGACACAACGCATCTCTCCAAAAGGGGCAACATAAGGATGCCATTCATCTCCATTTGGATAAACCCTTTCATTGAAGATGCAGCCTAACGGTAATGGAAAAAGAAAAATGATTAGAAAGATTTGAAATAAATTAAAATGCAAATGAATTAAAGGTGGAAACATCAAACAGAAAATATCGTTTTCTACTTGCTGAAAGGTATTATCTTTCTGGAATAGATCTACTTGGATTTTTCTTACCTCCAGCCAAAACAAGTTCATTTGCACTTTTCACTCGAGGTCCTAAGGATTGATCACTTAGCTCATCCCCAGCATCGATTGATTTTACTTGAATTATATCTATAAATTTTGAGGCAGACATGAATAAACAATTATTAGATTGATGAGGATGAGAATATTCAACAGTGTGAAGCCAATTTATGAATAATGATTGAAGCAAATAAGGAAAAACAAACTTACTGGGACATTTTTTACAGCAATCTGATGCATTTTCACGGTAAGCTTCTTCAGGTGAACAGGTAAGGGCTGGACAAGTGATGCTTTGTTTACAGGTTATGGAGAGAGTTTCAGGCTGAAATGAAAAAGAACAAAACAGAAGTTGCATGAGCCAGTCATGAAGAAATGTCAAAATGATAAGATATTTCAAATGAAGTTGTCAGAAAAGATCATTTGTTCAAATTCAACTTGAAACTTGTTAATTGAATTTACCAATGTCAAAAGATTGCAGGCGCCACTCAACTATTTGACCAAATTAAAGCAAATAAACAAAAAATTGACAAGTACTGTTAAAAGCTTTCCAAACTTATTCAAGTGATTAAAATAAGGCTTGTCAAGTTTTAAAACATCAATGCATTTACAAAACTTTACCACACTTGTGCATCAACGTAACGATAAATGTTAAACAGAGAACATTGAATTTTATCGCCAATCAGCAATTACCAATTCATTGATTTTATGTTTAAATCTGAATATGAGGTTATGTTTCATAGGGTTAATGGCAATAAAAATATTTTGTTCATGTTAACTAGTAATATCATCGTGTCTATCCATGAATTTGAATTATACTGAGGTGATATTGATTTACGACGAATATCGAGTGAAGAAAAGCTCTAACTGCTAAATATTTATACCAATACTAAACCATCTTAACAGTTGATGCCAAATTTTTAGACCTGAATCATAAGATAGATGAACAAACAGATTGATTAATAGAGTGATGGTAAAGGATTGAATAAAGATAATAATTCAATTTGGTAAATTAAATGATGAATGAACTTTCTGCAAGCTGCACTTTATGTGGTTAGCTGATATTATTTACACAAAGTCAAGTTAGTTCATTACTTTTGAGATTATCAGCATCGATAATAGGCTTGATTGGTGTCAAAAGCTTTGTTGAAATTGATTTTATACCTTGAATAAGCTTGATTGAACTTCAGTGTGTGTTCACAGGACAAACAATTGAGTGACTTATGGTAAAATACAAAGATTGATAAAACGTTTTTTGATTGTGGTGAGTACACAATGATCAAGTCAACTGTAATTGATTTTGAGTAAAAATTGTTTACCAGACAAGTACAAACACTGCATCTATCAAAACCAAATGGTGGTATATATGGATGCCATTGACTGCCGGCTAAGTGAAACTTTTGATCACCATCAAAGAAGCATCCTTGAGCCTGGTTATCCAATGTACCATTAACAGTGACATCTCGTTCTGTCAAAAAAATAAAGTTTAAAAAGCCAAATTGAAAATTTTGCTTTAAATAATGGTATATAAATAACTAGTAAAAAGACTTACATAGCAAAAAACAATTGTTTACAAATACTCATTGAATAGATAATCAAACAAATCAAAAATATAAGGCAATAAAAGAGCTTGTTTTAAATTTCAATTTCAATTGCTGGCTTGATAATGTTGAAATCACTTTGTACAATAACAATTGTTCTTAATTTGTTAATGCAAACGTGTAAATAATGTATCCATACGTCAACAATTAGATTGGAGAGATGATTCTCTGTATTTTCTGTGAATTTGCTTGTTTATCTGGTTTCATCTTGAGCTTTTCAAGCTTCAAATTTACTTCACTTTGCCAACTTGTTTTCGACATCATTTTCCTCTTCATTTTCGACATCTTAACCTCCATAACTTTGGCATCATTATCATCAAACATGTTTCTAATCATTGCTCACTCTCTTTCTCTTTTTATCTAAACCCTCGCCACTCACTATCTCACCCTCACGCCATTTTATTTCAAGTCAAGTTCATGACCAATTATTGCAACCCTTTTTTACCAAAAAAATTGATAATAATTTAAGGTGCAACATATAGACAACCAAAATTACTATCTACAGAGATGAGTGGAAAAGGGAAAATGGCTTAAACAAACAATAAAATTGTAAACAAAACCTATTAATACTGCAGGATTTGAATAACAATGTAAAATTGAATTAGTTGACAATCTATTGTAACTTTAAATTATTCCAAAGAAAAAAACTTGATAGAGTCGCAGGTAAAATTAAACAAAATTCATTTTCTCGTAGATTTGAGATGATATACGATAAAAAAAGGTTAACTAAAGGTTATTTC
This sequence comes from Tetranychus piercei, assembly GCA_036759885.1. Taxonomy (NCBI): domain Eukaryota; kingdom Metazoa; phylum Arthropoda; class Arachnida; order Trombidiformes; family Tetranychidae; genus Tetranychus; species Tetranychus piercei. Next base: position 16,283,578 of record CM071878.1, read on the forward strand.
AAAGTATATCTTTACAAGGAAACTTGCCAATTGCGCTCATTTTTGGGACATGATTTTCCAAATTGTAGCTTTTGGTTAGCAATAACTTAGCATTTGAATGAATATTTCCAAAAAAAATGGAAGTAATCTGGTCTATAATAAATTATGAGTAATTGATTATTTTAAATGGGAACAAAACAAATAGTAAATGTGGTTTACAATCACAATTTTGATAGGTTTTTTCACCTCTAAAGAATCGAAAGCCCTCAGAAACATTTGAGTTGAAAGAGTTAGAAAATGAAATTGGTTGAATAGCGATTACGATTCAATAGCATTGCTGATGCCTTAGAAATGCTATAGTGATGATGGTTTTAAATCATACACATTTTATTCACCAAAGTTTGGTGTTACTCCAACAGGTAAACGAAATTGATTATAAGAAGAAATTAATTGCTTTTGGCTCGAAAACCAAAGTAAGCACCATCAAGAGATCAGAATGAAGATGAAAAAACTTGCTTTAGTCATCATTTGCAGTTAGCATCAACAAAACAAACATAATATAAATTTACACACTAACAATATACAACAGTACCTTACTAAGGATTTTTTGGCCCGGTTTAACACTTTAATTTCCAATTTTTTGCTTCTTCTTTTCATCTATCAACATAAAATCTTAACAAATTTGTAAAAACTCCATATTAAAGATGGTGTACCATTTTCATACATGCATATAACTTTCAAATCGACCAAGGATGAAGATAAGTAAAATAGATATGGAAGTCACTTTTAGCATAAAATAATCGGTTGATCCTATTGTCAAAATTATAATTTGATAGCAAATTTTTCTAGCAAAGCCTCCTCTAATATAAAATTGGCTGTTCTATGAAAAATGGGCTCTAGAATTGTTTTGAAGTTAAGATCTTGCCATTCAAATGTTAATTTAGATAGACAATGAAACCACTATGGAAGAGTTGGGACGAAAAGGAACCCCAAATTTCACAAAGTGTTTTGGAGAGGGTTCAATCATTATAAATTAATATTTTGAAAGAGAAAAGAAAAACCGGAAAATATAGCACGATCATGTGAGACGACATGATCCGAGTTAATTTTGTCTCCTTCTGTGAGTTGTCGAAGAATATTTAACATCTTAATTATAAACAGCTCCAAGAAAAATTTCTTTGAAATTTAGTTCATAACAACTGTAGCTAACTAGTTAAGATATAATTAACTAAATGCTCATTTTCAATCAACTAGTTTTGTTTCAATTTTACAAATAAAACAAATAAAAGGAGACCGATTGCCGAAAATTGGAAAGCTATCTTTAGATTTGACAAAAGAGTTCTAAAAAGTTGTCAGTCTTTGCGACTACAGACGATTGCAAATTCATGAAAGACAAAATATGGAAACTGCATGCTTTTTGATTCCTTGCAAATTATAATAGACTAGCAACAAGGCTGCTTACCTAGACACAAAGGACAGCAATCTCCACTTGTTGTAATTGGATTGAGACAGTTTGGAACCGGGCAAACAATCGTGTCACATTTTATTTGACCTTTCTGTAGGCAGAGAAAAAGATGTGAGTATTTAAGTAAATCAAGGTGATAATTAAGAGAAAAAGAGGTAAAAGGATAAATTAGATACCTGACATGAGCACATTTTACAAGCATCTTTGGATGATTTCCATAATGATCCATCATCAAATACTTGATTATCATAGAAACATTTACGATGTTTTGAACTTGAATAAGCAGCTCCATAAAAATTTTCACTATCGAATATACCCGATTCTTGATTGGATTGAAGACTATTAGTATGCTCATCGGCTACAAATTGATCGTTTTTAAATGTTGGGGGCAAAGAGATGGTACTTGGAGTTATCCTGGTTGTAGATGTTGATTCAGTGGATGATGGCGTTTGCAGTGGTGTAGAAGTTGGTGATACCGGTGCTGCAACTGATGTACCGTTTGAACAAATTCGATTTTTCTTCATAAATTTTCTGTAGATCTTCGGGACCGTCCGCCATGATTCACACAAGGACTATTCGAAACAAAGGAAAATAAATTAGTCAATGTATTTGATAACTTTTACGGTTTATGCTGATTGTCAATCAAATTGAGGAATAATTTTATTACTCGTCTGTAAATATGACAAAATCAATATTATGTCGAATCAAAAACGCTTAATATTCAACTCAGTATATGATATGTAATAAACTGATTAATAAATATTACAATTACAGTAGAGTCAATTAAAATAATCAACTAGCAATAAAATTGAAATTATTTCTTTGAATAATACTATTTATGTGTAATTAACTATCCTAATCAATCTTTTTCACGATCAAATAAATATCGTCTTACCTCAACGTCTATATTCATAAGTGGCGCGAGATCATCTTCAAATTCGTCTGATTCGGTGTCTGGACAAATTTTACAACATCTACCTGGTAATAAAACGGGATCAGAACAATTGGGTTTAGGACAATGTGAAACAATATTTCGACAGCGAACTCTGGATACAGTTCGACTCTTCTTTTGCAAGGTAACACACGAACACAGGACACAAGGTAAAAGTCCAAAAGGTGATCCTAAATTAGGTTTCCATTTATCATCTGGTTCATAAGTTTTGCCTCCAAATTGACAGTGATTAGTTGAAGATGGTTTGGATGATGGTGATAAAAATAATGGAAATGATGATGTTTTGAGCCTCAATAGGGTTGAAGAGACATTTGAGGGTGAATTGGATCTAAGAGATGATGACGTCGATATAGATGATTTTTTAACACTCAATTGTCTTAAGTTATCATAATTTGAAGACTCTATTTGACCCAAAATATTTGTTAGTACAAATGATAATAGGAAAATATGACGTATCCAGTCTATGGCGTTCATTGATTATTACTATTACGAAAAATACACTAGATGATATAAATATATCAATGAAAAGACAGGATTGTAAGTTAGATTAAATTAACAAAAAATGTTTAACTGTTCATCTATGATCAACAAAGCAATTTAGATTTCTCTAATGAAAAACAAGATTCGCGTGGAAAGACAGAGATTTATTGAAGAGAAAGTTGATTTTTGCTTGAGAGAAGTCTGAAGCATGTCAGAAGAGAGAAGAATGGAGAGAGAAAGATAGAGAGAAAGAGAGAGTAAAGAGAGAGCACGAAGTCGTTTTTTGGCGCTTACAACAGACAGAGGAAAAAAAGAAGACAGTAAAAATAAGTGAGACTTTTCTAGTAATATTCAATAGTTGAGACAAAAAGTTGGATAACTCAAAGAAATGAGTGAAAAAATTTCTTAAATAATTGATAAAAATGCGTGAGAAAGTTTTTGAGACAAAAATATTGATAGTGAATAAGATGGTATGGTAAAAGTAAAACCTAAAAGGGTTTAAAGGATAAGGTAATTAGTTGTTGGTTAAAACGTTACTAATAGTGTTAAATGAATGGAACAGCGATCAATTTTATATCAACGGCTATTTTTCACATTTTTATCATCAAGCTTGAGAAACTGTCAGTCTCATTTTTCTTCTTATCTGATTATCAAAGTGGCCATCTTTTTGTCTTTTTTCAAAGTCACTGATTGGTGAATAAGAAAACCTTTGTCTACTTTATTTATCCTTAAGTTTTATCTCTTCTGATTTTCATTCGTCAGTTAATTTATTTGTTTCTTTTTCTTTTGAATACACAGAAGTACTCGTTTAAGGCAATTTTTGTTTGTCAGTCGCCATCTAGCGAATCCTTTGTTTCAGCTAATATTTTGCTAATTGAATAATCTCAAAGAGTTAAATCCCATAGATGGCGATGCCGAAAATCACAAATTGTGAGTTTGTGTGTGATGTTGATTAAAAGTGATTATCCAGTTGAAAATTGTGTCTTATGGTTAATGATGAAGGGCACCTGGTTACCTGTTACCTTTGTCGTTGCTGCTCAATCAATCGCCTGACACAGGTGCATTTCTTGAGGCTATACTCGTTGTTTCTCTTCCTCATCTTTTCAACAAATGTTTTCTCTCTCTCTCTGCCTTTAACTTTTTCCCATTCTGTCCGACTTTAGAAACTCACCTTTATACCGGTAAGGTATGAGCTATCACCTCCTCTTGTTTACACCTTTCAACAATTGACAATTATATATTTTTTCAAAAGACTCCTAATTAAGGTTAAACCTTTTATTTCTTTCTTTTTCTATCCTTTTCTCTCTTTCCTCTCTTTTTACTGTTTTAGATATTTGTATTACCCTGCAACTTGGCCACTTATTCTTGATCCACCTTGATCATTTTGTTTATAAGCGTTTTCTTTAAAACCTTCTGTCAACAAAGAAAGTTATTCCAATTATTTGTGTTCTGACATTCACTTAGCGTGCTTATGGTTTTGACATTCAAAGAATTCAAGATCGTCTTAAAGTCTAAAATAACAGAGTTGGGAGTTTTTCACTTTTTTTTCTTTTCTTTGCACAGGTACTAATGGCATGAAAATAAAACTTTGAAAGACAGTTAAACATACGGAATGAATGACTGTCCGGGTTCTCAGCCTACTGTGTCCAAATTTCAATCAATCAGAGAAGTGTTTACTGTTAACAAGGTTAACGACCAAAAAAGCTTTTAATTGAAAAAGCTTTGAAAAATGTGAAAAAGCTTTTAATTAATTTTCATTCAAACTAGTGTTTCTGCAATACTATCGTATCGACGATTTTAATCGATACTTTTTGAAACAATACGAATCGATACTATAACCCCTAATATCGGTATCGGTCGATACTTTTAAACCGCTTAACTTTGAGAAGTTTAAAATTTTTATAATAAATTTTGAGCGATTTTACGAAATTTTTCTCTACTCTTCAAAGCGGGCTCGATTATTACCGAGAAAAGGCATAGAATAAAGCCTGAAAATGTTGAAAAATTAGGTTTTCTTAACTATGTACCAGGTTTTATTTCGTAATTTCATTCAATTTTATCTGATTTTTAACGATATTAACCGATTTTTTTTCAATTTTTTCGATACGAGTATCGTCGATAAAATCGATACTTTTGTTAAAAATATCGTTCCTTTCGATCCATACTGTAAACAAATATCGAGAAACACTAATTCAAACTTAAATAAAATGTCAATTCATTGAAAAAACTTATATCGATATATCGATAACCAGTCACATGGTTTATAGCCGCACAACCACGTTTGTTTATTGAGAGCTCAGTGTAAACATCCATATCTTCGGTTTTAATTGTCTGATTGTTTTATTTTAACTTAATTGTAGTTGAATCAAATTAAATATGGATAAAGTAATGTAAGTTACGATTTATATTTTCTCTCATTATTTATTAAAGGTGACTGTGTGTTTAATTTCTGGTTTTCCTTTTGTAGTAAACCTAAAACTGCTCGTGGTAAAAGGAAGTTGCTTCAGAGGGAACCCAAAGTTATTGAAGGCCCAAAGAATTGTGTGTTTTTAAGATCATCCACAATTAATCAGTTCACTACTGATGTTATGAAAGACATTGTAAGTAATTTAACAACCATCAGCTTTTCCATGATCTAATCATTCATTTTCTTTTTAGTGTACGCTCAAAAAACCTTTCACTGTATTCCGCAATAAACATGGGTAAGTAATCAAGGATATCTGCGACTTCAGCTTACTAATTGACTTCTTTATTTATTCTAGAAATAAATTCATTCTCCCCTTTGAAGACGTCTCTCCAGTGGAATTCTTGGCTAAGAAATATGAGTGTTCACTTTTTGTTGTCGGATCACATTCTAAAAAACGAGCTAATAACATTGTAATGGGAAGAACATTTGATAATCAAGTATTGGACATGTTCGAGCTTGGTGTTGAAAACTATAAACCAATGGCTGACTTCAAAATTCCAAAAATTGCTATTGGTGCAAAACCTCTACTTATTTTTGGTGGACAACAGTTTGATGAGCAAGAAGAATATAAAAGATTTCGAAATTTTTTGATCGATTTTTTCATGGGCTCTAAATTAGAAGGCTTAAGATTATCGGGAGTTGAACATATTATTCAAGTGATTGCACATGAGAGCAAAATTCTTTTCAGATGTTACAAAGTTCGTCTCTCACCCACAGGAACAAAATATTCAAAGGTAGACTTGGAAGAAATGGGACCAAGAATTGACTTTAGTTTACGTAGGTCTAAACTGGCTTCAGATGATTTATTGAAAAAATCTCTCAAGAAACCCGCAGAAGTCAGAATCAAGAAGGTCAAGAATATCCAGAAATCTAAACTTGGAACAACATTTGGAAGAATCCATATGACTCGACAAGATTACTCACAATTACAAACTAGAAAGATGAAGGGTTTAAAAAAGAATGCTGAAACTGAATCTTAAGCGATATACAATTGCTTAATATGATTTTCCATGTTCGATTTCGTGTTTTCAACACGCTTGTATTGTAAGTTATTTTGTTTAAAATAAAATTAATCTTCTAAGCTGAAGTAAAACTGATGGAATTAGAAAGAAATAAACCATTTCCATGAGGAGTTATGAGAATTAATTCTAGGGCGGACCCCGAGGGCACTATCGAAGCTGAATATTCGCTCATGTTAATCTTATTAATGATCAATGTTTTATTTTAAAGAGCTTAACTATTCGATTCGAAAATAGGGAGGCCTTGTCACCACTAGATGGCGTATTGCTATAAATAATGCTTCTGGATCACATGCAGGTTTGTTTTGATTTAGTTGCCGGACTTGTGAATTGTCATTAATAAACTTTAAGAATTTTATTTCAAATTGTAACATCATGCCTAAATATTATTGTGATTATTGTGACACCTATCTAACTCACGATTCTCCTTCTGTTCGAAAAACTCATTGTAGTGGTCGTAAGCACAAAGAGAATGTTAAATTTTATTATCAAAAATGGATGGAAGAACGAGCCCAAAGTTTAATTGATGCTACAAGTAAGTCTATTTATTTTTTGTTCTCTTAATTAGATTTCCAATGACTGATTATGCTGCGAATCATTTATAGATCTCTTAGACTTTATTGTATTCAGCTTTCATCGAAACAAATTCTAATCCTATTTTTTCTTTCAATTTCCAGCGGCTGCCTTTACGGCCCAAAAGATTGCTACCAAGCCATCAGCTGCAGTCATACCTACCGCACCTACATCGACAGTTACTCCAAACACTGCGGCCGCATTCAATCCTCTGGTTCCACCACCATCATTGATGGTTCCTCCACCAATGGGAATTCCTCCTCCTATGCTACCACCAACATTAAGACCTCCAATGCGTTAAGCAAAGTAATGTTTATCATCTAAAGAAATACCTTCATTCATCTCCTGTCATTTTTTTGATAGAGAAACAAAGTTTTGTATTATTACATTAATAAATTATAAAATTGCCGATGCAATGATCTTACGTAGTTTTTTATTGATGAAACGCGATTTTTCTCTTAGTTATGCACCGCCATCTGACGGAGAAAAATAACTTTTAAGTTTTGTTGTTGACATTGTTAAATAAAGCTTTACTGGTTGAGGTTAAGTGATAAATTATTTCATTTTAATTGCTAGTCGGCTGTTTTGATTCAATTTTTTACCTCAAAATGCAGACCAGTAGGCTTGCTAAATGGTTTGGCATTGATAAGTTGATTAGTGCTCGAGAAATCGTTAGAACAAATGGACTTCTTGGTACGCTAATGAATTGGCATAGGTAAGTATGATGATGATGAATTGAGCCTAAGTTATTACTAACATTATGATTTATCAACATTAATTGTGACGATTTTTCAATTCGATTTCAGAAATGCTACAGTTAAATGGGGTAAACACGTTGGAACGGATAAATATGGAAACAAATATTATGAAAACAGATATTATTTTTATTTAGCTGATCGATGGGTTATTTACAATGAAAAATGTAATCTTGATTACGATGCATCAATGATTCCTCCTGAATGGCATAACTGGATGGTTCATAATACTGATAGAACACCGATAGAAGAACCTAGAGTTCAATACAAATGGCTACAAGATCATCAACAGAATTTAACCGGTTCAGCCCAGGCTTACACTCCTTACTCCACGTAAGTGCGCTGAGATATTTTCTAGAAATCTTTTTTTGATTAGTATTTTTAAAATTATTTTTTTATTGTTCTATTATAGAACCAAAACTAAGATCGATTCTTGGAATCCTCCAGGAGGAAGAGTAGTCATTGGTCCAAACAAATAAAGCTTATCATCAGCATACAGGATAAAATTCGTTGTAGATGAGAATAGGTCTCAATAATCTTGCAGGCCTACTATCAAATTATATATTAAATGTGTTATGCTGTTCAATTCAATGTCCATCTGATATGATAAATTTGATGTTGTATAAAAATCTGTACTTTTAGTTGAAGTAAATTTAATTATTGAAACATTGAAATTATCGCTCATCGTGGTGCCAATTTTTAGGAAGAGGTGTCTCTAATATCGCTATAACAACCCACAGGTTACCTTCCCGGGTATTTTTCAGACAAAAGATTTGCAGTTTTAATTGCAATACCTTTGCAAATAAAGAAAATACTGGTTTAAAGAAAGACTTGTTTGTAAGATTTGTCAGAAATGAGGTCGTTTTAAGCATTAAATATTATTTATTGGAAATAGCGTTTCTATTGACAAATGAAGCAAACTTGTATTACAAAGCTGAAGTCAACTTAATCTGCTGACTTTAAATTTCATTGATCAAGTTTTATCATTGAATCAATTAAACCCTGCGGAAATTACAAGTGAAAAGCATAAGATTTGATGCATTCTCCAATAAATACTGTTAAAAAAGGCAGAAGAAAAAATCAAAAATGTATTAATTAATCTTAGTTAATTTCAATACTTACAGTAACAACATGTTCTTTTGTAACCACTGAATTGTAACTACTTATTCCAACCGGAGTTTCCAAGATTCTTTCCAATAAAAATAAAGCCTTGATAAATGATAAGTAAAAGTTAAATATAAGGTAAGTTGAGTATCAAATTATTAATTCACTCATCAATAATGATTAATAACTAAACAAGTTCATGCTGAACAATCTATTGGTAAACAACAAAATGTAAATGGCTAATTTTTCAACTTACCTTAAGGTTAACTCGCTTTTTGAATGGAGCATGAAGGATTAGCTTATGCAATTGTTTACTGGCCATTGAAGACTGAAAGAGAAAGCTTAATTAGAATCACGAATCGTCTAAATAGCTGAATTTACCTTGGTATGAATGTTACCAATTAAATAAGTGGATAAAGCAAACCCAGCAACAGCTAAACTGGTAATTATTGTTGCTACATAGGTAACAAATTTACCATCAACGCCATGAACTGTCACAAAAAAGAAGGTCAGATCAGCAAATAAGGTTAACGGAACGTACATTACAAAGAGAATTGGACGTGAAAATACATTGCAATGGTCAAAAAGGTTATAAATATCAATGTGATCATAAATGGTTCGTTGCAGAATGGCTAATGGACAAACGGAAATTTTGCTCAACAGCTTTAAGTTAGTGGTGATCGAGTCATGGCGAAATTTAACATAACTAAATCCAAATAAGAGCAAAGCAGTCCCAATTAATGCAACGGTAGTATGCATGCAAATCATTGTTACGATGAAAATGGACCAAATAAAGGTTAATGTTTTGGTTAAGAGTCCGTCCAAGAAATGCCAGCAAGATTGTTGCAGAAAAATATGAATCATTGATACTGAAAAACACGATATAATAATGATAGCCTTTATGTTGCTGAGGATGACGATTGAGATTTTCTGGAATTTTTTACAATCTTCATTTCGTAATTTAAGTACATCAGGATCAAAACCAGATTTTTTGACAACTGCTAATTTATCGAGAATCTTCATATTATTGGCCAACTCACACCAAAGGGCCATCAATTTGATTAGCCAAAAGCAGCTTTGAGCGAGCAAAAACAGGGTCAACATTAGTTTGCGATTCGGGAGTCCGATGTATCCCTCGCCTAGGTAAAGCACTAATTGACTGTAAACAGGCGATTTTTCATCCCAAAAAATTACCAGCAACAATCGCACAACTGTTAATAAATTGATTATAAACAGACTGGTTTCATAAAGAATCATCTGTTTCACCGGACGTCTTTCTGTGGTCAGGCCTTGATTCAGAAAATGAGATTTAACAATCATTTTATCCAGATAATTAACATATTTTACTCCGTAAAAATGATCATTTGGTTTTCTTTTTTTGTTTTTCCCAGTTGCGAGTAAATAATTGTAAACTCGAATCATTTTTAACTTAAATGTTCTGTTTGATCTTGCATTATATCTTGTCTTATATCGATATGACTTATCCTACACTTCGGTATAAACGCAATGAGATGTGAGTGATTCATGTTAGAGTGTGATTTTAATTTCAACTTTCATCTTCTTATCGTTACTCACTTGAGACTTTTTAGGTGCACAAGATCAATTTGAATTTAGCTTAAAACCAATAAACATTGCATGAGTCAATCTAATTAATTCATAAAGATTGAAGAGCTCTGAAATCAATTGACATAAATCTTTGATAGCTAAAATCATCAGGAATATCCATGTTAATACCAAGTGCAACTCGCTGCTTTTGAATAATGCAGTTTGCGGTAAAATCAATGAATCCATCTGAAATGATAAAGGTGAAAACTATTTGTTAAATATATGTTAAACTGGCTTATTTTCAATAATCAGTAGATTAATAAGATTTTGACTTGTGTTCGGTGACAATTAAGAACCAAAGATCATTGACTTTAATTTTCAATTCGCGGATAGTCATAAGAAATATTTTAAGGTGAGACTTTTGTCAACATTCAATTGAAGATGATCATTAAAGGGTTCAATTTAAAAAGGTAAAGTAACTTTAAATCAATTGCTTTGAAGGCTTTTTTGAGGCCCAATGTTTTTATTTAGTTTCATTATAATCAATATAATCATTGACTGTCATTCACTGTATAATAATTGCATATGTTTTCAATTGAAGTGATAAAGTTTTATTTTTCAACTGATGTTAAAAATGGTGCAAAACTCAATTTGGGTGGTTCATTGGTTCATGATATTAGCAGAAATGTTTCAAAAAACGAATAAAATTTTTAAATCTAAATGATCGATTGATTTCTGATGAAAAATTATTAATAAAATGACAATAGAAATTATTGATTTTAAAATGATGATAATGAGTTTGATTTTGCAGTTTAAAAGTCAAGAATCAAATATTGCTAATAATAAGGAAATGAGCAAGTTAGTTATGAGCAATTATGGTGGTCTACAATTTAACTCATCATTATCATCATTTTCACTTTGAAAATGCTTAATTAGTATGTTGATTGTGAAGGTGGTTGAGATGTCAACAAGGGTAAAAAGCAACAAAATAGTGATTCCTTATTCTCATCCTCCTTCGCATTATCATCACCATTGTCACCATCAACGACACCAAAAACTGGAAGAGTAACAAGAAACAGCTAACAATGAGTGTTGTTACAAAGATGTCAATGATTACAAAGTAAAGTACAAAATTTGGTAAAAAGAATCCAATCTTTTTTTTCACAAGAAATATTATCATCATTATTATAATTATTGACATGATGAAGTTCAAAGAAGCGATAGTTTTAAAGGGAGGAATAACATTGTCGCCACGGGTAAACTACATTCGGCCGCTTCGTCTGTCTACATAGGAATCATTTTTTGGCTCCATTTTTGTGCCCTTTATGTGTTATTATAGCCTCCAATTTTGGTTCCTTATTTATATGTGTTGGGTCAAAAAACAAGACGAAAGAGTAACACACAAGAAAAAAAGTTAGACAGAGAAGAGAGTGAATTCCTTGTTACCAGCTAATTCATTCCCATAAGGTCAAAGGGCTTTTTTGCTTTCTTTACTCTTTCTTTTTATCTTCTTCTCCCTCATCATCATCATAATCATCATCATCATCTATTATACTGTTCATCCTTCTAGTGAAATTATCTTGAAAAAAATCAAAGTTTACTTATTTCTACTTTTTTCAATGTTAAGGCTTTACTGTTGTGTGTATGTTGATGTTGTTGCCTTTTAATCACTTTGCTTTTTTGGGCTTAAAAAACGAGAAAAATTTTTGGTGTGAATTTTCAGAGCAAAAGTGAATTTTGAAGGTATAATAAACGGGCGACGGCCGAAGCAGCATGAAACAAGGCAAAGAAACTCTGAAGTGGCTTCGGGATTTTGTTTTTTGCTGCTTTTTTCCTTTGAAAGATGAAACTTTGCAACATCTTTCAATGGATCATTTGTTTCTCATATTGTGTTGCTATTTAACCCTATGAGATGTTTAAACATGTTAACCAATGTTCATTTTGCCAACAATAAAAGAAAAAACTTTTTTTACTTTTTTCATTTTACTCAAGTTAATAGTTAACTTGCTATTTAGATTAACCTTAATCCATTTCATCTCATTTCATCTTTTATCACCTATTTTCCCAATCATCAAAATCAACACCATTTTCATCGCAATCATTGTCAATCTAATTATTTTCAATTTCTGTCCATTTCTCTTCTTTAAACATTCACATTCAATATTGTGTTAACTCAATGAATTTCATGATTTTCTTCTTTCTTCTTTTTTCTTTTTTCCTTTCTTTTACACTAAAATTTATATAATGATAACCTTGAGATGTGCACGAAGGTGATGAGGATGATCAGGATGATGATTATCATTCTCATTATCATTTAACCATTTCTCTTATTTGACCTGTCTTTAAGTATTTAATTTATAGTTAAATTGTAGCAATTAAAAAATCTTATCGCACCAAGTCAGCAACTAGTTAATCCGGTAAATTCAACGTAATTATCGATAACCTTACAGTCTTTGAAAACATAATGATAATAATTTCTATTGAAATAATATATTAGAAACTGAATATTTTTATATTCACTTCAATTCTTGCAAAATGCTGATAACAAAAAACTATTCGTTTTATTTTGTTTTTACTTTCACTTGATGTTCACTAAAATATATCAACTAAATTGTGTCAACATTCAAATGTCAATGCATTAAATGTTAACATAAACTTTGAGGAAACATTTTAATTTCAATCATTTAATTTGCAGAACGATGATTGCGATGATAAAAATGAAGATGAATGAATGAATGAAGAAGTTAGGCAAGAAAAAAAGGAAAGATGAAAAGAAAGAGCGAAGAGAAAGTGAGTAATGATGAGGATGCAGTTGATTAGAAGGTGAATAAGGTGAAGATGAAGCAAATGATGAAGGTGAAGATGAAGATGAAGATGAAGATGAAGATGATGATAAAGATGGTTTGGAATGTTGTTAAGAATGTTGACAACATCCTCTTTACCTTTTCTTGATCAACATTAATTAATATAAATTGTGTTAGAGGATGAAAATGAGGATCAAGATGAAAATGAAGATGAAACTGGATTCCATTAAATGTTTAACTGTTTGTTTCCAGGTAAATGATAAAATAAAAGTCTTGTTTATTTGTCATTTTTAAAGCTCTCAATGAAGGTTACTTTTTGTGTTGAAAGAAAGAGTTAAAGTTAAAGGTTGGTTAAAGGATAAGTTAAAAGACTGGTTGCATGGAGAGTTTCATGTAATCAATATGAATCTGAATTACTGAGTGTTACTTGAATGAAACTTGCTTTACTTGTTTACATTCAATATGATGCTTTTCATCAATGAAAACAAAAATAAACTTTTCTGTCTTTTTATTTCTTCCAATCAAATAATCATTTTTTATTCGCCTGGTTTATTTGAAGGTTGCAGCTAACAACTTAGAGTTAAATGCTGAAAATGTCACAGTAATGCTTGGATTCATGTAAAGGTAACTCTTATGAAATTAATGTTGAGCTCTTCTTCACAGCATTGTAAAATCTAATCTGGAGATTTTAATTGTATCAAATTAAAGAAGGTAAAACAGTTTAACGAATCAAAAATGTAACAAGTTAATTAATATTAAAGCTTTTGAAATAAAGGACAAGAAGATATATAGCGATGATAAAGGTAATTACAGGGTGCTAAAAGAACTAGATATGAATTTTAAATAGTAAAGGTTGATTCAAATGATTTGAGATTATTTTCCCTTCAAAATACTAATTGAAAATACAGAATCTTGATATTTCTGATTTCATTGCATTAAGGTACATTTGCAATGATGAAACTTGTTGACACACCTTTGTGATCACAATGAAAAGTAGTCGAAGCTGATGATTGCATTCTGTCATTATCATCTTTCAAATTATTAGTTGCATTGACTTTCATTGGAATGTTGTATTCCTGTTTTGAATCAAATAACTTGTCCAAAAACATTGCATTTATTGGTATTTAAATAATAGTTTTATTTGACATTTAAAATATTATTATAAATCAAAAGCTTTATTTGTTTCAAAGTTTATCAGCGATTGAATAGATTCAGATGAATGAAACTAAATTATTGTTGCGCCATTTAACTCCTCCTTTTGGTCTCACAAAAAGTGATTAGACCACCTTAAAGGAAGGTAATTTCATTTTCATTCATAAAATTATATTCATCATTTTTTGACTAATAATATTGTTCAGGATTGTTTAGTATCTTCAATATCAATTTTATATTCATTCAGTTCAACTTTAAATTGATATTTTGTTTCATTATTTTTTGTACCAAAAAATTAAACGTTAAAATTTGTTCAAGTAATTATTTTAACCTTTTCAACACTTGTTATCAATTTATGTAAAAAGCTGCATGAGTTTTGCATACAAAATGATTAACCACACACACAGGTATACAAATGAATGTACAAATATTCATATTGAACAACCGAAGGAGGTAAAAGTAAATTAGAAACAAAAAAAAGAAACAAAAAAACAAGAATCAACTTTTACCTTTATTTATTGATAAATATTAGGCTCATCAAGTTTGACATTCAATTCAAGGAAATGATTCCTTTTTTTCTTGTTGATTCTCTTGTTTTTTTAAGTTATTAGTTGAAAGTGTATAAGAAGAAGATGAAGATTATTATTAGGATGAGGAAGAAGAAGAAGAAGAAGAAGAAGAAGAAGAAAAAGAAGAAAAAAAAAGAAGAAGATGTTGATGATGATGAAAATGATGAAAATGAAGATGATGTATAAACATGCCACTCAAGAGTAAAAAGTAAACTTATTATACAAAGTAAAAGGTGAAATGAAATTTGGTTAAGAAAAACATTCAATTCTAATGTATTAATACAATCATCTTATTATAATCATACATTGCTTTTGACACTCTACTGATAACTGTTGAACCCAAATTAAAATACCAATTGATTGCAACTATTTTTTTGTTTGAAATGCGAAAAGATGAAAATGAAAATGAAAATGAAAATGATGATGATAATGATGATAATGAAGATGATGTGAGATGATGCAGGAGTAAAAAGAAAATAAAAGGGAAGATGAGGATGAAGATGGAGATGAGATGAAGAAAGGAAAGACAGAAAGAAAGAAAAGTAGAAAAAGTAGAAAAAGTAGAAAAAGAAAGAAAAGAAAGAGATGATAAATAAAGGTAGAGTGGCTTTACTTTGATAATGAAAAAAGTGGCCCATTTTTGATTGGCTCTTCAAGATATTTTCACAAGTCTTTTTTAGTGAAACTGTTGACCAGGTAAGAAGCTTCCGAAGCTGCCCACTATGGGGTCTCTCCTGTTCAATTTAAAGCTCAACCTCATCATTTCTTAACTGATAACCATCTCTTTGTGACTCTTTTCATTTCATTTCATATTGGATCGTGATTTGTAACGCCTTTGTGAACACCTATCGATATATAATGTTGACCGATATTTCTCATCTTTCTTCTTTCTCTTCTTCTTTCTCTTCTTCTTTCTCTTCTTCTTTCTCTTCTTCTTTCTCTTCTTTCTCTTCTTTCCTTTCTCCTTCTCTTGCTTCCTCATCATCCTCATCACCATCATCATCATCGTCTTCTTCATCAGCCCCATCATTATCATTACTATCTTCATCATCTTCTCTGTTAATTTTGACTAGTTTCTAATTAATTTCATTACAATCATCTTTTCCCTGTTAACATCACATATCAACTTTACATGGACTTTCAAATACTCAAATAAAACACCGTTAAAATATCAAGATGATTATGATGATAATGATTAAGATGATGATGATTAAGTAAAAAGTAAAGGTAACTTGAAATATTCCAATAGCCAATCCCTTTTTTTGCAAACGATCTGAGAAAATAAACTCCTCTCTTTGTAATAATAGTGCCTCTCATCATCATCATTATCAACATCATCATCATCATCATCTTAATGTTTCTTTTTATTCATCAACATTATCATCATCATCTTCTTCTTCTTCTTCTTCACCTTCTTCTTCTCTCTCTTCTTCTCTTTCTTTCGCCTCCTTTCCATCTTTCCACTTTCTTTCTTCTCTTTCTTTATTTTTACTCAATCATCAACTTCATTGCTACTTATCAAGCCTCTGTTATTTACTAGTTTTATTTGACTTACAGTATTTGATATTATTTTTTGGGGTGAAAAATGATGATAATAACATTGTTATTTTTAAAGGAAAACCAGATTCATCTTCATCGTTATAAATTGTCCTCCTTCTTACTCTTCATACATATAATTTGCTTTCCACCTTTTCATCATCATTTTTATTTTAATCTTCACCTTCTTCTTCACCTTCCCTTTTGTGGTAAACATAATTGATCTAATAACGATGTGTTAATTTACTTAAACGTGATTGTTAGATCTTGAGGAAGAAAATTTGCGATAAATTTCCAGCTATTTCAATCATGCATTCATGAAATGCATATGATTATCGTTTAAGTTGAATTTCATTTTCATTGCGCGCATTTGCAACTAAGAATATTTCAATTGTAGAAATGAACTTTTCACTTTAACTTCAATGATGATTATAAAATGAATGACAGTCAATGATTATATTGATTATAATGAAACTAAATAAAAACATTGGGCCTCAAAAAAGCCTTCAAAGCAATTGATTTAAAGTTACTTTACCTTTTTAAATTGAACCCTTTAATGATCATCTTCAATTGAATGTTGACAAAAGTCTCACCTTAAAATATTTCTTATGATTATTTGCGAATTGAAAATTAAAGTCAATGATCTTTGATTCTTAATTGTAATCACAAGTCATGTTAATCTACTAATAATTAGAGGTTTTTAAATGAACTCAATATGCTGATTCCATAAATCTTGTTAACAGACATAATTAAAATTCTTTAAGGAAGACTCTGAATTGGCAGCAATTAATCAATGAAACAATCAAATTGTAGTCTAAAGATGGCTCTACCATTATCTTGTTGCATCCATACAAAAATGATATTAAATGATGCTCTTGATACACAATCAATGAAGAGTCAACTCTTAACCAATTGAGTATAAGTTTTACAGGAAATAAAATTCTTAAAAGGTAAGAAATGATCTGATCATGTATTGAAGCTTCTTATCCCTGAACTTTCATTTCAATTGTCACAAAATAGCCAGATCAACAAGTTCATCATAAATATCAAAGTGAAATGTGATTGTCACAAGTCTTTCTTTGTCTCATCGAACCAAATATCGCAAATTGCAAGATCACAATCAATTAAATGATTACCACCACACAGATGAAAACAATCATGATTATAATTGAAAAGGTTGTTAACAACAAACTTAATTACATTTGCAATCTGAGCCAATTATAAAAGGATTATCAAGTTAATTAACTTATAAAATAATAATAAGATTAAGCATACTTTTAATGTTATAATACTGTAATCGTTGTAAATAACATCAAAAGTAATCACTTGTATCGATTAAGATAACAAGTGAAGACAAAACCAAATCAAGTCTACATCAATAAATCAATAAAATTTAAAACATTTGGAATCTTCGAATTGATCGAAATTGAAAATGAAAATATTGATGAAAACAGCACAATTTGCATGGCTAATTTTGATGATGCACAGAAATCAGAAACTTCGAGTTTGAAATTGAATTTGCAGAATCGGTTCTCAATGGTTTAGCAAAGGGAAATAGAAACTATTTTATCAAATATTAGTATTAGATTACTTGGAAGTTGTTTATGCGATAAAAACGAAAGTTAGAAGAGTTTGATTAAACTTTTTTACTGGAGCAAATCAAACAAATGAAAAATATAAATAATAATAATGATAAATCGGGAAGAAACAAAGAACTGAAGTGATATCATTAAGAGGATTGAATTGCATCTCTAAAATAATTGTATCCAATGAATGAGAAAATTTCATGAAAAGAAAGCAACTGAAATCAAGAAAATACCCATTCCAGCAACATGATCATCTTGTGAAGATGAGAGGTAAAGAAGTGTTAAATAATATTGAACAAATAAATCATTTCAATTAACTTCAATCTGTTTGATGAACATTTGTTCAGTTTGATGAACATTAATAACTTTGTCAATGTTTATTACCAACCTTTTATCGTCAGTTAAAGTAAATCACAAATCATTTTTTTTCCCTTCATTTATCGACTTGAAAAGAGTTCAATTTTCACATTAATTTTTCAATGTTTTTAAACATTGAAATGAACAGTAAAAATTGAATTTTCACTGTCGACTTTTAAAGTCTAATTGTAACCAACAATTTGCGAAGTTGATGTTGAATCGCAATATTTGGTGAAACGTTTGCGCTTGCAACTTTCATGGAACCAAAATTGTTCTCATTTTCTTCATCGTTCTGATAAACTGAGGTATGAAAGATCAAGATGAAGATGAGGGTTAAGATGATGATCAAGGAAGTGATGATTTACCTAATGAGTTTCAACTGTCGGTTTGCAAAGTCAGAAACCATATTGTTATATAATGTTTGATTCTTTGTGTATCAGTATAAAGATGTTGATCAACATGTAACGATGTTCAAATCATGTTAAGAGGTGCTCTGGCGCCGATAAAATTGATCATCTTCTCGTCTCCTTCATCATCAGTCTTTTCTCATTTTCCATTGAATTTTTTCATTCCAACTACAAGTGTTATCATGTCTCACACTTATTTACATTAACATATCGAAGGGAATAAAGTCGATGTTAATTAGGAATGATTTGATTCTCTATTACAATCTCATCTCATCCTAACCAATCAGTAGTTAAACTTCACAACTGAATAACTGTGTTGTGTTAAACTCTGAACAAAAAACGCATAAACGCACACTTACCTTAATGGCTCCAATCAAATTATTACCTTAGGTTTGCATTTTTTTCCAAGTCTTTTTCACTTGGATTATTATTAACCAATATGCAATAATATTGTTTCATGATAACTCTGATAACCTAGAAAAAGAGAGGCAAAGAGAGAAAGGAAAATATTTTAGTCTCAAGACTCTGAGATCAAAGAATAATATTGATATTTTTACTTCTTCATTTCATGTTTCTTTATTATTAAGAAATACTTCATTTTCAATAGTTATCAGTTTAATTGAGTCAAGATTAATCTAATTACAGTGATAATTGGTTCTTTTTTTCACCAATTTTCCGTCTCAATTCATATTAATCTTAATTCTTATCAATTCTGATAATAATAATTATTGAATCAATAATACAATTTTCAATAATATTAATAGAAACAACAATAAAAATTAAAATAATCGCTGATATTTCAGTGAAAATGGTATCAACAAAAGTGAAACTCTGAATGTTTTTCTTGCAAAAATTTTCTTTCCAATCATGAAAATGATGAAGTGTTTCCTTATCCGTTTGATTGCATCCGTTGTCACATGTACAGGATAAGGAAAAGTTAATGAAAAAAAATGAATTTTCAAGAGAAAGGGTTAAGATGTTGATGTTGAGGATGATGTTGAAAGTACAAGAATGTGATGTTTGTTGCTAAGGATGGATAAAGGCGCGAAAAAGGTTAACTTGTTTCGAGACTTGTTTTGTTTCATTTAGCAAAGGTAAAGAAGAATCCAGGTAAACCGGAAATCAGGAGTTTAGGAGGAAACAAGATTAATTTCAAGATTATTGAGGAATCCATTTCACGGTCAAGTAAACTTCCATGTCCTGCAGCATATCAACCTTTAGATTAAACGTGAATCTCAACAATTGGAAGCCTTTTTTGGCCTTTTTGCATCTAAAGGAGTGTTTATTATTGATGGACAATTATATCAATTATATGGACTTTGTAATGATTAAGTTGATAATTATAATCAAAGATATTAAAGTTAAATTGAGATCAACTTTTCATAAGATTCGCTTCAAAGACTTTGATTTGTTTCTTTCGCTTATTTAATCATTTAAAGGCTCATCTTGACCTTTGTTTAAACTTGAAATTATTTAAATTTGTTTAATTGTCCGAAACTTAATTTTTGGACACTTTCTTCTAATCGTTTAAACTAAATATTTAATTGTGGGTTTAATTTGTTATTGATATTGCAGGGGACAAATGAAAGTCTAATCTTTACTTTAAAATGCAAAAACATAATCAAGGTTATAATTACTTGGAACCATTGAAAGAGATTTGATAAATTATATTGAATTCCATATGATTATTTGAGCTTAATGATTAATTGTTTGGATGCACAAATGTGACCATTTATTAATGTTTAATAGCCTCACTGTGAAATTAAACATTTTATCATTATTTAACCTTTAATTAGTTTCTAACTGGAAACTTGCTAGAAAATCAATCGATATTTAATAACTGAACACTGAGCTTACGGCAGTTGATTAATGAACTTTTGCATCAATTGAAATTGAAAATTGAACATGAAACTAAAATTAGTTTCATTCTTATTCAACATTGATTCGTGAATTGATGGTTATTGTTGGTTAAAAGCATTAGATGTTCATGAAATTTTGCTCAGTTTTCCTTTGCTATCATTTGACATTCTTGTTAGCTGATTGTTGCTGCGCTGATTTAACGATAATCCAGTGGTTAACTGCAAAATAATTAATCACAAGTTAATTGTGAAATTAGATGAGATGATAATATTGATTTAAAGTATTATTATGGTTATGAGTTTGATGAGAGTTAACAATGTTTCATTGAAATAATTGGTTCATCATGATGATCGGATGATAAAACAAAGGTGAAGGTGCCTTCAGGGTGTAAATAGCGCATATATAGGGCAATAGGATGAAGGCTAAATTGTTGTAATTAAACGTTAACAAACTTGTTAGTGATGATGAAAAATTTCAATTATTTGAAACATTTCAAGTGAACAAAACCAGTTTTAGCAACTGTTTTTGCTCCTTTCTCAAGTTACCTTAACAAGGGAATGCAACTCATAATAATTAGGTAAAGATTATTGCTCAAACTAGATTGCAATTGTAAATTAAAGTGAAAAAGCAATTTAACAACAATTGAATTGAATAAAGGAAAGCATATTTACAAAACAAAATATCAAAGTTAATATTAAAAATGAAAATCAACTTGAATGCTTTTGCTACTGATATTCATGTTCAATATTTAACTAAAGAGATTTGACTGCAATTAAATATAATTTAATGTTAAACTATTAATGGGAATTAAAGGTTAACCAAATTGAATCCAAATCAGTGCAAAGTCAACATTTTTGTGCATTTCTGCTTCAAATTAATAAAACAAGGTAAACAAGGAAAACTGGTTTACCTATAAGAACTTGTTATTTATTATTGTACTTAATATTATTAACATTATTAATGTTATTATTATTATCAGATAGTTTTATAGGTTCATGGCTTTGGACCAATAAGATTGATACAAAAGCATCAACACGCATTTGATAGACGCGCGCGCGCCAATTTGCTGCTTTCTGTTAACAGTTTTGGCGCATTTTATTCAAAGGTCATCATCGTTTCCCAACAAAACTGTTGTTCAATGCATTTTGCAGCACAAAAGTCGCCAAAAGAAAGACTTGCACATTCTTCAAGTCATTTTCAGCTTGCACTTGATCTTTCATCATTTACTATTCAGTAAACTTTCCATGAAATGAGATGATAGTTAGTCGTTTAATTGTAAAATAATAAAATGTAAAAGTCTTTGCTTTTTATGATAGAAATCGTCTTTTGTTTATCTGTTCTGAAATGGCTTCATTTTTATTGGAATCAAAATTGATATTGTATTCAGTTTTAAAGAGATTTTAGCATGAAATTAGTTGAATTGTTGATATCAATTCTGCAATAATACTGATAATTAATAAGGAAAACAGAAATTTATGGTTTTTATTGCAAAATTATTTCCATTGATGGCATCTTTTGCCATTATAAATGGCAAATCAAACAAGTGTTTGCTTCGCAATTGCAAGTAGTGACTGTGATTCGCATCAAATTGATGGCGGATTCAGGCTCATTTTTTGCTATTTTTAAGCGCAAACAACAATTCCATTTCTTCTCGTTCTTTATTCTTTCTGATTTTCTTTCTTCTTTTTCTTCTTTCATTCATTCCCGCCTTTCCTTCATCTTGCTCTTCTCTTTCATTTTTTCTCAACTTTTCTGGTTCTGTTAAACTCTCTTCTCTTTGGTCAGTCTGCATTTCTTAGAACAAGCTGATTTGAAGGCAAAAAAACTGCCAATATTGCTAATCATCTGAATTTATTGCACAAAGTTAATTAGGTTAATCAGTTAAGCAAATTGTTGACTGAAATTATGCAATTAACACAAAACGAGCCAAAATTGGCGTAAAAAATGGCTGTTGACGTTAAAGCATATCAAGTGAAAACATTACATTGAAAAGAAGCTGAAAGTTTAAAACTGCAATCCAAATATTAATAGTTTTGCGTTAATATTTAAACTTTTCCCGATAATTTTGCGCAAAAATGAGAACAAAAAATAACTTTATTTGAGGAAAAAGGAAATTTGTTAAACATTTAATTCGCAACTTTCAATGTTTTATAACAAATTGAATTGAAAATGTTTCTGTTGATAGTAAAAGGGGTTTTCTTGATAATTACACAATCAATTCGGATACAATCATGATTTACACTTGAGAAAGAGAAAGTTATATTAACATTCAGTTAGGAACGGGTTAATATCAGTCTACTAATTTGTCTTTATTTTCAAGATAATGTTACTCTATTATTTACCTTGTTGTTGATGACAATCTAAGTTGAGGATAGGAAATGTTATTTTATTAGTTGATGTATAAATATAATTACTACTTTTGCTTGAATTGGCAAAATTTGTCGATCTCATTGGCACCTTGATATTAAACACGCAACATCAAAGGATAAGATGGCAGAGCAAATAAACAAACAATTTAGTATCAATGTAACTAAATTTTTATCATGATTATCATTAAATGTTTATACATTAACTATCATGAGCACCATCTCAATCAATCTGATTCTTAACTTCTGAGCTTTTCTCTCAAACAAGATGAAGAAAAGAAGACAACTTGATAAGCATACGATTAAGTTATTCTTAAGAAAATCTGATTTTTCCAAGTTGATTTTTCTCTTCTTTTTATTCTTCATTGCGTTTCTACTTCTTTTGCTGTTCATTGATATTTGCTTACAATTGAACGACAAGTTAATCCAGTTAAAAAGAGGGAAATTATTATTAAAGATTCAATTGACAAATAGGAAAAGTGTATGGACGAGTTTGAGTGTCTAATCAAATGGTAATTGCAACGAATAATCAATCAATCCTTTCGTTTACCTTTTGTCAATTGATGATCATTGAGATTCATTTTGCAAATTATTTTCAGTCAACAATCTGATTAAAGTTGAACGGGAAAACAAGCCTTCATCATCTGACCTTCTTCATTTGCTCCAGGCATTGTCATCCTTCCAAATGCTAAGTAATTTATTTATCCTCTTGATCGTCATCTTACAGTTTCTAGATTTTCGCTGTAATTTAAGAATGAAAGAAACTCAAAGTTACTATGTAATATTTACATGTTTTTTTTCTTGTTTTCATTGGAAACAAAGAAGGTAAAGATGAGGATGAGGATGGAAAACATTGTTAGATTTGCTTTTTAAAGAGAAGCAAAAGTACTCTTCAAGTAGTCTGGGAAAGCTAATAATCAATTAACTGCTTATTGTGCCGTTGTTGTGATGATGCTTGTTGATACTTTTGCTTTGCTAAAATTTGCTGCTTTTTTTGTTGACTCACAAAGTAGTCAAGGATATTTAAGATGAAGTCCAGTCGGTCTCATCAATCGATCGTATTAAAGTTATTGTCAGCGCTGAAACAACAACAACAAGTTCAACTAATTTGGTCAACTATTGAGTTTAGTTTTCGTTCAGTAATACATTTACACAAAAGGCCAAAATTTAAAGCTCAACATTTCTCTTGCTTTGAAAGGTCATTTCATCGCGTGCATTTTGACTCAATAACTTTCTTTTAGCCTTTCAATTGAGTCTCTCAGTCTTTTTACCTCAGATTTGCTTTAACTTTTATTGCCTCATTTTTTACCTTCAATTTAACAGGACAGTGTGAAAACAGGTAAAGCCAAATAATGATTATCATGATAATAATAACGATGATGATGAGCAGAGATGAGGAAGAAGCTCAAGATAACAAACAAGGACAAAGATAATGAAATAGGATGTGATAAAAGCAAATAACTATTTCAGTTTAATATTAAATAGTTAAAGCAAATTTTCAGTATAAGTCGGTAATAATTGGAATAATAATAGTAAAAGTAAATAATGATATTTACGATGATTTAAAAGTCTATTCAAGTAGATAACAATGGTTTAACTGGTTCAATATGACCATAGAAGGTGGTCTCTAGTTTAACATAATCATGACCCTCAATGCTTAATTACTCAATTGATTGTGTAGGTGTTTGGTTAACAGTTCAGGTTGATAGGAGGAGGAGGAAGAAGGAGGACAATTTATAACGATGAAGATGAATCTGGTTTTCCTTTAAAAATAACAATGTTATTATCATCATTTTTCACCCCAAAAAATAATATCAAATACCGTAAGTCAAATAAAACTAGTAAATAACAGAGGCTTGATAAGTAGCAATGAAGTTGATGATTGAGTAAAAATAAAGAAAGAGAAGAAAGAAAGTGGAAAGATGGAAAGGAGGCGAAAGAAAGAGAAGAAGAGAGAGAAGAAGAAGGTGAAGAAGAAGAAGAAGATGATGATGATGATGATGATAATGTTGATGAATAAAAAGAAACATTAAGATGATGATGATGATGATGTTGATAATGATGATGATGAGAGGCACTATTATTACAAAGAGAGGAGTTTATTTTCTCAGATCGTTTGCAAAAAAAGGGATTGGCTATTGGAATATTTCAAGTTACCTTTACTTTTTACTTAATCATCATCATCTTAATCATTATCATCATAATCATCTTGATATTTTAACGGTGTTTTATTTGAGTATTTGAAAGTCCATGTAAAGTTGATATGTGATGTTAACAGGGAAAAGATGATTGTAATGAAATTAATTAGAAACTAGTCAAAATTAACAGAGAAGATGATGAAGATAGTAATGATAATGATGGGGCTGATGAAGAAGACGATGAAGAGGACGATGATGATGATGGTGATGAGGATGATGAGGAAGCAAGAGAAGGAGAAAGGAAAGAAGAGAAAGAAGAAGAAGAAAGATGAGAAATATCGGTCAACATTATATATCGATAGGTGTTCACAAAGGCGTTACAAATCACGATCCAATATGAAATGAAATGAAAAGAGTCACAAAGAGATGGTTATCAGTTAAGAAATGATGAGGTTGAGCTTTAAATTGAACAGGAGAGACCCCATAGTGGGCAGCTTCGGAAGCTTCTTACCTGGTCAACAGTTTCACTAAAAAAGACTTGTGAAAATATCTTGAAGAGCCAATCAAAAAATGGGCCACTTTTTTCATTATCAAAGTAAAGCCACTCTACCTTTATTTATCATCTCTTTCTTTTCTTTCTTTTTCTACTTTTTCTACTTTTTCTACTTTTCTTTCTTTCTGTCTTTCCTTTCTTCATCTCATCTCCATCTTCATCCTCATCTTCCCTTTTATTTTCTTTTTACTCCTGCATCATCTCACATCATCTTCATTATCATCATTATCATCATCATTTTCATTTTCATTTTCATTTTCATTTTCATCTTTTCGCATTTCAAACAAAAAAATAGTTGCAATCAATTGGTATTTTAATTTGGGTTCAACAGTTATCAGTAGAGTGTCAAAAGCAATGTATGATTATAATAAGATGATTGTATTAATACATTAGAATTGAATGTTTTTCTTAACCAAATTTCATTTCACCTTTTACTTTGTATAATAAGTTTACTTTTTACTCTTGAGTGGCATGTTTATACATCATCTTCATTTTCATCATTTTCATCATCATCATCTTCTTTTTTTTCTTCTTTTTCTTCTTCTTCTTCTTCTTCTTCTTCTTCCTCATCCTAATAATAATCTTCATCTTCTTCTTATACACTTTCAACTAATAACTTAAAAAAACAAGAGAATCAACAAGAAAAAAAGGAATCATTTCCTTGAATTGAATGTCAAACTTGATGAGCCTAATATTTATCAATAAATAAAGGTAAAAGTTGATTCTTGTTTTTTTGTTTCTAATTTACTTTTACCTCCTTCGGTTGTTCAATATGAATATTTGTACATTCATTTGTATACCTGTGTGTGTGGTTAATCATTTTGTATGCAAAACTCATGCAGCTTTTTACATAAATTGATAACAAGTGTTGAAAAGGTTAAAATAATTACTTGAACAAATTTTTAACGTTTAATTTTTTGGTACAAAAAATAATGAAACAAAATATCAATTTAAAGTTGAACTGAATGAATATAAAATTGATATTGAAGATACTAAACAATCCTGAACAATATTATTAGTCAAAAAATGATGAATATAATTTTATGAATGAAAATGAAATTACCTTCCTTTAAGGTGGTCTAATCACTTTTTGTGAGACCAAAAGGAGGAGTTAAATGGCGCAACAATAATTTAGTTTCATTCATCTGAATCTATTCAATCGCTGATAAACTTTGAAACAAATAAAGCTTTTGATTTATAATAATATTTTAAATGTCAAATAAAACTATTATATTATTTAAATACTAATAAATGCAATGTTTTTGGACAAGTTATTTGATTCAAAACAGGAATACAACATTCCAATGAAAGTCATAATACTAATAATTTGAAAGATGATAATGACAGAATGCAATCAGCTTCGACTACTTTTCATTGTGATCACAAAGGTGTGTCAACAAGTGGACATAATGATGCAGGAAAGGTCAATGATTTTCTCATCTCAGGATTCGAACACTTTCCTCGATAAGAATTTCAATATTTTTTAATTATTGCATTGATTGTCATCAATCTCATGATGATTAGCATCTTTGTTAATGATTTTGGCTGCACTAAGAACCGCTATTTTGTTGATAACAATGTAATATAGCAATTAATCGATAATTTCATTTTAATTGAAAATGATTAGACAAATTTCATGGGAATCAAGTATTTGAAGAGCATCATTAAGAAAAATATGATTAAATCACTGAATCAAATTAAAGTTGAGGTTAAGGTTGGTTAAACACCTTAAATATAAATTAATGAAAAAATGATTCAAGTGCAATTCAATATAGAATCAAGATAAATTGAATTAAAGTAAATAGGAAAAATTAATTTGATTGTGATGAAGATTAGAAAAGAAAATTATAATTACCTTTTATAATAATCATAATGAATTAATTGTAACGCATGGTTAATTGCGACCTTTAATCCTTGCTTTTTAAACTTTCACTTTAACTTTGATAAATTAAATTTAAAAAAGGTTTTCGATGCATACATTGGATGGCAAATGATTACGCAGTAGAAGAGGAAAAAAGACAGAAAAGTTTATTTTTGTTTTCATTGATGAAAAGCATCATATTGAATGTAAACAAGTAAAGCAAGTTTCATTCAAGTAACACTCAGTAATTCAGATTCATATTGATTACATGAAACTCTCCATGCAACCAGTCTTTTAACTTATCCTTTAACCAACCTTTAACTTTAACTCTTTCTTTCAACACAAAAAGTAACCTTCATTGAGAGCTTTAAAAATGACAAATAAACAAGACTTTTATTTTATCATTTACCTGGAAACAAACAGTTAAACATTTAATGGAATCCAGTTTCATCTTCATTTTCATCTTGATCCTCATTTTCATCCTCTAACACAATTTATATTAATTAATGTTGATCAAGAAAAGGTAAAGAGGATGTTGTCAACATTCTTAACAACATTCCAAACCATCTTTATCATCATCTTCATCTTCATCTTCATCTTCACCTTCATCTTCATCATTTGCTTCATCTTCACCTTATTCACCTTCTAATCAACTGCATCCTCATCATTACTCACTTTCTCTTCGCTCTTTCTTTTCATCTTTCCTTTTTTTCTTGCCTAACTTCTTCATTCATTCATTCATCTTCATTTTTATCATCTTAATCATCGTTCTGCAAATTAAATGATTGAAATTAAAATGTTTCCTCAAAGTTTATGTTAACATTTAATGCATTAACATTTGAATGTTGACACAATTTAGTTGATATATTTTAGTGAACATCAAGTGAAAGTAAAAACAAAATAAAACAAATAGTTTTTTGTTATCAGTATTTTGCAAGAATTGAAGTGAATATAAAAATATTCAGTTTCTAATATATTATTTCAATAGAAATTATTATCATTATGTTTTCAAAGACTGTAAGGTTATCGATAATTACGTTGAATTTACCGGATTAACTAGTTGCTGACTTGGTGCGATAAGATTTGCTAATTGCTACAATTTAACTATAAATTAAATACTTAAAGACAGGTCAAATAAGAGAAATGGTTAAATGATAATGAGAATGATAATCATCATCCTGATCATCCTCATCACCTTCGTGCACATCTCAAGGTTATCATTATATAAATTTTAGTGTAAAAGAAAGGAAAAAAGAAAAGAGAAGAAAGAAGAAATCATGAAATTCATTGAGTTAACACAATATTGAATGTGAATGTTAATAGAAAAGAAATGGACAGAAATTGAAAATAATTAGATTGACAATGATTGCGATGAAAATGGTGTTGATTTTGATGATTGAGAAAATAGATGATAAAAGATGAAATGAGATGAAATGGATTAAGGTTAATCTAAATAGCAAGTTAACTATTAACTTGAGTAAAATGAAAAAAGTAAAAAAAGTTTTTTCTTTTATTGTTGGCAAAATGAACATTGGTTAACATGTTTAAACATCTCATAGGGTTAAATAGCAACACAATATGAGAAACAAATGATCCATTGAAAAACTTTTAAGATGAAACTTTGCTTCTTTCAATGGATCATTAGTTTACTTAGTTAATTTTTTCAAGAATCAAATTTAATTTCTCTCTTTTTCTTCTTTCTTCTCTTCTTTTCATCTTTTCATCTTCTCTTATTCTTAAGAAAAAAGCAGTTTCAATTAGGACGCCGCTTTCTTAGGAAGATAAGAGTAGGATTAACTCATGGAAGATCCACAAAAGACAGACAAAGTAGACAGATAAGAATGTCTTGAAGAAAAAGAAAAAGAAAGAAATACTTTTTCACTTTTTTCCCCTTTTCTCTTTCTCTTTTCCTTCTCTTTTCCTTCTCTTTTCCTTTCTTTTCCTCTCTGTCTCTTTGTCTTTCAAGAAGCTCATTTTGGCCCATTAACGAAGTCCAAATAGCAACGGTCAAAGCATAACAATAGACGCTTGATTGATTAGTTAGCAAAACACAAGTATCAAAATGGTTTCAATCATCTGATGATAACTTTCACATCTTTTAACATCTTTGTGTTCATTTAATTGCAAATCAGCTTGAAATAATGAGGTAAAACTTGAACCTGAAACTTTGTTTTGTTTACCAAAAAATTTGCGGTTGTTTACGGTTTAAAAATACCATTAGAAACAGCAGTTTGATCAATGATATTTTAAGTTGAAAGCAAAAAAAGGTTTGTCAACTCTTTTCAATGAGTATCGTTTGTATCAAGATTTGAATAACTTGTCAACATTGGAATGATGATAATGATGTTAACCATTCATTAAATGTTATCATGTGTGTTTTTTTGGTGATAATTCATTTGGAGAAGAAGAAAAATCCAATTAATACAATTTTGGTGTTTAATTGTGAAATAATTGCAAAGTTGAGCTTCGATTTTATCAGAGTGATTAATTGTTTGCATTTTGCCCTTAGTTACATTTACAATCTCTGTTATCCTGGTTCAGAGATACCGAACCAAACCTAACCTGACATGTATTAGTTAAATATTGACTGTTGGTTCAACAATGTGAATTATTGCTTTAAAGGTTAGGTTAGCTTTAATTATCTTTTGGTTAGTTGCGAGTTTATCGAATCAGGTAAAAGGTTAAAAAGGCTAAAGGTTGTTAACTAAAAAATTATAATTGAGTTACATTGATAATCAATTTGAAAGGGAATCAGATGATGATAAATAAATATGACAATCGTTACAATGTTTCAATGTTTACATCAAATAGTAACAATTAATCATGATAATCTAGTGAATCAAAAATCATTTGGCTTTTCAAGATTTTTTACTTTTTTTATTTTTGGCTGTTCACCTTGACAAGGTTATTTCAAAATGCAAGTAATCAGTGTAACCATGTTTAACTAATCATGCAATAAACATGAATGATAAACTTCCTGTACGATTAACACTAATCACAATTAAAAGGTTAATCAAGTTTCTCATTACTTATTTCGTGTTATTTTCAATTGCATTTGACGTTTAACTTGTTTTGTTTTGTTGTGATTTGATTGTTTCGTCTAATGTATGGAAACAAATTTGCTGTTATAACAAACAAAATTTAGTTTAATTTTGTTCAACAATCTAATGAATTTATGAGGTTCCTCAGTAATCATTTAAAACAGCAAAGACAAATAGTGTTGTTACAACAAACTGTGCACAGTTAGGGGTTCAAACATGAAAAAACATGATTAAACATTTCACAAAGCAAATGAAAAGAAAAGGTAAAGACTCTGACAGATATGATTGAGTGTCGATGATGATTGTTAATGTATATCTTACAAAGGGAAACACAGCAAAAAGAAAAGGTATTTGCCATTTAATTGCTACAATTAAAGACGCAAATCAATGAACTCAATAAGCTAAATTATCATCGATGATGCAAAGGAAAGCAAGATGAACATGATGAAGAAAATGTAAAGTAATTAATTGTTCCGCCTTTGAATGAGGCAACAATTTTTTCAGAGTTTTTATCAACGATAACAAATGAAAAATAATAGTAACAAAAAAGCTCGAACATAAGATTTGTAAAAAAGATCAACAGATGAGAAAGAATCTCATCTCTCATCATCTTGGATCATCATAAACATCGTCTTCTGTTTCAAGTTTTTCATCATTTGATTCAAGTGGTTAATCCAAAGGTCGTTGCCTTATATTGACCTCATCGTTTCAAACGGTTATCATAAATAACATCAAATACTGTTAATTGTAAAATAAAATGTTAGACAATTTAGCTCAAGAAAAGTGAATTTAAAAGCAACTGACAGCAATCCAAGTAAAAAGACATAATGTTTACCCCTTTAATATAACATTGTAACAAGCATTTGATAATAAAGCTTGTCCTTTAACTGTTATAATCAAGTTAATTGCTGATAATATTTGATATTACAGTTAGGAAAAGTCAAAAAATAGTAAACATTGAAAATAGTAGGTTAAGTTATCCTCTTATATCTTTAACTTTAAATGTCAAGTGAAAATATAATGAAAAAGGAGGAAAGCAAAGACCGAGTGATAATGATTATTATGATGATGTAGGATGTTAATAAGGATGAGGATAAATAAATAAATGAAAGTTAGCAGGGAAACCCTTACATAGTAAAGATTTAATGATACATTTAACCAAACCTTTTTTTTCTTGCTCATCTTTTTAATGCATTGATGCCTTATACTTTTTGGTTTGTTGTTGATGTGTTTTTACGTTGTTAAATCATTATTTGAAAAGATTGTGAGAAAGTTAACTAAATTGTAAATTAAAGTATGAATTGTTTAACAAAGTAAAAATGATTACAGTGAATTTGAAAGAGATACAGTGGACAATAATTATATATTAGAGCAACAGTAATCAATGTAAAGGTAAAGGTAAGAAAAAAACAACTATTTGACAGTGATGAGCAAAATTAACAGTGAAGGTTAGACTCAAATTATGGTGTGACCCGTATTTTCAGACTGACCTGGTCCTTAAGCCTTTATTGTTTGGTGTAAACAGATCTTGATTCAGCTTTGAAAAAAGAAGATAATTTCACCTTCTTCAGCGTTATCATCATTATCTGCATCATCATCATCATCGTCTTTGATTATGTTTCTTGTTCAATCACTTATTTTGCTTCATTTTTGTTTCGCTGATGGTCAAAGGTAAAAATGTTGAGAAAAAAAGAACATTTTCTTTCCCTTTGTAACCACAGAGAGAGGGTCAAGTGTATACAAATTATGGTAATGTCCAGTTGAACATTGTTAACAACTTTTGTTGAAACTTGAAAAGTGTTCAATTGAATGTCAATTATAGATGTGAAATAATAATCAACTTGAATGGATGAGCAATGAAAATGAACAGAAAAGTGTAAAAAAGGTAAAAGTGTAACTAATTAACCTGGCATATAAACTATTAACCAAATGATTCAACCTTAAATGGTAACATTGTTAGTTGAGCAAAAAGAGTGAAAAAATGTGCAAATGATGATGATGCTTGATACGCGTTAATGATGTTATTTTGTTACAGAAAAAGTCATTAAGATTAGGTGTAAATGACGAGTTTGATTGTGGCAAAGTGCTTGTGGTCAATGTGTTGTTACCCAAATGATAAGTGCAACCTTTTCATTATTAGCGTATAATTTCAATTTTGCACACATTATAAATAACTATTGCGATTTTTCGGTAACATTAAACACTTTGAAGCAATTTGCAAATCTAGAGTCAAATAGTTTCAAATATTGTAAATGAAAATATGTTGTTGACCAAATATTGAATTGTATCAACATGATAGACAGAAACAGTTGGAAAGTCACAGACTGAACATCCCTTTTAACATTGAACCAGTCATTGAACATAATTATTTCCCGTTCCTAATTAGCCTTTTCAATTTGAATACAGTTTGTGCTTACAAACGGCAACCGATAATCAACTGAATGGGAAATATTGATAAGCACTTCCGTTTGTTTCTTTGGCAATAAGCACACAGATTTGACAAAAAAGAGTCCAAATATATGGCTACAACTGAAGAGAGGAAAATTGTTAAACGAAACTCAACTTAATCCAAGTTTCAATTTAATTTATGAGGCGATTCATTGATTAACTTTTAGATACTTTTTATGTCGTTCTTATTTACTTTCAACTGATTATCGTTATGGTCAATGTTTACGTAAATTTTGGCCAAAAAATGTCATTATGTAGTAATGTGTAAGTGTTTCAACTGACCGATAAAGAAATTTTCAATTTCAATTGCTTCAATGTAATTATTGTTGAGATTTTTGTTGCTTTGCGCGGAACAAGATTTATGTTTACAGGTCAGTCTAACTCACATATCGTTCTGGTCACTTTGTTTGTTAAAAACAGACAAAAGTGTGTTTTGTTCAAACAACAATTTAATTGTAAATATTGCTTTTTTTCACAGGTTGTCACTAGAATCAATTGATTATTTCAACAAATAATCAACAAATTCACCTCAATCATTTTCATCTTTCAAATCTTTTCTCATTTGCGCCAACACTTGAAAAACACTTCTTTTCTTAGAAAGGATTCACAGGTAATTTTAATCAATAACGATGCGATAATTGTGCTCTAAACGGTAAATAATAACTTCCAAAGTCGACCAATTGTTATCGTCATTAGCGTTTTTCCTAATCTTGATTCGCATACACAATCATTGATTAATCCTGATCGATCCAAACATTGCTTTAGCAACTCTTTGATTTTAAACTCAATATTGCATTCGCGCTTTTTGTTAAATATTGATAAAATTTGTAATTAATATTCAATAATTATCATTTCTGCATGAAATGCAATGTTTGCAATGAAATTTCATTGAAAAATTCGGATGTTTAGAAATTTTAATTAAATTGATTTGATGCAATTTAACTGCTAATTTAAATTTGTTTTTGTTGCTTGAATCAATTGCTTTTCGCGCAAATAATGTTTGATAGTTTTGATTTTCAAATGGAAAATGAAATTGGAATAAATTTTTCTGAGAAATTCACACTTCATTTGCTAATCATTGATTGTTGAAACTGACTCGAACTGACTGATGGTACAAATGAAGACTAATCAATCACATTGAAGCCAAAATGAAATCATTTAAAATGTTGATGATCTGAAAGGACGACCAACTAACCGAAAATGTAAGAATTTTTCGTTGGAATAATTGCGCTAATTAATTGAACTCAAAAGTTGAGCCCAACTAATTGGCGAAGCTAGACGTGACTTCGCACATTTGCAACTGTTCAACACGTTGAAAGGGACAACAAGTTTTAAATTGTTCAAATTTTTTGGGTTCCAAGCAAAAGAAAACATAATTTGAAAAGTTTCATCTTACAAACTGTGTAATAATTCATTTCTAAGTTATTTCATTCCTCTATTCTTCACCAATAACAATCCCTATTAATTATAATAAGGTAAATAAAAATTTTGAATCTTTTCTTTTCAAAGAATATTTTAACTTTATCTGATTGTGTTTCATTCTTGTTGAATGAACTTACCTCCTTCAAAACAAACTGCATTTTTACTTAAAAAGGAGACACTTTTTGTGTGTCAAAGGCTTATCATCATTCAATAATAGTAAACAATTTCCCATGATGGAAAACTGAATTATACAAATGTATATGATTGGTTAGTTGATTGTAGCTGTCGTTAATCAAGTGATCAGATGACAAGTTGTGTTAATAGCGGTTGATTTGTTGTTAAAATTTGTTGACAAAAATATATATAAATATACACTTTGAAGGAAAAGAAGAAGAAAGGTAAGAAGAAAAAGGTTAAAAGGAAAGAAAAGTTTCTTTTTTTCAACTGATTCTTGTAAGAAAACTTCATCTCGAGTTTTCGCTTCTTTTGTTGGTCCTTTAAAGGGTTACCTGGTCACTTTTTCTTTTTAAATTTTTAAGGACAAAAAGACTAAAGAGTGAGAGAGGCAGACAGAGAGGGAGAAGTAGGAAGAGAGAACGGATAAGACCGTTGAAATGTTCAGGAGAGATAAAAGAGTTTCCAAGACCATTTCTCTTCGCCTTCGTCTTAACTTGTAAAGACACAAAGACTCAAGAAACTGTTTACATTTCTTGATGTTCTTGAGGTTTTTTAAGGAGGAGAGAGAAAGAGAGAGAAGAAGAGAGAAGAGAAAGAGGATTAACTGAATTTAACTAATCGATAATATAACAAGAAATGTCTTGGTCAAGATAAGAAGAAATGAATAATTTAAACATTTCTATTCTATTCTACAAGTTTTCCTTTCTTTTCTCTCATATTGTTACAGTCAAATCATATCAAATATTGTTATAGTCATTACTATTTGAGAGTAAATAGATATTGTTAACTTGAACCCAGATAATTACCTAAAATTGAATGGCCCTTGGAAACAGACAAACACACAGAGAATTGGTTAAAAATTGGGAAAAATCACTTCTTTTTCTGCTCCTTTGACATTGCAATAGAAAGCGCAAAAAGCACAAACCTAAATTAGTGGCTCAAGTTTTTGTTGATGTAGCGATAATTAATTTAACAAAGCAAGGTTAACATCTAATGACATTGTATGATGAATGAGAGTAAACTAGCAAGTTGAACGAAATGAAGGGTTAACCAATTGATCGGAATATCTTCTTCTATCTGTATGATTTAATCAATAGTCAAATCTGTAGGAAAGTGACATATGAAGCTTCTTGATGAATGTATGTGTTTTCCTATCAAGTACTTTGTCAGGTTAAAAAACATAATCTCATTGATCTTAAAACTATTTTATTAATTAGCTGATGTAAATGTATAGTTACTTACATTATTAAATAATACCAAGAACCATTATAAATCCTGTTTTGATGACTGTTGGTGAAAGATTAACAAAATTACGGCAATCATAAGATTTAATCAAAAGGTTAGTTGAAGACCGTTATACAACTAAACCAGCTGTTGATTTAGGCTGTAGATTAAATCAAAAAGTTGAATGGATGTTTAAGTTTCACTGACGTAAAAGGTATTTTGATTTCTACTGAATTTTATTTCAAATTTTTGAAAATTATCATTTGTTTGAAAAGTAAATAAAATTTGAAATATTTTGCGATTAAAAAATAAATGAAAGAATTTGCAAAATAACTTATCAATTCAACACTAGGAGGCTCTGATGAAAACAACGTGTTTAAACATATGATTTTTTTCTTGAGATTTTATTTATTTATGATTTTTATCTATTGTAATTTAATTTTTTGATCAGTGATTTTTACATATTTACTGTGAATCTGTCTCCAAAGTTTTGGTAATTATCATCATGGGTTGGTTAACGAAAATAAAGCAAATACCTTTGGAAGATGTTATATTTGATAGTAAATTTCATCCAACAAAACCAAATATACTTGTCTGTGCAACTGTTTCAGGTGATCTTTTTATGTAAGTTAACACTTGATTACACTTTTTTTACACTTATTTTACCGTAATTTTATTGCAACTTGATGGTCCTTTGACCTTATGGGGCACCCATCTCTATGTCTTTGTCTGTGCCTATCACAAGAAGTTGTAATGGAAATGCATTCGTTTTTCCTGATGTTGATTAAATTCATTATTATTATATCACACTTCCTGGATTGTTCTTAGTAAATAATGGTTAACAAGCTAGGAAAAAAAAGTCATTTTCCTCTCTTTTTTCACTTTTTTCTGAGTATTTTTACCTTTATCTGTCTTTTTTATCGTTCACCTTTAATATGATTATCACTTGAGATTGTTTCTATTTATCATTTTTTTCCTCTGAGTTTTCTTTTGTCTTTATGATTTCTCATTCTCTTTCTCTTCTCTCGGTTGATATTTTGTTCTTACTTCCTAATCTTTGTGCAGTTTGGACACAGATAATAACACTAATCCGATTGCCGTTGAACTCAACGATCATCACAATGGTTCGCCCATTAGAAAGATAGCATTTACTGACGATCATAACATAATTACTGCTGCCAAAACTTTGAAGGTAACTGATTTCAATACTGGCAAAGTAATCCGTAAAATTAAACCCGATGAACCTCGAAGTAAAATCTTTTCTCTCTTGGTAATTGACCATTGGTTGGTTTGTGCTGGTGATGATGAAGGGCGATTCAGAGCCTGGGATTATCGAGTTGACCGAGGAACCTTCATGGATCTGAAACAATGTGAAGATCATATCAGTGATTTGGACATTGATTCACAGAGAAAGATAGTAGTTGCATCAAGTGGCGAAGGTACTTTAACTGCTTTTAACATAAGGTAATAACCAGATTTATTTAGCAATCAAATCAATCTTTTCATCTTCTGAACAATCCTAAATGTAATTCAGGTTGTTTTTTTAAAGTGATAACATAGCATTTTAATGATAATTATTGTTTTAGAATTTGCAAAAAGTGATCAATTAGAATGATAATCATGTCGAAATTTATTGCAAGTCAAAAAAACAGGCTAAAGTACAGAATTTCTGAGTTCATTTAAAGATTTCCGGTCGGCAGGGATTTCTACAAAAGAATCAAATGCATTCCAGTTTCTGGTTACCATATATACATATATATTTTTAATGATAGGTTTTCAGCCAGCAATAAACTTGTTGATCTTTCTGTTGTTGACTTCCATGAGGATCATCATCAATTCTTTGAAACCTAAATAGTTTTACTCCATATGCACATTACAACAACAAAAGAAGAAGAGAACGAGAAAGAGAAAGAGGGAAAAAGAGAAATACATTGGCCCACTAATTGTAAGTTTGGAGGTTTAAAAAAGCTCAACAAGTTCCTTTGGAAAGTAAAAAGCATTTAGCAAAAAAAGCGGATCAACGGGTTTTTGAATCATAAATTTTGTCACGGAGGGACGTCATAGATATCTATCTAGCCAAAATTTATCAACTAAGTGAGAAACATCCATTATGAGAATTGTTAAGAACTATTGGGCTTTGGTCTTATTGTTCAGAGAAAGAGAGAGAAAGAGAGAAAGAGAAAAGATACCAGCCCGGGGCAAGAATAAGGAAGAATAACCTTAAGAGTTGTCTTCAGTTCCTAGTTTCTTTCTTCTTTGGTTGGTGATGATGATTATGTTTATAATAATGATGATGCTGCCTGATGATCATGATGATGATCATGATGATGATCATGATGATGATCGTTGATCAATGATCAATGATCATTTTTATCATGATGTGAGGGTGATAAAGCCACACATGGAGATGATCCCAAAGGTTGAAGCAAGAATAACAATCTAAATTCATTGGCGGTCCTGAGAGAGTTTCAATGAGTCTGCATGTTTCTTTAAGAATCACAAAGCAATCATCAAATTAACTGTTTGATTAGTAGACAAGAATCTTAATCATGTTGGCTGCCTGATAAAAATTGGGACGTATTAATTAACTGTCTTCTCATTTTTGTTTCATTTTTGCTTCTTTTTGTTTTATCAATATCTCTTTATGCTCTGTCTGCGCCATGTGAATCATTATCTCCTGGAAAAAATATTAATGGCGTTTAATTTGTGCAATAAAATAACCAAACCAGATCAAGACGCATGGAGGAACCACAATCTGAACTATTTGATGCTGGATTCCAATGTGTACGCTACTATGAACATCGGGGTAAAGTTTTGGTCGGAGCTGAAGATAGTGCAATTAATATATTTAATATTGGTCAGTGGGGCAACATAAGTGACCGATTTCCCATTAAAACTCGCCTTCCTTCTCGTAAAATGGCTGGTAATACAATTGATTCTATGGAACTCGTTGCCGAAGATAAATATGTTGTTTTAGGTTGTTCTGATGGTTATTTGCGTTTACTAACAATACTGCCAAATAAAGTAATCGCAACTGCTGGTGATCATCAAACTGGAATTGAAAGTTTAACTGTAAACAAGAATACCAATGTTATTGCATCGACTGATCATTCAACTATTCATTTGCACCAATTTGAAGAACAAAAAGAACCAGAAAAACCTTCAACATCGTCGTCAAATTTTTTCTCTGAATTATGATAAAAAAGCACAGAGAAAAATCTTGATCCAAAATTGCAGTGAATTTTTGAATCACATTAA
Organism: Tetranychus piercei; assembly: GCA_036759885.1. Taxonomy (NCBI): domain Eukaryota; kingdom Metazoa; phylum Arthropoda; class Arachnida; order Trombidiformes; family Tetranychidae; genus Tetranychus; species Tetranychus piercei. Next base: position 16,322,676 of record CM071878.1, read on the forward strand.
GAATACTCATTCATTAAAATAATGTGCATTCAAAAGATGTATTTTATGGTCAGAAATCATTTGAAAAACTTGTATGTTTGCGAACTGTTACCAGGGAAAGTCTGTTGTCAAGTTTTGACCGTTGCATATTTGAATTCTTTTAAATGGACCAAAATGAGCATTCTTAAAAGACAAAGAGAAAAAAGGCGAAAAAAGTAAAGAAACAAGTATTTTTCTTTCTCTTTTTCTTTCGTTCTTCACATTCTTACCTGTCTTTGCTGTCTGCTTTTTTGATTGCTATTTATCAGTTAAAGTTATGAAACAAATCAGTCTCTTCTGCAGATGATCACTGTTACTTCATGGTGGTTACCAGATTCAGTTTGATTTGTAAATTCAGGTGTTAAATGGTGGTCAAAATGAGAGTAGAAAGAGGAAAGAAAGTGATTTTAAAAAGTTGTTCCTTTTCAAAGGGTGGTTAAAGATTTGGAGAAAGAAAGAAAGAAAATAAAGAGAGGGAATAAAGAGGAGGAGGAGGTAGACTGGCTAAAAAAGAGAGTGAAGGAAAGAGAAAGAAGGAGGATTTTGAGAGATAAAGAGAAAGAGAAAGCGGCAAGATAGAAAGACTGAGAGAAAAAGAGAGAGGCAAGAGAGTGGTGGATAACCTTTATAAGACCTGACTTGTTAAGATCGTCTTTTAGATTCTCATTCCTTCCTTCCAAGACAACAACAACACATGTAAACCTGTAAACAATCAAAAGCAACAAACACACATTAATAGGATTGAAACATTTCTTCTACATATTTACATAATCATATTTTGTAACATTATTTTTACCTTTTCTTACCTTTTCTACCCTCACAACACCTCAACTCTTTTTTGTTTTTATCCAACAAAACAATTGTAAACAACTAATGTTATGTTATTTTGTATTATAAACATATAACACACAAAAAAACAATTTTTTTTGCCGTGCCAAAAATGGACTTAGTGTGTAGTGAAAATTGTGACACAAGTAATTTATTATCCAAAAAATGTATCACAATTCATGATCCTGTGATCCATGATGATGAACGTGTTCTTCAGAATCTACTTCTTACCCAGAATCGTTATGTTATCAAAACATCGTACTTCAAATGTTTGCAAACGGATCTTGATGTTTACATGAGAGAGTTAGTTGCCAATTGGATGCTTGAGGTGAGGACGATGATGATGATGATGCAAAAGATGATGAAGAAGAAGAAGAGACATGAGAGGTTGATAATCTTAATCACTGTTGTAAATTGTTACAATTGTAATAACATGTTTGCAAAACTGTCTCTCTCTCTCTTCCTCCTTAAATAGGTCTGTGAAGAGGAAAGATGTGAAAAGGATGTTTTCCCTTTAGCAATGAACATTATGGATCGATTCCTATCCCAAGTCCGAATCAGAAAAAGTCAATTACAGTTGTTGGGAGCTGTGTCATTATTCCTTTCATCCAAAGTTAAACAAATTGAGCCTCTCCGTGTAAATCGGCTCATCCTTTATTCTGATTATTCAATTACCAGGGATCAATTATCGGTAAGTCAACTATAAACAATCCACCTGATCCTTTGATGCTCTCTATCTCTCTGTAAAACAAAACAAAAAGAAACCGCTTAGCGCACAAGTGTAGACTTTGAATGTTTAATATCAAAACGGTACCATTTTTCGCCTTTGGATTAGTTGATATTACATATTGTCCGGACACTTGAATCCTCATTTTAATTGGGTTAATTGGCGGGGCTTACTAACGGAAATATTATAATATAATTTCACTAACAGCTTGTATTGCATTTGGCTTTTACATTTGTATTTATTGGGTTTAAACACGGTTGAGAAGAGGCTCCTTTTTTCCTATTGTTTTGGGTTAATCGTATCAAAATGTATTACTATGTTACACTGTTTCAAATTTAGATTGTTTATTATTCATCCTAATTTTCAATTGCTCGTAACCAAATAATGTTTCACTTCAAATGTGCTTACAAGTGGATTTATAGTATTTCTTTATATTTCTTTTTACCAGAATTGGGAACTTCTAGTTTTGAGTCATTTAAAATGGGATACAAGTGCTGTTACTCCCAATGATTTTCTTAATCTGATTCTTCGCCGATTACCTACCAAAGGAAAGGATAAATTGATGACGATAAAAAAACACGCACAAACTTTTATCGCACTATGTGCCACAGGTAAATACAACTAAACCTGTGAAAATTCAACAAGAACGGGACCAGCTTTTTTCTACCAATTTCCAACTTCTTTTTCAATCACCATTTTACCATATTGTTCACTACCAAATTCACCAAATCATCTCACTATCACTTTTTAAAGAGACTTGTTTCAACAACATTGTCCACAACATTTTCAATCACTTTTTCTCGTCATATTTTCCTCCACCTAAATGCACCAAATTGCACCAAATTGTGTACGGTTCTTGGATGTTGTCAATGTTTACTTCTCAATTTTTTGAGTCGAGTTCCGAAAAATAGTGAACAATTTGGTGGATGTGGTAAATATGATGAAAAAAGCCCTTTAAAAGGTAGTGGATAAAGTGGTGAATGTGTTGGAAAAAAGATGGTCCCACAAAAATCAACTAATGTGCAAAGCATTTAGTTAATTTTTATAAGAAAAATTCGTATTTAACCAATCAACTCATGATTGTCCATCACTACTTCTGTGTACTAAAATGAATTTAAATTTTTCTTCTCAGATTTTCGTTTCTCTATGTTACCACCTTCTTCCGTTGCTGCCTCATGCATTGCCACTGCCATTCTTGGTCTAACCAGGAACAATTCGCAATCAACCAAAGATTTGCTCGCCCAACTCTGTAAATTAACCAACCTTGAGAGTACTGATCTGCTGGAGATCCGTAGAACCATTGAAGAGGTTCTGAAAGCTCAGTAAATTTTTGAATCACATTAAGAATACTCGATTTATTAAAATAATGTGCATTCAAAAGATGTAAATCTATCTGGATACGCTTGTGTGTTTCGAGCTTTTATCCAGCGAACGTCTATTGTTAAGTTTCAACCGTTATTTGGATTCTTGTTGATGAACCAAAAAGACAGACAAAGATTACGAACGAAAGAAAGAAACAATTTTTTCGTTTTTCACATTCTTAACTACTTCTGTTATCTGCCTGTTTGATTGCTATTATCAGTAAAACTATGAAACAAACCACTCTCATCTTCAGAGTCCTCAGTATTGATTCATGGTGTGAAATAAAAAATATGAAATAATAAAAATGTGAAATAAAATTGTGCTTTAAAATTGTGAAATAAAAAATAAATACAGCCAAATAAATAACTCGTTAACATTTTCTTTCTTTCATAAAATGCTGAAATATTGCAGTCCAATTAAAGTCTTCCGCCTGATATCAGTAATTGTAAATTTAGATTGTTTCAATCAGTGTAAATAACATTGCCTAGAGTAAAAGAGCCAAATTTCCGATCGGATGCTTAGGAACCTCTTTTTTTAATTACCTCGAGTACTAGTAGCTGTTCACTTCAATTATCAAAGATTTCCAAGGATACATGGCCATTTTTCTTGATAAGTTCAAGAAAAGAGGCTCAATTTGATACAAAAAGTTGTTGATAGAGTATAATAATTAGAACGAAAAATATGTACGTATTAGTTACATCACAGTAATTATCCTGCTAAAGTTAAATCAATGCTTTTGTCCATAAGGCTGTTGATGAATGTTATTGGAATGCAAGTAACAATTAAACATATATAACTGGGTTAAAAAGTGAATTAATATTCAATTATGCGGAACAGATTGTTTTAATTGACACAAAATAATTTAATAACTATTTGAACAATCTGCTGAGGACAGATGATAATTTATAAATTTATCATCTGTCCTCCTTGAGGATTCATTGAGCGACTGAAATTACACGCAAACGTTAGAACTAACTTCGTAATGTGGCTCCCTCTATCGGTCTCTCTTGCCTTAAGGTTGGTTGCTCAATTTACCAGACTGATAGTCAGCACCAAAAACTTGTTCCTTTAATTATAATTAAATAGCAGTGTTGAATCATAACAATTGATTGATTTTCGTGTCTCATTTTCTCACTGGTTGCTGTTGTTTCAATTAAACATCATGAGTGGTGATAACGAGCCACAGAAAAGCCAGGAACCTCAACCCATTGAATCCATGTGTGAGGCAAACAATGAACCTGTTGCTACTACTCCGACAATAGATGGAAAGTCAGATGATAAAGAAGCCCGTAAAGCAGCCTTTAAAGAGTTTATCAAAAGTATACCTCGTACCTGTTCACCAACAATTTGTGGGACTGTTGGTTGTCCGAGTCCAGGTATTTCCAGGGTTGATCCCGATTGTTCGGAGGAATGGCATACTCAAGAATTTAACTGGTCTATTGATCAGATAGCCATACTAAATCCATGTGATATATCTTTAGATGAACAATTCAATGGTGAACTAACTAATCTACTGGATTCCTCTTTAGAACGAGAAAATGAACAATTTTTCGAACAGTTAGAAATTTTACCATCTCCAGCTTTTTGTAGGTTAAACCTTACTCCAGGAGATGGTCAAGGCTCTTTTCTGACACCATTTACTCGATTACCACCCGGTAATCGGTCTACTCCATATCAACCTTGTACACCTCCACCGACACGCAGTGTATCTCGTACTGCACGACTCTCATCCGCTTCATCATCTACCCCATATAGTTCAATTAAGACAAAGAACAAGAAAAAATTGTTTAACGACAATCAAGATGACATATTTGAGGATTCCGAATCAAATGTACCTATGTGCTCTATAGATCCTGAAACCGCGCCGTTCTCCTTATCACTATCATCTCCTTGATTTTACATTATGTTAACTCTAGTTTAAAGAAAGCAAAAAGGAGGAAAAATATTTTAATTTCTATCTGCTATCATTAAATCTATCCTTTTTTCATATCTATCTGTATATGCAATACATGTATATTAATCATCAATTATTTTGTGTGTTCTATTCAATCTTGCAGACAAAATTGGATTTCCTCAACACGTTCAACTCAAAATCAATTCTTCAAATGTTCTGTATCATATGCTCTACAAATTGTTCATATTTATATATCATCATATACAGATTTCCCTTGTTTTCATCCCAATGAGTGATTAACAGTCCGCGACCCATTCTGTTGGTTTACTGTTGTTATCAAAATTAAATGATCGATTGTATACAAATTCATCTTACTTTGACCTGAAAATAACTGACCAAAAGATTGTTTTCTTACACTTGCAATGTCTAGATTGAAATCTGGATCGATTCAAGTCACTCACATACAAAAGACAAAAAGAAAGAGACCTACAGCACTTATATTTTCATCATGATTACATTAAGTAATTTTGTTAATTTAGTTCAACTCATATTTTTGGCTAATTATAATCGATTGTGGACAATCCATTTCAATTTCATGGGCCCAAAATGATGAGTTGAAGAAAGAGAAAGTAAATCAAAGTCTGTCAAATTTTAAAGCAACTTTCACTACTATTAAAAATTTATATTAATGATTTGTATTTTAATGATTTGTATTAATGATGATTATAGAAATGTTTTTTCCCTTAACATGACTATTATAAACAGTTTAAACTTGTACATTATCAACATCAATTGGGTCGATACGATCACTGTTTTTGGGCATTCTCAATCACATAGCTCTGTGATTGTATTACACATTATCCTTTCAGTACAAAACAACTAATTTATTTTGTACATTTGATAGTAAATTGTCTCTTAATTTATATCATTGATTCACTTTTCATCGTGGTTCCTATTTGAAACGCCATATTCAGTATTTCATATCAATAATTCAATTGTTTACCAAGTTCCGACTCAAATTATTCCTCAACAATCAATACATATCCTGTCACGATAGTGCTACAAAGTAATTCGTTAATTTAAATCATTACATTGCAATTAAGAAAACATTTATCATCAAAAAATTTTCCTCAACACCAATCTCTTCGTTATTATAAAGTATTTTTTGGAGCAAAATTATACTTTTATATCATTAAACAATAGTTTCATTCATTCCATGGTTAACCTAGTGATCAAATTAATCACCTAAAAGTGATATAAATCAAGTGAATCGCTCAGTTTAAATATACTTAAAACAAAACCAAAATGGACGGTGAACTGTCCATACATATGACTGGATTACAAATCCATAGTGAATCTTTCCGTGAATTGTTGGCTGAATTTCTTGGTACAGTTGTTCTAGGTGTAAGTAACTATTTATTAATTGTAATCAAAACGATTACTTGCAAAAAGTCTGCTGAAGTAATCTCAGTGATTTTTAAATTTGCAGTAAAATCAGAATAGATTTCAGATTTACATTTGCAATTTACAACTAAATCCAGCTATTATGTTAATGCATATTTTATTAGTAAATATTGGGTGGATCAGTTAATTATAATCGAACCAACTTGCATATTTCTCTAATTGAGTGTGCAATGAAAGGTTAACACTCTTTATGATTTAAACTGTAAAATTTTCCAGGTTTGAGGACACTCGTTTACATGTGAAATCACTATCAATGTACATGTCATTTTTTATCCATTTTTATCCCTCTCTTTAATTTAATTATACACCTACAATTAGGGCTTAGGTTTTTCTGTAAATGCAAATTTATTCCTTAAAAATATCTCATCACCATTATTAACACCTTGGGTTTGGGGCCTTGCGCTAACATCAGCAATATACGTTTGTGGTGGTGTATCAGGTATACCTTTCATTATAATTATTATATTATTATAGATTATGTATTATATAAAGATAGTATTGTAATCAGTTTAAAAAATCTATAATAACGATAGATATCCATTTGATTAATTTATGCATTTATTTATTAAAAATACAAATTGTGTTAAAAGGTGGTCATGTCAATCCAACGGTAACTTTGGGTCTTGCCTCAGTTGGTAAATTATCTTGGTCCAAGGTTCCTCACTATATCTTCGGTCAATTTGTTGGTGCCTTCGCTGGTTCAGCCGTTACTTACTTGGTTTACTATGAAGCCATATCAAAATTTACACAGAGCAATCCTGATTTGCAAAATTTGACGTCCAGTATATTTGTGGGAATATCGACAAGTCCCGTAAACAATTATTCAAAATTTATTGATCAGGTAAGACTATTAATTATTTGTTAAGTCTTTTAAAATATCCATTAAATTTTATAATTTTAGGGTAACAACATATAAAACAACATAAAATAAATAGATAAAGTAAATTATAAACAGAAACAAAGAGACATAAAAAATGTAAAAAACAACCAAATTACCAAAAATATGGTCACCTTCTGAGTTAATCCTAGATTTATTCAAATTTGGAATCTCACAATACCTAATTTAATCCTTTATTTCACTAACCATTTAACCTATTGAGTGTTAATCTGTAAATTACAATTGGTCATTTCATTGTTGATCAAAGTAACAAAAGATTGGCCGAATAATGAAATAATGGTAACAACAGTTGAGCAAGCAAATGAGACAACAAAAAAAACGTAATCAACAATTGCTCAAATAGTAAACATTGTAAACACATTTTTGTTGACAAACATCAACCTTAACCTAGACCTATTTCAATAATGATATGCTGATAATAATTCAGTTTCTCAAAAAAAAGAATCAGAATCATTGTGAAGGGAAAAATACACAAAAAATATTGAATCCAAAAAGCCAATAGACAACAAAAAAGTATCATTGTAATGCTATGCATTTACATGAAGCTAAGAAGTTAAGTTGAAAGGTTTTTGAGCATTTCCAAAGATTCCGACCACATCTTCAAGTGGAACGAGGTTATAATGGTTTGACCTGGTCAATAGTTGGAAAAATATAAAAAACAAAGGTAAAAAGGGTGAAAGGTCATTTATATTGAAAGTATATATTTATTAGTGTGTGTGTACTCAACGGTCAATGCAAAGACTAAAAATCATCAAGGCAAAAAGCCTTGTTAAGCCTTAAAGCCAAAAAAAAGGTAGACATAAGAAGATGAATAAAGAATGGTTTAACCGTTTCTTTAGTTCCTCATTTTTTGATAAATTTTGTGAAAGTGACCACAGTGTAGATACTCACCAGGAGGTCACAAGGCTACCCTTTCAATTGACCTTTTTTCCTTACAAAACTGTTGACCAACACCATGGTTGTTGACTGTAACTTTGTCCAAATAGTAATGCTTAAGAAGCAGGCAAAAGTTTCATCCTCATCATCATCCTTATCGCCATCGTCATCGTTGTCTTCATCATCATCATATTACTGAACATTTATTGTCAAATAAGCTTGTTTTGTGATCAACCAAAGATTGGTTAGGTAAGTAGTGCAAGGTTTGTTGAACACAAAGAACCAAGCCCACAACTCGGCCCTCACAATCAGCTAATCCTTTCCTTAAATCATCATCATCATCATCTTTCTTCATCTCTCTCTCCCTGTCCACCTCTTGATCCTCCTCTTCACTGGACTGAAGTTACTGGTCTTTGTCGGTCTCATTTTGCTTTTAAAAATGTATTCAAAGTCCTGGTTTTCTCCTTTTCTCTTTAGTTTTCCTTTTCCTTTTCATCTTTCAATGTCATTGTTATTGTCCAATTTAAACACAACAACTAAGTTACCCTTTGATTCCAGAATTGACCAGGTTAACCCTGTAATAGGCCTTCAAATGACTCTTTAAACATAGTACCCTAAACAGTTCCATCTTTCAGCTCGTCTTTTCAGTCTCTTCTTTTTTGTTGCCGTTCTTGTATTTTCTTCGTGCTGTTTAATTCTTTGACCTGAAAATTAAACAAAAATATCATATTATTCATCACTATTTATTTATTTCTCTATTCAACTCCAAGCTTCAACAAATTATAAACAATAGCCGAAAAAGATACGCAAATTGACACACTGGTTAGCTTATTTGCCTAACCTTTGCATGCAAGCCATTAAGATTTTCATTATACCCTTTCAATCCAATATATAATACCTGATAATTGAAAACTTTATCTCCTGCTTGTATCGTCTAATAAGGTGATCAGATAAAATGAGATTAGAATATTATTTGACTTCAATGCAGTTTTTTGCAGACTGCGTTTTAACTGCAATGTTAAATTGTTTCAAGAGCTGGACACTTGAGTATACAAATTATTCACACTTACTTATTGATTACAATGGATGATGGAAAATGCGGAATTAGCATAACCAGAAGAAGCCAAATATCAAAATAAATTACCGTTTTAATTCAAGTGTTCCTTTGCATCTTTGTAACATGTTTAAGATGCCAAGTTTTTATAGTTATTTTGTTTGGCTCCTAAGTTATTTCATTCATTTGTTTACTTACCTGGGTTTACATTGTACACAGAAGGAATGTAAAGATGAGAAGGATGAAAATGAAAAAAGGAGGAGACCAACTTTGGTAAAAGCAAAAGAAGAAACACTTTTTATGAATGGAATCTTAGGTCTTTTCTTTTTGAAACTGGTGAACAAGAAAAAAATATCATAAAGAGCCTGAGAAACTGCCTCAAGGCTTAAATTGTTGCAATCAATAAGATATTTTATTTTTACTATCACATAGTTATCATGTCCCTATGGCTATTGCATTTGGTGGCTACTGAAGTCACCAATAAAAAAATAAAAATGATGATGACGCTATCAACTCCAGCCAAAGCTCAGCCGATTTGCTAACCTAATCTGGCTGCTTTTTACTTTCCTTAAATTATAACTTCAATATATTAACTTGTCATTTTATAAGTTTAATTGTTTAAATATCGATAAACAATTTAAAAGTCAAATTGACTCTAATTGATATAATAAATCAAAGGTAACCCAATTTTTGAATGTCCGTCAAATCAGAGATTTAGCATAAAATAAGCGGAATAACTTACAAAGCATTCAACGGCTACACATGATTGCAAATTTTAAATTTTTGTTCTAATGCAAATAATGCATGAACTTACCTAGTGTTAAATTGTTTTTGCATTTCACTTGTTATTTATATAACTATTAGATTTATAAATCGTTAACTGTTAAACTGGTTAATCACTGTTGACCATTTCATTATTATGATGTTTTCAGTCTTTTTCCCTTTCATCATATAAATAGCTGTTGAACTTACCAGACTCTTGAACCTGCCTATTAATTTATCTCTTGCGTATCATCACCATTATCACTATCACCATCACCATCATCAACATACTCATCATTTTACCTTGATGCTTTGATTATGTTGGAAAGAGAAAAATGCTAAACCTTCAGTCGTTATGAGTATTTGTATTAATGGTTAACAAAAACGGATAGGTCGGTTTGTTTATAAGTGAAATATTTGTTACCAAGCTGATGAGAGTGACACTACAATTTAAATTGCCTGAAACCATGTTAACGTGTAACTTTAAGGCCTTAAATTTACCTTATTTTTACCTTCATCTAACTAATGGTCATCATAATAATCAGTAAGTTTAAGTAACTAAGTAAGTATGATGATGAAGATGAATTTAAAGCATCTTTCTCATGATCTTTAAGACGTTTTCTCGCTTCACTGAACACAAGGTATATATACCAAGGTATGTACACATATACAGATACACTAACAGATATCGAGTGTATTACTATGTATATGTACATAAATATACATATAAATAAACAACACCAAGCCCAATACGAAAAGGGCAGAAATGTTTAAGAAAAAAATAACGTATAAAAAAGCGGAGAAAATATTTTACCCCGATCTTGAACAATTTAAATTGTTCAATTATATGTTATCATCGCATACTCAGTGTAAGAAGTTAAAGAAGCATCAAAATATATATTATCTTCTTGACTTTAAAATGTAATTTATATTTATATCTTTAACTTCTTCATCTTCATCATCATCCTCACAGCCATCATCATCATCATCATCATTTTAACGATGCTTCCTGTTTTTTGCCAACCCAGATAACCTTGTAACACATATATCAATATGTTAACCATTTTATCATACACTTTCCCTATTTACCTGTTTGTTTATTCAGCCTGTTAGTGCTTAAACAAATCCAAACAGTTGGCTAAATTACGATCAAGTCAATGACCAATCATGATTGAGATTTGCCTATCGGCCTAACAAAGTACAACAAAATTTATGGGTTAAAAATGTTAACCCAAAACTTGCCCAGCATTTTTGTGTTAACCTTTTTCTTCTGTTTTGTTGCAATATTGGCTGCTGATTTTATTCAATCAATGTTATTGTTTTAATCACCTCTTATTAGTTTATTAATATTGATGGACCGTGGGAATTGTTAATGTTGATTGATTAATTATTAAATTACTATTTACTATTTGGCCTTAACTTTGATCTGATTTCCTTCCTTTTCGAGGTTCATTTTCATTCAAAACTTTCACTTTCACTTTGCTTTCCTATTCATTTTTCATTCACAAAAGTGTACAAATTTTTGATTGAAAATGCCTTTAAGGTTAATTTTAATTAAAAGGGTATCAAGTTGTTAAACTATTAACTTTATTATTAAATCTGGTAAAGGGAAAGGATTTGATTTTAATGATAGCGATGATTAAATTGTTATGCTTCACTGATTTAGCTTCCAGAACGGAAACTCAATGGTCTTGCATGTTAACATATGTGAAGTTGATATTTAATCATAATAGATTGATTGTAAAAACCTTGAGCTGATGTAGTTAGCGTAATTGTGTCCGAGTATCAGATGATCTGATCATTTCATTTCTATTTGCAATCAAAAGGTGAATCTGGGTAACTCTCATTTTCTGCTAATTGTCTTTGCTTTCCAACTTAACCTTTATTTTCATTATTTTTGAATTCATACAATGCTGTCAACTTAAATATTATTGATTTAATTTTAATTTGATTCTTTCATTTCTTTCCGCAGACTGTTTGCTGTGCATTTTTCCTCTTGATTATCAATGCAATCACAGATGATCGTAATATGTCATGTTCAAAAGGCTTGGTTCCATTAGTTATTGGAGTGGCTGATTTAACTTTATTGTTATTTGCCTTTGGTTATAATGCTGCTGAGCAAATCAATCCAGCTATGGAATTGTCACCAAGATTTTTGGCCTGGATTATTGGATATGATGTATTTAGGTAAATTGGTGATACAATTTAATGGCTTGTACACTCTAAATTAGGGCCAAAATTAAGGACTCAAAGATTTCAATGAAAGACTGACCACGAATAATTAGGCCTTCAATCATTTGTCTATAAATCTTTCATTGTCAAACTTTGATTCAGTTCGTCAGGTTATAATAGATCCAGTACAAATTCATGTTAAAAAAAAAGTTGAAAACTGTTTTTCCATCTGATTTACCAGTCAACAATATGTCTGGTTACAGTTGAAATTTAAATTTTAATGTTATAACGTAATAATGTAATTCAACTTACTAAATCGTTATGTTGTCAATTGATTTTTACACAATGTCTAATAGTAAGTTCAAATAGGGTGAAATCAATTCATTGATTTTATCGATTGACTTTGAAATTGGTTAAAATTTTTAATATCGATTTGACCAATCCTTGTATACTTTTGATGAGTGAATATTGCATTTTTCTCGCTATGATTTTTTTGATTCAAAATGAATTTGTTAATTTTAAATTGACTTGACTTAAACTTGGTTTTTCGCACTTGATTTCATTTGATTGATTAGTGGAACAATATTACAGCTTTTCAATATTCAGTTAATTAATAGCATGAATAAATACTTGTAAAGATATAAAGTTCATAGAAAAGCGAAAATTTGTTCAAAAGCTTTATTTATATGATATTTATATATTTAATATCTATGATAATTTCAACCTTGAAGTGGTTTTTGTAAATATGTAAATTATATTTGATTGATTTGTTCAATGTTGAGAAAAATTTTAGTCTCATATTCAAGATATTGATTGACAAGTTTCAATTGATTTACACTGTCTTTTTGATTATGTTGTCTGAATGTTTCTATCGAAATTGTCTAATGAAATAGTTAACAGAGTTTTCTTTAATTCTGATGCTTTATGCAAATCATTTGAAAAATATTAATGTTGGCTAATGCATGAGTTTGAAGTGTTTTATTATTGAGAGATTTTTGTAAGATAATTAGAAATTTGGAATAATCAATAAATGCTGATAACTTTGAAACATAAATTTAACAAAAATCGTTAAATTATGATGATTAGGATCAGGGCTTATTAAGAATCACTATGAATAATTCATTTCAATGAACTGGAGGGCAAGTTTGGTGTGTTACTAATCAGGCTATAATTGTCAATGTATTTCAATCCCAGATAAGGAGGTGAAAGGTTACTCTGGGTAATTATAACAGTAAAACCATGAGAAAGTAATGCACTTGGATTATTAATTTAATTTGACCAATTTAATTTTAGTAAGTTAATATGTTGACTAATTTTATGGTCTATTGATTAACAGCTTCAACAAAATGGGTGACTATTGGGTACCTTTACTTGGATGCTGTTTAGGTGGAGTTTTAGGATCTTGGACGTATCGTTTGTTCATTGAAAATCATTGGCCTGATGAATTGTTTGAGAGACCTTCAACTGGAGCCAAACTGAGTGCTAATATGGATTATTTTTTCAACGGTAAAACACCGAATCGCGTGCATCCTATTTAGCGAAAAGGGAAGGAGGCCAACAATTAACCAACTTCAAATGGAGCCAAGAACAGCGAACCAATTAAGATTTTATAATCAATTTCGCCAACACCATGACCCGTTGTCACCTCAAACTGATTCATCCAGAGTTGTATGGAAGAAGCCTCCGTATTTAACTCTTTCATCATTATTATGAGCTCACAATATTAATTGTATTATACACGTGTCATTTAAAATAAAAAAAATCATTTTCTAACATTGCTGATTATGTTTTAAGATGAAGTAAAATCAAAAGTGGACAATACTACTAGCACTACTACTAATAATACTACTAGAAGATATATAAAGACAGATAGAAATCCCACATTCGCAAGTCAAATAATCAGTAAAAACCATTCAAATCAAATAACGACTTGCGTTAATTTACTGTAACAACGTATATTGAACGTTAATTGAAGTATACGATGATTGTAACAAATGCAAGTTAAATTAGACTTTATTACATTCTTCATAAGAACTTTACTGAGTGTATGATTCTTGTTTCTTTTGTTGTAATCTCTCTTCACGTCTCCTTCTAGCTTCCTTGGCTCGTTGTCTTCTGGCTTCAGCGGCATCGGCAAGTTGCTTACTTCGTAACTTTTCAGCTTTCATCTTATGAATGGTTTCCATCAAAACTCTCTTGTTTTTAAATACATTACCCTTTGCTTTACGGTATAATGTATGATAAAGATGAGAATCTATCTTCTTATTTGTTCGATATTTTTTCAATAAACGTCTAAGAACTCTCATCCTACGAATCCATAAAACCTTTGTTGGCATACGAGCATTAGCTGTACCCTTTCTTTTACCGGGACCGGTATGTCGACCCTTCCTTCTTGCTTCAGTATTAGCTCGTACTCTTGCTCTAGAATGGACAGCAATTGGTTTCCTAATAATTAAACCATCTTTAATCAATTTACGGATGTGTGCTCTTGAATTAGCATTACCAAGTTCACTTGATTCATTAGGATCCAACCAAACTTTACCGACACCACATTTCAGCACTTTAGCTGCAAGTCTCTTTTGAAGTCTAAGAGAACTATTAAATCATAAGCCAAGAGTAAACGACCAATGGGAAACATGTAAAAGGACAAAAAAGAGAAATGACCAATTATTAGACAGTGATTCAGCATGTTAAATAAAAATCAAATTGAATTATGACAATCATGTGAAAATATCAGAAAAAAATACAGCAGCCATTGGAGTTTGGTTTCATTAAGTTTCAAACGGTAATTCCAATTATATTCATCATATAACATGATAAAAGTTTAGAACAGGGAAAAATTCATACAATAAATAATAATTTAACTTACCTCATGGTTACAAATGATCAAAATAAACAATCAAAATAACTTAACAAAATTAACTTTTGGTTAAAAACAACCAACACGAAATTGGTAAAATGAAGCTTCCTTTTCCGGACGCAGTATCCAAGCAACAACGAAATAAAATAAAATCTAAAGCGCTAAATTTAAAATTCTTTTTACAATCAACATTATTTTTTCATTTATAATTAATAAAGGTTCCTAACATTTAGTGACACTCAGCATAGCTTTTCGTTCTAGTCTTGATCTAATGCCAATTTATGAAATTGGAGTGTTCAATACAGCTTGAGAAATATCGGTTGAAAAGCCACTGCGAAAAGTCATGTCATGTCTGATTCTTGATCTACAATATATGATCTTATTTTTTAGAAGCTTTCCATTATTAAAAGAATTAGCTCAGATTTTATTAGATAATCAGTCACATTGTTTAATCAAATATTAATTTGTTATGCATTAGATCAAGACTAGAACGAAAAGCTATGCTGAGTGTCTCTAAATGTTAGGAACCTTTATTAATTATAAATGAAAAAATAATGTTGATTGTAAAAAGAATTTTAAATTTAGCGCTTTAGATTTTATTTTATTTCGTTGTTGCTTGGATACTGCGTCCGGAAAAGGAAGCTTCATTTTACCAATTTCGTGTTGGTTGTTTTTAACCAAAAGTTAATTTTGTTAAGTTATTTTGATTGTTTATTTTGATCATTTGTAACCATGAGGTAAGTTAAATTATTATTTATTGTATGAATTTTTCCCTGTTCTAAACTTTTATCATGTTATATGATGAATATAATTGGAATTACCGTTTGAAACTTAATGAAACCAAACTCCAATGGCTGCTGTATTTTTTTCTGATATTTTCACATGATTGTCATAATTCAATTTGATTTTTATTTAACATGCTGAATCACTGTCTAATAATTGGTCATTTCTCTTTTTTGTCCTTTTACATGTTTCCCATTGGTCGTTTACTCTTGGCTTATGATTTAATAGTTCTCTTAGACTTCAAAAGAGACTTGCAGCTAAAGTGCTGAAATGTGGTGTCGGTAAAGTTTGGTTGGATCCTAATGAATCAAGTGAACTTGGTAATGCTAATTCAAGAGCACACATCCGTAAATTGATTAAAGATGGTTTAATTATTAGGAAACCAATTGCTGTCCATTCTAGAGCAAGAGTACGAGCTAATACTGAAGCAAGAAGGAAGGGTCGACATACCGGTCCCGGTAAAAGAAAGGGTACAGCTAATGCTCGTATGCCAACAAAGGTTTTATGGATTCGTAGGATGAGAGTTCTTAGACGTTTATTGAAAAAATATCGAACAAATAAGAAGATAGATTCTCATCTTTATCATACATTATACCGTAAAGCAAAGGGTAATGTATTTAAAAACAAGAGAGTTTTGATGGAAACCATTCATAAGATGAAAGCTGAAAAGTTACGAAGTAAGCAACTTGCCGATGCCGCTGAAGCCAGAAGACAACGAGCCAAGGAAGCTAGAAGGAGACGTGAAGAGAGATTACAACAAAAGAAACAAGAATCATACACTCAGTAAAGTTCTTATGAAGAATGTAATAAAGTCTAATGTAACTACATACCGGTGAACTATATCCTTGTTTCATTTTGTACAAAACTCTATCTAGTAACACGCGTTCATGAAACAATCTTATTTTCTGCAATAAGTTAATTTTATTAACAAGCTAGTGACTTCATTATGCAGTGCATTTGCACTTATGTTTTGAATTTTAATTATTCGAAATACTCTCAAGTTACTTTGATCTTTCACGGATTTGCTGTTTTTCAACATAATTTGTAATACTTATCAATTTAACGCTTCATGATGTGAATTAGATTTGCTGTATTTTTAAGATAAAATTCAGTGCATTCAGCTTATCTCAAACCTACACTGCACTTTCAATAGGATAAATATAGAAGATAAGGGAGGATAAAAAGATGAAAAGGAAAAGAGAGAAAATTTCACGAGTCTGTGTATAAAGACTCATAGGCGTCAACAGAGTAACAGAATCAAAGTTCATAACGATTTCCATGTTCAACAAACTTAACTGTTAACTTTGAATTACCTTACGATAAACAAGCAAAGTTTACACTCAGAAATATTTCAACAGTTGACAAAACTCACTGATCAACTAGCTAATACAATGTGGAATAAAACTGTAAACATTAATCAATATTACTTGAATATCAAAGCCTAATTGTCAATTTAAATTTCAAATGTGACCGTTAAAATTGCAAATTATTTGTTAAAGAAACTTTACTTTTGTGTTTGTATTTACTTCCAATTGAAATGATGTGAAGTTATTGCAATAAACTTGAACCATTGAAGTTCATGATTATTTTTCTGATAAAATTCATGAGAGGTCATATTCATTTAACAATCAATGACTAAAATTGCGCAAAGATTCACACAAATTGACAAAAAGAAAGTGAAAACTGCAAGAAAATCTGAAAAAATGAAGATAATTCTCATTGATGTATTGATAAATATTTGTTTAATTTCATTTGTATCAAGTGAAAACTATTCCTCTGCATCTACATCTTCATCTTCACCTTCTTTACCTTCTTCAATTTCTTCTTCTTCATCATCACATTCATCACCTCCATTAATATCAGCTTTAATCTCATCTAGTGAACCTCCAGCAACAATCAATAATCAACAACAGCATTACAATTCATATTCATCATTGCCCATTTTAACTCCCCATTCATTAATTAAATTTAATTCTCTACCATCCAATATTCCGCGATTTTTAAAACGTTTTGAACTTGACCTTTCAAAGATCAACAATGGTCAAAATCATCTGTTGGGCTCATCTTTAACAACTCATGAACAACACCAAACAAATCCGAAACCACTTGAACTACCGTTACCAAAACTGTTATCAATTGACCTTTCCATTCTCGACAAACCTTTAGCCTTACCAATGGGCTATTATGGTGATTTTGATGATCTTTCATTTCCCAGAGATAGTAGATCCAATGAAATAGATGAAAATCTTAACCTAAACTTAAACCATAACCAGGAAAATGGTAACATAAAAAACCTCGCAACCAACACCAATACCGATACAAATAGCAAAAGCATCAGCAAAAGCAACACTAAAGAGATCAATTACAATTCAAATGATAAAAGTAATCATATTTTACCTACTAATAACGGCGAAATGGATTACATGGGTCATTATTTTGACTTCAATGATGATATACCAAATGAGGTTCCAATGGATCCAGTTTATTTTGATGATGAGCAAGGTGATCATTCAATGACGATCAACGATCAAGTTAACAGTGAGCAAGATATCGATTATCAACCCATTTTTGACCATTTACCGGATCATCTATCAACGGGCAATGATGCACTTTCAGATTATCTCGCTGAAATCCGATCATCAAATAATCACCAATTTCCCTATCAACATCACCATAAACATAATCACCTTCAAGAGGTAAAACAACATCAAATTGTTCTACCTCCACCATCAACATCTCAACCATTCAAACCATCTTCACCTTATTTTGTTGAATCTGTTTATCAACTTGCAAAATCTGAGCCTCCAAAGGCTATCTCAATTGTTGACCTTTTCAAACACTTTAATCATGAATCCTCTCCAAACCCAATCAACCCAATGATACCAAATTGGTTTCACATTGGTCAACCAGATTTATTAATGAACAGTCTTCAAGGATCATTACTGTTGCCGGTTAAAAGTGAAACTCAACCAAACCAGAATAACAATCAAAATCTCAATCAACATCTAAATCAACATCTCAATCAGCATTTTAATCAACATTTTAATCAACATCCCATTATATACCAAAACCAACAGCAATCATATGGAGCAGCTTCACGTAAAGGTCCAACTCATTTAATTTTAGATAACTCTATTTTAAACAATCAATATCATAATGTTCATCATCATCAACATCAACTTCCATCTTCCTTTTCAATACAATCTTTAGCTGATGTTAATCACAATAAAAATGATAATAATGAAAATAATGTTAACGATAAATCAGTCCAAACACTATCAAATTTAGCTCAACTCAACCATCAAGTTAATAGCGATTTAGTCAATATTAAACCAATTAAATGATCAAATATTTAGTAATTTTCATCTTTTGACCATTCAACTCACATAATCCATTGAACACTACAAATCATCGTTCATCTCACTTATCATTGTTATTATTATGATTATTAATTCAGTTTGGGCATTAAATTTCAATTGGACATAAAAATTAAAGTGAAAATTGATGAAAATCAAATTGTAAATTGGTTACGATGAAAATTTATCATTAAAGATTTGTTGATTGATTGTTAATTGACACCTTATTATTAGTTACAGCACAATTGAATGTTATTTTAGCTTTTAAATAATTTTCTTTTTGTTTTATTCATTAAAAAGCTGTTTGAAATTAATTGAAATTGTTTCCACTCTTCATTAACTGTTCATCAAAAAGCTGATCGGTTGACTTTTAATTGCAGTGTTGATTGGTGAAAATTACTAGTTAACTTCAAAAATCTTCATATAATTAAAGTCTAAGAACCTTAAATTACTTCAAAATCTGATACTTGATAATGATGGATTAAAATGATTATGAATTATCGACTTATTCCAATAGAGTCTCAATTAGCAATATGATTTTGATATTAATGGTTAAATAAATGTACATTGTAATTATATTTTTTGTCTCAAATCTAAATTTAGTTTTTTATATTAATAATAGTTGCTTTGATTGAAATTGAACGGAAAATGTAAATTAATCACAATTAGGTGAAAATGACTCTTCACTTCGTCATTACCATTAGTTGTACATTATCAATTGTTTTACTTGTTCATTCTGATGGTTATAATGATGATTATATGAAACATTGATGATAAGTGTAATGAAATTTGGTTTGTTAATATACATATATAAATATAAATTAATGGCTAAACTGAAAGCTCATTTGTTTTCACAATTAAAACCTTTATTTGGAAACAGTTAGATATGTTTTATGGGACTGTTGAACGTTAATGTAATGGTAAGTTATTGCAAAAAAGGTCACTGGAAACACAAAATAGACGAGATTCATGGACTGATAATAGATTTATGATAATATCATTAATGTTAATGTTTAATTCTGTCAACAAAATTAGCTTTCAGTTTAGTTGTGGATTGATTGATTAGTAATAGTATTGTAAGTTCGGTTGATTTAATTAAAAAAGGGCTCAAAAGGAAATGACAAAGGTAGATGTGAGACAAATGTCAATCAACTATTTGAGATATGATACAATGACAGTATCATTAACATTGTTGTTATTAATAACTTTCCTCGTCATAGTTGAGGATAATTGTTAACATTGTTGTGGTTTTTTAATCTAACTTTGTTTGGTGTGTCCATTGGGTTAATTAATAAAAACCAAAGGTAAATCGGTGGATATTTTATCTTGCTTTGCATGGTACAGTGATTTACCTAATCAGATTGACTAAACAAGACATTCTAGTTACTTAATTTAACAACTGTAATTGGATTTTTCACTGATTATGTAGATAATGGCAATGAAGTGAGGTTCATTATTGATGATAATGACGAAGATGAAGATGGT
The DNA here is from genome assembly GCA_036759885.1 of Tetranychus piercei. Lineage (NCBI taxonomy): Eukaryota > Metazoa > Arthropoda > Arachnida > Trombidiformes > Tetranychidae > Tetranychus > Tetranychus piercei. Next base: position 16,343,215 of record CM071878.1, read on the forward strand.
TAAGGTAAAGTTGATGGTTGTGATCATGGAAGAGAATTGACAGTTAAGATGAATTAACAGTGAAAAGATGCATTACATTGAAGCAAGAAATCCCATTTAAGCCTTCTTTTAATAAAAATTAAAGGATTGATTTAGTAACACAAAGGCACAATTAAAAGATTACACTTTCCCGATTAATAATCAATTTGATTTCATACTTGACTTTGCTCATGAATTAAACATAAATGGTTACAATTAATCTTAAGGCCTACACATTTTGAGCTATCTTTTGTTATGAACTTTCACTTTTAGGGTTTATTAATAATCAAAGAGCTACTCTTTGTTGGTAATATTTAAGCTTTGATTGTTAAGGCGCGACATTCAAGTTTGTCCTGTTGGTTGATAAATTGTCTCACTGATTGAATGATGATTGATACGAGTTGAATCAGTGATTAATGAGGAATCTATTGAATTGAATGAAATAGAAAATAATTGGAATGGTTGAAAGGTTACATTTTTGGAGTAACCCTCGATTTGGTCATTAGGTTTATTGTGTATTTTGATTATTTGACACTTGATGAGTAAATATACTATTTAGTTTCATCTTTAACTGAGCTTTGCTTCATTAAATTGTTTGAGATGAAAAGATCATTGATCAATTTTAATGATTCTGATATCCTTTTACAGTGAATCTCAATTAGGTTGGGTAAAGTTAAATATCAAGTTGACAGTTTAATTTAGTGATTGATCTTTGTTAGAAAATTGTTTGTTTCCCATTCGAACAGAAAATGTCTTGACTTTTATGCAATCAAATACGATTGAATAGATTTAATTGTTTTTTATTTTAAACAATTTGAGTTAAATCATTCCAGTTGTTTGTCAATGTAAACAAATTAGATTCATACGAATGGAAACGGTAAACAATATAGACAAAAAAGAAGCAGCTATTTGTTTAAAATAATCAAAGACTTGATTTTTATACAAATTCAAAGCAAAAGGTGAACTTAATTTGACATAATTTACGCCATAGTTGTTAATTTGATTATGGTTTATGAGTTCAAACGTTGGGATTTAAATTATACATTAAATAGGAAAGGTTAACTTATTGAATAAGGTTAGTTCAACTGGAAGCATAAATGGAGTGGTTAATGCATAATGGATTGTTATTATGTTGACCCCATAAAGATCAACTTGATTTAGATGTTAATAGTAGATGATGATATTAATATTAACAATTTGTCCAGATGGTCAAACAGGTTAAGTGAATAAGAATCAGAGTTAAGCATGCAAACAATCAATTGGATGATAATCAGAATGGTTTGTCGACTGAGAAACATAGATTGATGAATGATGAAATGAATCAATTTGATGACTGAGTGAAAATCAATTTTAATCGTCATTCAGTTAATAGTCCTTTTCTCTGGTGAATAGACAATTAAGACCAAGAAACACTGTTAGACAATGCCTTTGACTGCTCGTCGTCGCATGAAACGCAAAAACGCTCCGACAACACCAGAAGAGTGTAAATCAATTTATTCAACGGACCATATTAACTTTACAACCACCGATCTTCCCTGGTATTGTAATGGTATTATCCATAACTCTAATGGCAACAAATTTAATTATGGCAAAACATATCTGTCATCGAAAGGAATAGGAACCAATGGTACGATCAATAGTCATCGACCATCAACTGGACTCACTTTTGGTCATGTTTTCCCATCTTATCAGTCCAACCAAGTTTGCCACCCATCACCAGATCTCCACCGTCGCCCTTCTAGAGCCTCAGGACCACCTCCGCACTCTTCATTCCGTTCATCTTCCCATCTGCCTTTACCAAATTCATTTCAAACAGGAGCAAATTCACCGGTCATCATTTACCGAGATTCAGGTCCAAATCGTCCAAATGATTTAACAGTACTCTTCTCGAACTCCTCTGTTCCTGGTTTAAGAGAGATTTGTCACTCTGATTCTTATCTACGAAAGATTGTTTGGTTCGTTGTGTTTACCCTGCTTGGTTTCCTTGCTCTCCGTGATATCCATCAGCTTCTTTCTGAATTTTACAACTATCCAGTCACTGTTGATGTCCGTCTCCGTGAAAGTCGTAAATTACCATTTCCAGCAGTTACAGTTTGCAATCTAAATATTGTTAGATTCAGTGCTCTCTGTAATAGCACATTTAACTTCTCCATGCCTCTTGAGCTACAGGAAAAACTATGTGGAACCGCCGCAACTGCTCTTAACTCGGTAAGTTAAATTAATTAATTAAACATTCAGTGGTTGTATTGCCTACTAAAAAGATTCAATACAACAGTGTAACAAAAAATAACACTTGAAAGTCACAATGATGAAGAAACCAATCGACTTGTTAAGCTGAGCTGATTCAGGAGTGGGTCATTTGGTCGTAAGGTTGTTTTAACAGTTAATTATACAGTTTGAAATGCTTACTTTTTTGACAAATAAAGCATTGAGGTGCACATTTTAGGTGACTTGATTCAATCAAAAGCTCAACAATAATATAAAGGAAATTAATTAGTTATGTATGTTAATTCAGAAGCTATCAAAGTTGAAAAAGAAATAATTTTAATGTTGAACAGAACGCTCGCATGATTATCCATATTTACTTACTATTCACAAAATCGCAAACATACTCTTGTAAAATAAAAGTTATCCACTCGCAGGTTGACTTATTTTTTCATTCCAAATTCAATTAGTATTCCCATGTTTTCTTTTTAACTTTGCTTTTCATCATTTTGATTTACAATTGACTTGATTACTGACATAAAAACTAATAAACATCCAATAAAGACCAAGATTTTCCTTGTGAGTTATTAATAATTTAGACAGTATAAAAGACAACAATAAATATTGATCAATGTAAGTCAAATAAAGAAAGGAGAAAAGCAGTTGAAGTTGATAAATAGAAGAGAGTTATTTGATTTCTTTATATTTCTAGAAAATAAAAAAGATGTAATAATTTCTGTTTTCTGACCAATTCCACAGAAAGGCAATTCTTCAATTGAAGACATCAATGATATCGGTGAAAAAAAACCTGATGATGATGTTGCTGATGGATTGGCTTCATCAGTCTTTCCCGATCTGCGTAATCCGACTTCAACTCATCCAACTACAACTAAAAGCGGTGGAGGACCACTCAGTGCCGGTGGAAGTAGTGGTGGTAATAGTGCGAGTTTCAGTGGCAACTCTGCTGGAGGAAACAGTTCAAATAGTGGAGCGAGTGGATCAAATGGACCTGGCAGTTCGGGTGGTTCTGTACCACCAAGCAGAAGTAAACGACAAGCCTGGCGTAATCGTGGCGGTGGCAGTGGCAGTGGAAGTGGTGTTGGCAACAGTGGTAATTCAAAGCCTTCAACAGGAGCCAACTTGACTGGATCAAAGCCTCCAACACCACCAAACCAACGAACTACAACACCAGCTTATGATCCAAATATGATGGCTGATGAAATTGAATTAACTGAACGAGAGGAGAAAGAGTTGCAAGAAAATTTGACCACCTGGTTAGCCGTTATGGCCAATAAGGACAAAAAGACGACTGTCCAGCTCGGCCACCAATTTGAACAGATGATTCTACGGTGCACAATTAAATCAACAAATTGTACACACATAAAGTAAGTCGGGTTACATTGACTGTTTGCATGTTCATCCTAGCAAATTTAAAGGTTAGAAATAATCAGTGTTGACCGATGAAAATTGCCAAAATTGAATCAGGTTTTTAGGTTGATAAAAAATAGCTGATAAAGGTAAACATGTAATCATGTCAATCATAGGTTGATACAGGTTAAGGACATTGTAGGATTGATTCTGGAAGTTAAATATAATAAATATATATTTACATTTTGATTTATTTCAATAAACCCGATCACTCGGGTAAATATGAACAAGTGGAAATAATCAATAATATAAAATGAGTAACTAGCTTAATGATGATTTTTTGTTGAGTAAATAAGCAATCAAAAAAGGTTATAATGCTAATTTATCTGCTCTTATAAACTGTCCTCGTCAACATCACCATATCAATTACACAGAAGCTTTCATCCTGAATTCACTCCAACGGAAGGTAATTGTTTCACTTTTAAATCTAAAACATGGGATGGTAAACGTAACAAGCAAGCTAAACAAGAGGAAACAAGCCTAGCTGGAGTTGATCATGGTAAGTTTGAAACCATTATCATTAAGTAGTCAACCTAACAATCAACTGATTAATATGTTGCATGATGAGATCTCTGTGTTTTCCTTTGAGGCGTTCAACATATAAAAATGTTTCCCGTTTAAAATTATCATTAAATTATAAGAAAAGGTTATTTTTAGTTGCATTTTTTTCCACAGGAAATTTATCACCATTAAGTAAATCAATTTGTAAATAATCAAAATCATCACTTAATGATTACAATTACAATCTGAATTCATCGACAGTAAGGTTTGGGAAAAAACACTGAATGCCTAAAGGTTAGTATAGAGGTTGAAACTAGTAATTGGTTGAGGCATTTGATGAACTTGGATAAATTTTTATTAGGGAATTTCGTCAACAGCAATTAAATTAATTAGTTGATTAATGTTTTAATGTGTGCTTGACAAATCATGTTGTGACAAGAGATTCAGTAATATTAATGCATTTCTTGCAATCCTTTGTTTTCAATGTTGCCATTTGTATAACAGCATTGATATTTTTAATTGGTCTTAAGAGATGTTTTTACCATAAATGTTATTACTTTTATGATTATTATTATGATTATTATTATGATTATTATTATTATTATTATTATCATGATATTTGACTTGAAGTTGACATCGAAAATCTTACAGATTCTATTGAGTGCAACTCATATTTGTTTAAAGTTACTTTGTACAGAAAATAGTAAAAGAAATGATTCCTTTCTGAATTTCACCAGTTTTATACAATCATAATGTTATAACAATTGATTTGATTTTGGGGTTAAGAGAATAAAAAACAGATTTTTTTGCTTTTACATCTTCTAGGAAACAAGTATATTGCATGATTACACCATCATGCTATCTTATACTTTCGTTGGGAACAAAAAGATTGACCAAAATAACCTTTACCTTATAACAATTTAGATTGTCATTCTAACAAAGAGATGAGAGAGAGAAGCAAAAATGAAAAAAGGAATGAACAAGAAAGGTATTAAACTCATTCTTTAACAACATATCAAGCCATATTCAATGAGAGAGATGGATTCTGTTATAAAGCATTGTCATGTTATTCAAACTTTTAGTCCCTTGATTCCGTCTGGATGATTTGTAACATTACAATGGTGATGGAAAATAATTTAGCTTAATTGACCCACAGTCGACCAATGGTTTCCTCCATCCAATATTGTTGATTAACATGAAGATGATACCATTTCTTTCATCATGTATTCATCACTTTCCATGCAATCACCACCGTTAGACACTATAAATGATTTCCCGTAATAATTGCCATCTATTTCATTCAGTTTCACCCCGTAAATTTTGACCATTGTTTTGATGGGCTGACTTGAGCTTGCCTTGGGTTTGAGCATGGCTTTTTGGTAATTCAAATCATCTTCAAATAGGGTTAACAATGAAATTGAGAGAAGAGATAAATAAAATAAAGTTCCATGATATGATGATATCTGATTATCAATCCAAACTTGTATCGTTTCATCTATAATATTTAAGAAAGCAACAGATACTTTTAGCAAGAAAAAGCAATTTCGCAGTAATTGAAAAGATGAAAGCATTGATTAATATAAAAAGTGACTTGAAAGGCTTTCTCGATCCATTCAGAGACATTTGTAAGGTAAATTTCATTACCAACTGAACTAGAGAACAAAAAATTTTATTCAGAATCTATTATTGATGACAAAATAAAATGAAGATATCTGCACTTTTACTGTCAAGCACATTAAATTTAATCATTTGATAACTGGTATGCAATATTTAAAATCATAAAGTGATATATTGACATTTGTTCTGAATATTTCATAAATGTTTAATATCCAACTTTAAACTATTGATTGAATAAGTTAACTCAATTCAACATTTGCTGGTTTTTTTCAGGCTAGTTGTTGCTATTTTAGGCCTAGATTTTAAGCATTAAATTGACAGTAATTTTAATTATTGTTTTCCATCATTGTTGATTTGAATAAATGTTAACTCCAAGCTATATTGTCATTGTTATCACTAGCAAGAGCACAATTATTTGGTCATTACGGTGTAATCAGCATGTTATTATAATTTATAAACATGTTAATTTTGTAATCTATTGGGAAACCCTTTGGGTAAAAAAGGAGAGAAGAGTGAAAAACATTGGCAGGTTAAATGGGTTTACATGTTAGATGGAAGAGACAAAATACTAAAATTAAATGAATAATTAAACATTACGATGGATCATTAGTTTAACATTAGTTAGATTTAGGTTAAATTCAGAGATCAGATTTTTTTAATTAGATGTCACTGATTTTAACCTTTCAAAATAAGTTAAAACCAATGAAACCAAATTGTAGGCAAGAATTGAGTTTGTAGCGCAAAAAAAGTAAGACAAGGTTCAAAAAAGGTACTTCGTGTTGAAAAAGAAAGAAACAAATCTTGTTTGTATCGAGTTATTGTATTGACATGAAAGATAACATTTTCTAATCAATATGTTTAACTAAGATAAATCATGAAAGTATTCACTGATTTACACAGAGGAAACTATTCACAATGAATTAATGAAATCCACTTGTTCAAGATTTATGGTGATCGTCAAAAGAGTAACCATGTGTTTGGTTGCTAGTCATGTGATTAACTAACGCTAGGTTAACTGTTAGGATTACGCTAATCAGAGCTGAAAATGTAAGCAAATGTTGTTACTTCTATTTAAATTGGTAAATCTTGATTAACGTTTATTTTATTGATTTGATTGAAAAGAGTCATTAATCAAGTTTACTGAGTTCAGTGTTATTCGTGTTTTGTGGGCGAAAAGTTTAATTTACAAAAGTAAAACAAAAAACATTCTACCTGAATACTGAACGTGTGATTTACATCGAAAATCGTAAATTGATCAAAGATTCGTTAAATTCAATTCAAATAATGGATAATATTGGTTAATTAGGATTGGAGTTGGTGTTAAATTTGGAGACCAATGAATATCTGCCTGGGACAGCTCAAGTTGGCGCTTTGGTTATGGTTCATTCACCAGATGAGTTGGGCATATCTGCCAGTGAAGCTATCTTTGTAGGACCAGAAAGGGCTAACTACATTGGATTGAAAATGCTTCGTATCACTAGATTGCCCTCACCTTATCCTGAACACTGCATTGATCACTGGCCAGAAGGATTAACAGCAAGTTTAACTCGTAATTCAACCTATTCTCAACAAGCTTGCCTCAAAATCTGTCTACAGAAAACAATCCAGATGAGATGTCGATGCCAGTCAGCTTTCCTCAATCAATTTGAATTAAACGATACAAATTTAAGGATTTGTGATACTCGAAGAAAGAGTAAGTAATCATTAAATCAACTGGTTCTTAATTGTGATTCATATTCAAATGTGTAAAAGGTATAATGCCGATTAATAGCTCAACTGGGAATCATTTAATGGATTATACACTTTGAAATTTAAACCTTCAAACCCCAATTGGCCTAACCGTGAATATCTTTGCTTCTTCCCTTGTATATTTATATTTAAAACAATTAGTTGAGCGTATTCAAACATTTAGAAATAAAAGGAATCATAATTTACCGAGAAAACACGAAACAAGCAACACACATTACCAGATAACAGTATAAAGCAGACGAAAGCACAAATCTGAAAAGCTAATTATGATTCTAGTCATAATGAAACTCTGAAATCAACCCAAATTGATCTAGAATTGTTTATTAATAAAAACCTTTTTGTTTTATTGTCTATCAGATACCCGTAAATGCGTTGAGGAGGTAATGTTAAGGCCTGAAAGTAAAATTGATAACTGTATGTGTCCACCAAGATGCCAGTGAGTAAATAGTTGTTACTATCAGTAGCTTTATTATAGTTTATTATTATCGCCAGTAACTATTGTTTGAACAACAATGTTAACGTGAACCCATAAAAATGAATACAAGATGAGAGATTCATCAAATAGGAACCATTTTCACTATAAAACTTTCAATACAATGGTAACAATTGATGCAAACCTACACATAACGTTAATATTGTTTTCATTTAAAACAAACCAAAATAAAATGTTTATTGTTTTGGTTGCTTATTAATAATACAATTAATAATTACACCATGGTAATAACTTTGTATGTATTCATAATTTGCTCATCCTTATGCCAATTTAGGGTAACTCAATATGAAAAAACTGTATCACTTGCTAAATGGCCCACAAGAGAGGTAAAGTATAAAATGTACATTTCATGTTATCCCTTAGATATTATTACAATCAATAATCAATATCCATCGATATTTACATTCATACATTTATCCAACAATTTAGCGAACCAATATCAAGCTCAATTACAATATGGGATATTCAAGCAAATTATAATAATCATTCAAGTTGAAAGGAGCAAATTGATGTTTAAACAGTAATATTCAAGACTTTTGGTGGAAATGAATTTACCCTTTTTAAAAATACAAGTAAATTTCTGGTAATGATAATCATTGTATTACTTAACCTTTGATGATCATTACCAGTTAATGGTGTTAACTTGTTGTCAATGTTTAATCATTAAATTTAGTCAATAGCGGGTTGAATTGTTAAAAATAATCTCAATTTAAACCGCCTACAAACGGTAGAAGATAATTTCCGTTTCTCATGATAATAAAGATCTCAAAGGTTACCTTTGTTCACTAATTTGCTTCCCAGTTTGTATATTCCAATCAATCCCAAAGCTGAATTCATCTCAAATTCATGGTTGTTCATGATTAATATTCACAAAAGAAACATTTTGAATAACAATGCACGTTTCAAATGAATGAGTTATTACATTATTAAAACAAAAAAAATAGTGTTAACTTTTGTATTTGTTGACAAATGAGACTCACAAAATTAGAGTAAAAAAATCAATAATTGATTGAATTAAATGGTTAAATGATTCAAATTTCATTTGCTCTTCAAAATGCGACACTTCGATTATTCCCAGACTTGATTAAATAATCAAATTAGCTTTGTTATATCAATTTGATAAAATAGCGAATGTTGACTAATAAACTCTTTAATCTAATGATTATAATTTATAAATATAATACAATAATTTTTCATTTTTTCTTTGCTATTAAGGATCGAGTTTCATTTGATCGTGGATCTAAAGGACTTAATTTCCAGTGAGTTTAATAACTTTGGTTACTAATTTAATTTGATTCTTGTTCACTAAAATCGTAGATTTTGATTTAATCAAGTCTAATTTTTATATTTCATTTTGTCTTTTGATCAGAAATTTGGCTAAAGTGGTCGTCTATTTTCAAACAATGACCATGCAAGAGGTTGCCCAACAAGGAGCTTGGACTGTGAGTTTTTTTATTGTTTATTTACTCGTTGATTGTTATTTAATTGATTTTTATCATGTTTTAATTCTGATTGTTTTCTTTTCTCTTATAGACAGCTAAATTATTGAGTAGTCTTGGAGGTTTCATGGGAATGTATGTTGGCTTTTCATTTTTATCATTATTTGAAGTATTTGAAGTTATTGCTCGTCGGATCTGGTATTCATGCACAAGGAAAAGACTTCGATTCAAGACAATTGTTCAAACAATCATGGCCACATTGCAATATAAAAGGAAACAAGAGTCTAAATTATTTCGAGAACCTTTCAGATAGACCATTTCTCATGCATTAATAAAGATGCAGTAAGAATGACCTGAATCACTTGACACTGATTGATCAAAATTGAGTTCAATGGACAAGATGAAAGCATTGTGGAAAGGTTTCTTACTGGGACTGATCTGCTATTATAATAAATTGTTATCAAACTAGTATTGTACTCTATAGCTAGAATTTTGATTAATTGATTAAATGTCTTTCAACTCATACTCTTATGTTGAGTGCAAGACTTTTTAGAGTTAATGCCGACTGTATAAAAAAACTATAATTATAGACATTGTGATACACAATCGTATATTTATATACATTCTATAGACCTTTAATTGCATGATTGTTGTCGGAGAACAAAAACAAAACCAAATATAGAATTGTGAATATAACTTGTTGGAAAGAAAACAAATCAATGACACAAATAGCCAATAAACAATTTATTAACCGCGACTAATTATGAAAACGATATACTTTTATTATTATTTACAAGGTATCATTTACATGATTTATTTATCCTACTTTATCAATTGTCTTTTCCTCTTTCTCTTATCTTGATTTTCTTCGGTATTTAAAAAAATAAAATCTTACAATATCATATAAATTATAACCTATTATAAAATATATCTACATGTAGATGCAAAAGAATTGATCTTCTTACAGGAAAATGTAAAGCTTTGAATTATTCAGACTGGCTTTTGATTTTCCTTCAACATAAATCTTTATGAATAGCTGTACTAGACGATGATGGGTAAGGTTTTTACACTTTTTGTCAATGGTACTTATCTAGTTTGGTAGTCCAAAATTTTGCATTCACGAACACCGAAAAATATTTCTAACATAATCATAAAGTAAAATTACAATTTAAAACAATAGAATCAAAGTGTAATCAAGATGTTTGTTACCACGCAAAAAAAAACAATTACATAAAATAATGACATGCTTTGTCAATAAACAATTTATTACTCGAGTCTAATTTTCAACATGATTTGCTGTTTGAGAATTATATTTCTAAATTATTAGTTGGATATTAATGAAAATAAACAAAGTATCATTAAGAGAGAAATGAATGATGTAAAATGAAAGGAAAATTTAGACATATTATCGTTTTAATGTTTCTTTTTAATTTGCAGAAAAATTTTCAGTCATTTCTTTTAAAGAATCAAATTTTCGAAAAAAAAGTTGACCCATTCAAATGAATACCTGTCCAATAAATTGAGATGATTTTTGTACCATTAAAATTGAATGAAGATACATACATTATGAGAATGAGAAGTTATTTTTTAGCAAGCTGACTCTTGTGGTGTAAGTGATTGATGTTGAACCTCACCGAGGACTATAACTGTAGTTAAGACTAAAAATCACAGGGCTTGAGTTTAGAAATAAAAATTTGGCAAAAAAGTCAGTTTAAGGACTGGTCAATCATTTGAGAGAATTTGAAATTGCATCCTTGGCTAGAGTCAAGAAATCTTTTTCTCCGGATTCTTTCCAATATTTTTCAATTAATGCCAAATTTGGACAATCAGCTGTACATTGGAGGTTACTAGAACTCATTATATTCACTAATATGTTAGTAAATTTATCATCGGCAGATCTTGATTGGCTTCTTTTACTTAAATAATGCGCCAGGATAGGATAATCACGAGCAACTGTTTCACCGGCTTGACATGTTATCGCTTCCTTGCATTGATCATTATTTATCCCAAGGATGGTTAGAAGATTGTCAAATAATGGCTGTAATTCCGATGCTTGGCTCATCGTTTGGACAAGACCTTCTGTTGATCCAACTATTGGTTCAACCACTGGACCTAATTCACGAGCTGAATGAGCAATTGAGGGACCTACAAGATATGATGTAACACCAAATAACGCCATTGATCTTTGAAGAGCATCAGCAAGTCCAGGAACTGGACTGGTTATTGCACGAACCATTACCGGAAAAATTAAATCAGCAATTTCATTTTGATTAATAAGTGTATCTTTCACTTGTTGCATGAAAGGAGAACTCTCTACGATTTGAATTAAGGAGCCAGTGAGATCATTTCTCGGCTCCAACTCGTAGACTGGCTCATTCGGACGTTGACTCGATGCACTAAAAATGCAGAAAAAAATTGATATAATTAGAACTAATTTCATGTTTATAGTTTCAATAATGATGAGTAAAGTACACTGGAATAATTAGAAATCAAAAAGGTTCTTTACTTTATAAATGGCACTTGATTAAAATAAAAATGCTTTTATATACAAAAAATAGAATACACTTAAACTGTAAGAAAGTAACTTTGATACCACCATTGGAGAAGAAACTATACGTTCCTTAGAGAGTTATCACGAGTGATCATGATTTGTTGTTTTTTGGTTTGTTTTAATTTGAATCTTAATTTGAATGTGTGGAAGAAATGACAATATTTCTAGAATAATTTAAAACAATAGATTAACGTAAACTTTTTCATTCTCTTTACAGCTGGTTTGTCCAATGAAAAACAGTTTCTTCTCCAATCAAAAAAATAAGATTGATGGTATAGTTTCTTCTCCAATGGTGGTATCAAAGTTACTTTCTTACAGTTTAAGTGTATTCTATTTTTTGTATATAAAAGCATTTTTATTTTAATCAAGTGCCATTTATAAAGTAAAGAACCTTTTTGATTTCTAATTATTCCAGTGTACTTTACTCATCATTATTGAAACTATAAACATGAAATTAGTTCTAATTATATCAATTTTTTTCTGCATTTTTAGTGCATCGAGTCAACGTCCGAATGAGCCAGTCTACGAGTTGGAGCCGAGAAATGATCTCACTGGCTCCTTAATTCAAATCGTAGAGAGTTCTCCTTTCATGCAACAAGTGAAAGATACACTTATTAATCAAAATGAAATTGCTGATTTAATTTTTCCGGTAATGGTTCGTGCAATAACCAGTCCAGTTCCTGGACTTGCTGATGCTCTTCAAAGATCAATGGCGTTATTTGGTGTTACATCATATCTTGTAGGTCCCTCAATTGCTCATTCAGCTCGTGAATTAGGTCCAGTGGTTGAACCAATAGTTGGATCAACAGAAGGTCTTGTCCAAACGATGAGCCAAGCATCGGAATTACAGCCATTATTTGACAATCTTCTAACCATCCTTGGGATAAATAATGATCAATGCAAGGAAGCGATAACATGTCAAGCCGGTGAAACAGTTGCTCGTGATTATCCTATCCTGGCGCATTATTTAAGTAAAAGAAGCCAATCAAGATCTGCCGATGATAAATTTACTAACATATTAGTGAATATAATGAGTTCTAGTAACCTCCAATGTACAGCTGATTGTCCAAATTTGGCATTAATTGAAAAATATTGGAAAGAATCCGGAGAAAAAGATTTCTTGACTCTAGCCAAGGATGCAATTTCAAATTCTCTCAAATGATTGACCAGTCCTTAAACTGACTTTTTTGCCAAATTTTTATTTCTAAACTCAAGCCCTGTGATTTTTAGTCTTAACTACAGTTATAGTCCTCGGTGAGGTTCAACATCAATCACTTACACCACAAGAGTCAGCTTGCTAAAAAATAACTTCTCATTCTCATAATGTATGTATCTTCATTCAATTTTAATGGTACAAAAATCATCTCAATTTATTGGACAGGTATTCATTTGAATGGGTCAACTTTTTTTTCGAAAATTTGATTCTTTAAAAGAAATGACTGAAAATTTTTCTGCAAATTAAAAAGAAACATTAAAACGATAATATGTCTAAATTTTCCTTTCATTTTACATCATTCATTTCTCTCTTAATGATACTTTGTTTATTTTCATTAATATCCAACTAATAATTTAGAAATATAATTCTCAAACAGCAAATCATGTTGAAAATTAGACTCGAGTAATAAATTGTTTATTGACAAAGCATGTCATTATTTTATGTAATTGTTTTTTTTTGCGTGGTAACAAACATCTTGATTACACTTTGATTCTATTGTTTTAAATTGTAATTTTACTTTATGATTATGTTAGAAATATTTTTCGGTGTTCGTGAATGCAAAATTTTGGACTACCAAACTAGATAAGTACCATTGACAAAAAGTGTAAAAACCTTACCCATCATCGTCTAGTACAGCTATTCATAAAGATTTATGTTGAAGGAAAATCAAAAGCCAGTCTGAATAATTCAAAGCTTTACATTTTCCTGTAAGAAGATCAATTCTTTTGCATCTACATGTAGATATATTTTATAATAGGTTATAATTTATATGATATTGTAAGATTTTATTTTTTTAAATACCGAAGAAAATCAAGATAAGAGAAAGAGGAAAAGACAATTGATAAAGTAGAATGATGTTACCAAGTTTGAACAACCGGTGTGTATGTCACAAAATTGAGAACGATAAGCCTCAACTTTCACTTTTTACGTCAATAAGACGATGCGCTTTGATTGGAAACACTTTTTACGAATACCTAAACCAAAAGAGCCATCCCGATCAATTCAGGTTATGTTTACAATCTTGAGATTTAAATTTTTCTTTTTTTTCAATGAAACTAGTGCTGTTCACTGTTGTTTTTATTACTTGACCTTTTGTATGGTTTTTTATCTTTTTTACTTCGTTGTTTAGCAGAGACTCTGTGTCGATTGGAAGTTTGAGGAGATGAACCAGCAACAGATTGATGGTGATGTTGGACTCGACTTGGAGCACTAATTATCTCAATGTCAGGGTCACATCTGGAATTTGTTGCATTCATTTCACCTCGATAGTGGTGCTGATTGTTAGTCCGTTGGTGGTGATGAGGAAGCTGAACGCCATGCAAGTGTCGGTTTTGATGTTGCGGTTGTGAGTAATAATGTGAGCTACTGGGTTCTCCTGATGTAGATGGTCCAGCAGTGATAGCAAGAGGAGCTGAACCCTGACTTGAAGTTAAAGCTCGATCAGCATGGTAACCTCGACGTTGTGCATATGCAGATCCCATTCGAGATTTCCATTCATCTTCAAATGCTTGACCTTCTTCTTCATCAAGATTAATGAATTCGTCTTTCTCTTCTTCCTCTCCCGTGTACCAGTTCTTACTCTTCTCCATAACATGTCCTCGATCATTAATGTGATGACCAATAGCCATTTTTTGTAAGCCTACAAGGAAAGAAAGAAACAAGAAAGAATTAATTTAAAAAGAACAATAGATTTAAACTTAATGGAAAAAAATGTGCCATAAGATAGTCGAAAAGATGAACTAATTTGTGGGTCAAATACAGCAATAGTAGATGCATAAACACGAAGAAAATCTTACATTCAGCCTTCGAGCTAGAGTTAAAGGATAAAAATTGTTGATTTTTCGTTTCTAAATTGAAGAATTTACGTTAAATAGCAAGAAATCTTGTCTGAAGATTTGAAATTGCTAAACGCGTTACTATGGAGATTGTGAGGCTTCAAGTTTCTAATTACCATATCGATTTTCTGGAAAAATCAGTAAGATCTGTAGCTGTGAAACATAAAATTTATCCTTAAATTATAAATATAGATGATTATGTTTATATGCTAACTAAATGCTTAGAAGCTCTGAGAAGTATCCCTTAAAGAGATGAAGATTTTAAGACAAAAATAGAGTAAAAAATGACTTACCAGAAGCAGAATCTCTGACTGTTTCTTGAGTTTCCTTAACACCATCTGGACCATACCTAGCTGATTGAGTAGCTTGATAAACCTGAGGTCTACCTGAGCCATCATTGCTTATATGCATCACAGATGAAGAAAAATATGAACCACCTTGAGCCATATTAGGAAAAGTAGCAATATTTGTTAGGCCAGGCATCATTGTATCCATCATACCAAATGGATCAGGCATTGGATTAAACATATTTCTCATAATATTGTTCATCATTCTATCAACATGTCTGATGAAAGTAATATGAAGCAAGGCCGTCCAAGGTCAGAAAGAGAGAAACATCAATGAAAAAACATTGATAAATTAAACAGAGATCAGTCCAAAGATGCAATCTTTTTCGAGTCAAGTCAACAAAGAAAAAGCTCAATTTTGAATCAAAGCTTGAAACAGGGAAGCACATCTCAAGCCATAATCAATAGTTAATTCAATGGTTCGCCACTTACCCAAACATATCGTTGAAATCACCAAATCCCATTAAAGCCATTTTTACGTAAAGTTAATTAAAGATCAGTTGCGATAAATAAAATTGAAAGATATTAAAGAGAAACAATTAATAATCAAAACCAAATACTGTCAACAACAATAAGATTTCTTGTTAGGCTTAAAGCTTATCACTCCAACAAGGTTTTAAACAATGTTTGTTAGTGACATCTTTTGGTAAATAAAAGCATTAGAAAAATTCAGCACGAATTTTCGTGATTAATCTAGAATCAAAGAAACAATTTAACAAATTCTCAAAGGTTACCTCAATGTAAGTGATGAAATTCATTTCTGATCAAACACAGGTTATCAACATCCGTGACTCAAGTGCCGTTTTGTATTCATATTATAACAAAAACCAAATGTAGGTAGAAATAAGACAAAAGCTTGTTTTATGATATAACACGCAATCTAATTGTTAACAATTTACAAATGAATGAAAAAATACAGTTTCATATAATTAGCAATAGTCTGCTTAATTTTCAGAAAGATATAGAATTTAAAATAAAATCAATCGCAAATTATCATGATCTGAAGAAAGTAGCAATTGAAGGCTAAGAGTATGAGAAAAGTTATTCCAACTGTTTACACAACAAGTTTATCATTCTTAATTTGCTTTAGTTACTTAACTGATTTAAATAATTTACAATGATCTGACTTACAGATACGTTCAGAGGTGGGATCATCGTCTAGTTTGATTTCTAGACAGAACTGAAAGCTTCATCAAACCTCCCTTTAAAACCACTTGTTAAACATTAAATTGTTACCCCAACCTGCTGAGGAAATCTGATCTTTTACCATTAAAAATGTCAGTAAGTCAAATAATTAATTTATATTAATATTCGAATATGTAAGACTCTAAATTCATAACCTAGAAATAAATATTGACGCGAATGAACCTTACGAATGTATCTTACCTCTTATCTAAGAAATAAATAAACATAATATGAAAGCTTTCAATGCAAGCTAATGCATGTTGAGTTGTTTCAGGTTATTATTTTGATAATCTCTTAATAATAAAAGACATTGAAATGGGTTTCTAGTAAGATAATCGGTAAATAATAATATTGCAAGGTAATCGAATTATTGATTTGAAAATGTTAATCATGGTCAAAAGCTTAAGTTCAATAAAACTTGATCTAACTTCACTTTCATTATGCATAGGATAGGAAGTGGTATTCATAAAAGAAATATAAAAGTTGATATGTATTAATAATAATAAACATAAACAATATTGAATTACTATTTTGAGTTATCGTGTTGATATTGTTATTTTGAGCATATTTCAGTGCATCTTTTTTCGCAAAAACCCTTAGACAAAATAATTTAATTAACTATTGGTCGAATTTGGTTAGAAAAACATTTAAGGATTAAATACTTTAAAGGACATTGAGAATGACGATAATTAGCAATTTACATATGGGAATAGATTAACTGAATAACTATTTATCAACCAACATCAATATTTATTGTTTACTAGACTTACAAAATAATTTTGGTAGCACTTAGAAATTGATAGCTCGATGCATCATTTTTGGAGTTGTTATCAGCATGAAGTTATCGGTGAACTTAAAAGTTCTTGTCAAGCTGGTATTGGACGTCAATATCGCTAAACTTGCTTATGCATTTAGTTGATAGAATTGTATTTTTCAATCAAACTATCCATCTCATTGAGTAGCTCCTTTTCCGTCATCTCGAATTGATTGTCAGCCCAAATACTTTTAAGCTCTGTCATAACTTGACTTATTAATTGACGCCTATTCATTTTCGGCCCGATTTTATCGCCTCGCAATGGAAATGTTGGAATATTCCAATCTGCTAAATCATTATAAATATCTTGCAGTCCTTTATACTTTAGTAGTTCAAGGCTGTAACGATGGTATAATTTTTGGTTTGATTTTGAAGTTAGTACCAGTTGTTTTTTCAAATTGTGTAAACTGAGATTGTACTCGTCATTTCTTTTGGTGATTATATGATTACTAGTTTCTTTTTCGAAATTAGACATCTTTAAACGAGAAATTAAACTAATTTGTTCCTCTGGTGACCTGATTAAACTGGAAAACAGAGTTATCGGCTCGAACGAGGTAGACATTGACCAGACATTTTTATGTACTTTAAAAAATTCTTTCAAATCCATAGGTTTTGATTCGGTATAAAATCCCATGTAAGATGCAACGTTAATATCAAATAACAAGGGAATAACTTTATCACAATTACGTTGAATGAGCGTCTTTTTCATTTCAGACCATATTCGTTCACCACTTATAGATGACAGTCCATCAATATTTTCCGCCAAAGCTTTAACTGTTTCTTTCTCATGATCCTGGTGACCAAATCTAGAATAAAACCGAAAATATCTCATAATTCGGAGATAATCTTCCTTAATCCTTTCCACTGGATTACCAACAAAGCGAATAACTCCGTCAGATAAGTCTTTCTGACCATTAAAATAGTCGATAATCGATCCGTCTAATTCCATAAAAATTGAATTTATGGTAAAATCACGTCGCAACGCATCAAGTTTCCAATCTTGAATAAACTCGACTTCAGCATGTCTTCCATCGGTTACCTTGTCAATTCTTAAGGTAGTAATTTCAAACATCTTAGATCCATTAATCAAAGCAGCGACAGTTCCATGCCTTTCTCCTGATGGAGTAGTTATCAATCTAATATTTTCCTTATTAGATAGTATCTCAATCATTTTGTCTGGAGTAGCATCTGAAGCTAAATCGTAATCATTTGGCTGTATATTCAATAAGATATCCCGAACTGCACCGCCAGCTAATCTTAAGCGATAACCACGCTGATTAAATAGATCAGCAAGTAATTTAAGCTCCGGCATATTTAAGATATCCTCTTTGACTGTTTGTTTTGCCATTGCACCGTAAAACTTTGGGCACAGTTTAACTAAACTAATCGCGTGTAAAATGCTGGTAATTGGCCTCATAAAGCCAATGATGAGTGAATTGAAATCAACAAAAAAAGTGAAAATTAACTTTTTAAACCATTTTAATAAACATTATATTCCAACAATATTTATTATAAAAGCATGTTTCAAAATTGTAAACAATGTGAAACTAGGTCACATGACCAAGAGTGAGAAGTTTCTAGAAATATCTATAGAGGACACCACTCTCAATGTGAGTCGCTCATTTGAGTTTTGCAGCTGAAGCAGAATCATTCCTAGTGTTTATCATTTCATTGTTATTTAAATTAATTACTATTGTTTTTTGCTCGTTTCTTAAATCGCTATCCACTTTTTACTAGTATTGACCATTCAATACTGTCTTTAAATCTTGCTTGTACCCCACTTACTTTTAATGTAGATTAATCAGACTTGGAAGAAATGATGTTCATGCCAAATTCAGACAGACAAATTAATTTATCTTCAAGGTAAGAATTTTTGCTTTTACTAGTTTGTAATTGATTTCCCATCATTGGCTCATTTTTTCAATATTTCAGTGATTATAGATCACCAGCCAGTATAATCAACTCTCTTGGATACAGTCCTAATTATAATCTCAATTTCAATCCTCTCGGAGCTGGAGTTTCTACTGGTTCACCCAATATAAATTGTCTAAATAACATGATGGACAACTTTAATAATTTCTGGTCTCATACTGTGCCTACCAATATGCCCTGGGCTCAATCACAAATCCAATCAAACCCTGCCAATATGAATCCTTTATCAACTCAACCTTTTGTTATGAGATTCACAGCCGGACCTTCTGTTTTCAGTAAGTGTGATTCCCAAAGCTGATTTATTTTTTAGTATATTTTACTTTTCTTGATTCTCATTACACGTTATTTTTTTTATGTTTAGATGAAGTTTGCGCTCCTGATCCTTGCACTTCACAAACAGCGACAGAATGGGAGCTTTTAAACAAACTTTCATCAGGAACGGGAACTTGTACTTCTAATCTTCACTTAAAACGTCGTAACAGTTCTGATGATGACGATGAAATTATTGGACAACCTCCCACTAAGCAATATATTAGTGAGGATAAAGTTACAGCTAAGTTTAATCAAATGAGTATCAGTAATTCTGAACCAGCAAGTCCAAGCTCTCCAACTAAGGTAGAGGAAGACGATGTATTGGAAACTGAGTATGAAGTTTCCAACAAGTCTACTATTGTACTATCTAATGAGATTAAAGAAGCGCTTGCTACTCGTAATGACCGTATTGAAAGACTTTTCCAAGACGAATTAAACAAAGCTACCAAATCTGTCGTACTTTGGCAACCTCCTATTGGACTGCTTCCCCCTCCACTGAATGTATATAAAAAAGATGAGGAGGAAGAGAAAGAGAAGATAGAAAAAATTCTCACACAAAAACAAAATTATGAACCACTGGAGGTCGATGTCGATGTTGCAGATGCCTGTATTATGGATTCAAATGAAATGATGGACTTGTAAAAGAAAAATTGGCTTCCTATTGACGTTTTTTATTTCTTGCGATTTTCGTTAATCTTTTCATTATAACCAACTTATATAAATACAATCAATCACCTGTCTGTTCATTTTTACGCTAACTAGCCTCTTCAGCATATTTGTTCTTTGCACAAAAATCACTAATTCTGAAATGTGTATACAATTATAAATATAATATTAATTGAACTATATTTGGCGATTTTATTAAGTTTTTAAAGAATGCGGTTATTTAAAGCTGGTGTAACAGTTTTAATCTCTTGAACATTTATTCATATCGAAATATTCAATTAATTTCTAAATTGTTTTGTTTTAATTCTAAACTTATAAAAAGATCATTATTGACACAATCTAGAAAAGAAAAGTAAATGAATCGGAGATTATTATGCTAAGAGATCTAAATATTATCGAATAGAGATTTATTATCGAAATCTCATATTTCTTATTACATTTCAATATCTTTCTAGAAACATATTTGCAAGTATTACATCTATTAGTTTCATGTTATTACAGCCTTGAAATTATCAATTATTTAGACACTGACAATTATCATAAAAGGATAACACAAGCAACAGTTAGGGGAGGTAATATCGGATAATAGAAGCTGTAAAAGATTTATCTGCATGTATTTTATAGCAAGTCTTCATTAAGTCTTGTCAAGAGCAAGTAAAGTTGAAAATCTTCCGTCAGTGTATAGTTTCTTTGCTGATCTTACTACAAATTATAATAAACGTCATTTGTTCACCCTGTTTCCGTGAATTCTAGCTCTTTTACTCTTTTATATTGAATAGGGAAAAAGTAATTTTTACTGGGTGTTATTTCCTCATTGATTTATCTTCAATTTCGGATTTATATTGACTGCTACCAAAAAAATTAAGTAAAGTAAGTTAAAATTTGAAAACATATCCACTTTTGACAAACGATTGACACCACTTGTTTCAACTTTACCCTTGAATGAAAATAGTTACATACTAATACAATTGTTTTCTTATTGAACTTGACGGTTACTCAAAAGCTTGAACTCATTTTTGTAATTAGATGATGTCCTTGTTTAATTATAATCTCAATTATCAGCTGTTTTATTGTGCATAAATTTAAAAAATTTCGTTTGAAAACAATCGTTTGGAAATCGGTTGTTGTTGTTGCTTCCTGTTGTCAGCTATATATATTTTTACAACATTAGAGATTTGATCAATTGTGAAGCTTGACGTGTTGAGTTGAGTTGATTTCAATTTGATTTGAAGTTCACAAATTTTTCACAGTTAACCGTATCTAACACAATCAACTTTCAACGTTCACCTTGCCCTATAGTTACTCATATTCAGTGCTCTGCTAATTTGAAATATCTAATATTGTATCACTCTCCATAGATATTAATCATGGCTAACACTTTGGAACAATTGAGACAGTATACAACTGTTGTTGCTGATACTGGAGATTTCGAATCGATGAAGGAGTATAAACCAACAGATGCAACAACTAACCCTTCATTGATTTTGGCCGCAGCCAAGTTACCTCAGTATTCAAATATAATTGATAAAGCTATCGAGTATGGTAAAAGTAATGGTTCAGATGTGACCACCGCAATGGATTATCTTTATGTTTTGTTTGGTATGGAAATACTTAAAATAATCCCAGGTAGAGTTTCAACTGAAGTCGATGCTAGGCTCAGTTACGATAAAGAAGGTTCCGTCAAAAAAGCTCGAGAATTGATCAAACTGTATGAAGCTGCTGGAATTAGTCGTGATAGGATATTGATAAAACTGGCCACTACATGGGAAGGAGTTGAGGCTGCTCGAGAATTGGAGAAAGAAGGAATTCATTGCAACATGACTTTGTTGTTCAACTTTGCTCAAGCAGTTGCTTGTGCTGAAGCTGGTGTCACCCTGATTTCACCTTTTGTTGGTCGAATTTATGATTGGTGGGTCGCCAAGACAGGCAAAAAAGTATATGAGGATCCATTCGAGGATCCCGGAGTCAAAAGTGTCAGCCGAATTTACAACTATTATAAGAAACATGGATATAAAACAGTTGTCATGGGAGCTTCCTTCCGAAACGTCAGTGAAATTAAGTGTTTAGCTGGATGTGATTTGTTGACAATCTCACCATCATTATTAGCTGAGCTATCTAATGAAAAGGATGTTCCATTGGAAAGAGTTTTGAGTCCTGAAAAGGCCAAGCAATTACCAGACGACAATAGTGCATCTAACTATGATGAAAAATCTTTCCATGCTGCTCTTAAGGCTGATCCAATGGCTGATGAAAAATTGAAAGAAGGAATTGAAAAGTTTTCGGCTGACGTCATCAAGCTTGAAAACGATATTAAAGAACGACTTGCTAAAGCTTAATTAAAATAACATTCGAATTGATTGATCAACTATAAACATTTTTAACAGTAATGCTTTCTGTTTAACACTGTAGGTATAACAACCGGGCATTCCCAACTGATGACATTTATTTTTTCAATGTTATCAAGATTACTGAATATTTCAAGAGAATGATTCGCAATTATTTTTTAATCAATTATGTAGTGGTAGAATGGTTTTTACTTATTAACTTAATAATAAAATTAAATCTAATAAGTTCATAATGTTTTTAAAACTGCACTCGAATTTTACTCAATTATTGGAAGCTTACGTTGAATGAGTTGTAACAACGCAGCATATCAAACGTTAGTTGAATCATAAAATCCATTCTTGTATGTAATCATTTAATGAACATAACATTACTACGTCAATTTTGTTAAGGATGTAACAAATATTTTGTGAATTATTTTTGTACTTAATCATTCATAACTGTTAGGTTGAGTAAAGTGTTAACCTCTGCACTTTTCAATTTTAGTTTTCTCATGATTATGCTGGCAATCATCTTCAATGTTTAAAATATGATTAAATTTTAATCTTTTATAAAAAAATATTCAACTTAATTAAACCAATTAACAAGACAGAAAAATATAGATCTCATACACAGGATGGCTTTTTATCGAAATTTTCTCCAAGAGAATCTATGAATGTTTTTCCATTGATGATGTGTGTTGTGGCAATTAAGAATTCGACGTTTACTGCATATAGAGGATGAAAAAGAAAAGATTTCAGTTGAGATCACAACTTCAAGAAACTTAGCATTTAGTTTTGACAGTAAAATAAAATAAAAATCTTAATAACTCACAGTCAGCTCTTTGGGATAGCAAACGAAGTGCAGATATTTCGGCAAAAGTAACACCACCGATGAAAAAAACAAGCACCACTTTGGGTTCTCCGGATTGAGTTGAAACCGAAACAGGTGAATCACAATTGTTCCCCTTTCGAAGTCCAGTTGGAATGATTTGTTTGGTTTCAATTGTTGGTTCTGGGAGCAATTTTAAGGCTTCAGGAATTGCCCTCCATCCAGGATAGATCATGAATTCAACAAGTCGAACTGAAAGTGGAGCGTATCCACTATAAACGTAGGTTATATCAGAATCAGGACCAGAGCTTTTCTCTTTGGTAAGTCGGAATGTTTTCCTTAATATATTGTAACTTTTGACGAGATAGCTAGTCTTCTGTTTTATAAGTCCAGCTTTTTCTAAATTGTTTAAAGTAACCAAATGTTTGTACCGATATGTTTGAAGGATTTCACGAACATAGTACTCGAAAATTTTATTTTTAAGGCCATTATTAGTTAAAGATTGAAGAGAGATTAATCGAAGTATCTTAGTTAAAGGTTCTTGTCTTGCAATACAATCCTCGATATAAGTATTTACCTTATCGGTATCAACACAATTCACAAACAGCTGTTCCGCTTCAACAGTTTGATTAAACTCTTCAGCATCCACCACAGTTTTAACAATTTCAGCAATAGATGTTTGATTTATTAAACTGTTTTTAACAGCTTGAAGGGAAGGAAGTTTCTTCATGAACAACTGCATCTCTGGGACACTTTTTGCCTCATGCCTCTCATCGATTAAGACGGACAACTTTTTCGTGTTGTCTCTGATAATTGGTCCTACATCGTAAAAAGTTTTATCTCTTATTTTGCTGTAAATAAGATCAGTCGAGTTTAAACGAAATAATTTAACCTCAGTAGGAGGATCAACACCATCAGAGGTATTGGTTCGAATAGATCCACCTTCATTAGTTTTATTAAGTTTATCAGATGGAATTTTGATAATTCCATTGTTTATGCCAAATATTTCGTCAAGCAGCCCTTCGAAGGTCATTTGGCTCATTAAAGGTGTGACAAAATCAACAGATCTATCAAGTAATAGGAGACTGTGGATTTGTGGAATCACTTGAGACTCTTTTAGCGACATTTCTTTACTTAACTTGGTCATCAAATCAAAGACTCTTTGAGACCAAGGACCTTGTCCATACACATTTCCAATAATACCGAATAATGATTGAATAGTCATAATAGCACGGGCAACATGTAATAAACAAGAGTGATCCTTTTCAATCAGAAGCTCCTTACAACAATCAACCAGCTGCATAGAAATGACATCAGTGTCCAGTGGCAATATTTCTATTGGATATTCATTAATGCTAGTTATCAATGGTAAAATTCCATAATCCTGGAGTTTTTTTTCACAAAGCCAACTCTTATAAGGCATTAAAAGTATATGAATCTCTTTGTTAAACGTTTCACGAGTTTCACCCTGTAAATTATCAGCAACAATTTTCATTAAAGATGCCTTAGAACGAAGGAAATAGATCAAGTAATCAGCTTCGATTTGGGGTAGCTTTTCAGATCTCAAATGCCGCATCTTGGTGACACCACATTGCTTTAGGAAAGTAAAATCAGCAACAAGCTCTATACTAGAAAGTAATTTGTCATCCCAAATAATGGCCTAATGTGAAATTTCAATGCAAAACATGTATTAATAATAATTACACCCTTCAAAAACAATTAAATGAGATAGATAAAATGAGTTTCTTACTTTAGTTCCCTTGAATTGCTGCAAATACGTCCTCAGTTCATTGCGAGCAACCTCTTTTAATATTGATATATTCAATCGATTGGATAAATATTCCATGATAAGTGCTTTAAAAAAACATAAGTAATCAAGTATTAGTTAAAATAATAATTAACTTTAACATTAAACTATTTAACAATAAAAAGATTGGAAGCAACATTGATGTTTATTTTGATGTATCAAACAAACTAAGCAGGTTACTAACTCAATATATTTGGCGCATTTATTTGAATAACTCTAAACAGTAAATTTAGATTTGAAAATTTTAAATTACTATAATCAACTTAAGATATTTAAGACTAAATAGTCTACGATTAAGAAACTAATAATTATGTAAATATAATATAATATCATTGCTTGATGATAATGTAATTTCCTTTTGATTAATACAATGTAAGTTAAATTGGCACATATAATGTAAAAGTCACAAACCTGCAAAAGTTTAATGATGTCATAGTATTATAATATAATAGTGTATAAAAATGAATCAATTAAGAATTTCATAATGAATTATTCCATTGGAAAAGTCACTGATCAAAACTCAACACGAGAAAGTGTCATAGTTTGATAAAAAAGAAAATTATAATATATTAAATAAAAAGAGAAAGCTTAAACGTAAAAAAATAAGATCATAATTTCAATAAGAAAATATCAAATAAGATATTAAAGCTATCATTAATTATTTTGACAACGATTGACTGAATAAATCAAAATTCATCTTAATTAACTTTGAGGGCCCTAGATGTATGATGCATTAAACCCATGAAAATGGCAACTTTAATTTCATATTTTCAAGTAAGGAATTGGTACCAGATAAAATATGTGCAAATAAAATGAGTACTTGAGCTCAAAATTTCTTATGCTGATAAATTATGTAATTGAGGCTAAATAAGCTTCTTTTTTCATCCAATTGGATACAAGTAGAGTTTTAGATAATAGTTTGATTACTTCAAGTTACTTTTCCATATTTCAAGATCACATTTTCATAGCATTCAACGTTGGATCAGGAAATCTAAAATGTATCCAAAACAAAACGATTTATGTGCATTGTTGATTTGTTTGGTAATCATTTGTAATTGTTACACATTATCACTGTGCAAGCCAAGACAAAGGTGTATCTTTAAAAGTAAGTTCAATCAAGTATTTTTACAGCCGCCAGTATTTTGTATGTGCTGATATTAGTAAATTTAATAAAATGTAACAACGGAAAGAGTATTCAGTAGCTATTTAGAATTTGTTCAGACGATTAACGATTTAATTTGCAATTTTTAGAATGTTTAACACACATCGGCGATCTCGAAATGGAGGCCGGTGACATGATTAGTTGCCGACACTACTTTTTGCTTCCATACCATAACCTTTTGGCAACTGGACCAAACAGCATGATACATATAGTTGCCAATAAACGACAAAGCAGAGGCTACATTGTAGAGGATACTCGGGATAAATATATGTCGCGAAATCAAGAGTCTTGGTGTTTCAATGAAGGTCCTGGTTCCTTAGGGCGAATAGGCGCTGTCAACACATCTCGACAAAGTTTAAACATGTTCAAAAACAAACCAGTATATTATAATTTACTAAAATGTAATTGTCAACATTGGGTTGAATATTGGGCAAACGGCGAACCTAAATCACCAAGTGTCTGGAAAATCTCAATTGATAAACGCTGCCCTCTCTTGACAATTAAATAAAATCATATTCCATTTTTATGATTAAAACCAAAGAATAATAATCTTTGATTGAAACTCTGTATGGTGAAAATGTAATCAGATCTTGATTTAATCTTTGACAATAGCAAAGTGAATAAAGAGTTTATTTATAGTTTATTTTTCAGTTGATATCTGCTATTTTTACTTGTTAGCCAAGGTTATGTTAAACTTAATACTAATTGGATTGCTTAAATTGTTTCACTTATTTGATTAAGTTTACGGAAAAGAAAGAAAAAATGGTTTTTACGCAGAGAATCAATTCAATTGTGAATTGATACAACCTAATCAAGTCAAGGTTTTCTTTATAAACAAGCATTAAAAAATATTAAACTTTTATCAATCAATGAATTAACTTTTATTCGACAATTTTTAAGTGTCAGGGTTTTTATTAATGAGGGTACAAGATCAAGAACAATCTAACTGTTTCAATTAATGAATGTTTATATGGTGAATTGTTGATAATGATACACTTTTACTGATTTTATTCAATTATTTTTGCACTAACTGATTGATCTAAATACGGTTGATAAATAGACTTTATTTCAGAGCAACGACGATCAGTCAATTTAAGAGTATCATGGCAATAAGAGAACAAATCAGGACATTTATTAGAGATTCCCACTGATTTAACGACATGATCGCCACAATAAGGCAATTTACAGCTTCCACCCATGAAATCAGGAACATTTGAAGGTTCAAAATAATCGCAAATATTTTTTCGCGAAACAAATTTAATCAAACTATCTGATGAGCCAACCCAAGTTTTAACCAAAGCCCAGAAACTTTTCAAAATCCAGGGTAAATCCACAACCAAAATGAAATCCAATCCACATGGAAAGTGAGTTTTAAGTGTTGTTATCATTTTACTGAGAGTATCTATGTCAGCATTGACTAAACCAGCTCCATCAAAGTCCATTATCAAAATCCAACCAGATTCACCTGAAGCTTCATCGGTTTTCCATAAAATGTAATCAACCAAATCACTGAGAAGAGGTTTAAGCTCACCAATTTTACGTAAATATTTAACCCGAACATAGAGTGTTTGATGATCCCATTTGTCAGGTTCATAACTGAACACAGTTCCCATGCGGAAAAACAAATCTGGATAAGGGTAGTTGGTTGTAAATGAGTTGAAATTTTTATTCTTCCTCCATTTAAGTGAATCGATTAAAGCGTTTGTAGCATTATCAACATCACCATTAACAAAAGCCAAGAAACGAAAACATGTCCAGTCGGAAGAAACCATTTTTTTGATGTCATTTTCATCAAATGATTCCTTATTTGATTCATAAGCAGTTAAAACAGCTTCACGTACCTTTTCAATTGATTCAGGTTCTACTTTGATAAACTTTCTGAATCTCATTTTGATGAAATAAAATCAGATGCAATGAGCAACAATGGATAAACGCTGATAAGAATAACACACAATTAAGATTAGATTAGCCAAGTTGAATCGAGAGTCACAAGTTTTGAAATGAACGTTAAAAATGAAGATCAAACGTACAAACCAAAGTGGTCAAGGCGATGAAAAATAAAACAAAAAACACCTTTTTGGGTTTCTCAAATCAACGAGATCTAAGAAGCTCTATTTGAATAAATTTTCCCTTAGGTTAAACAGTAATTGGAAAATTCCTAAGCTTATTCTCCTTCAGGTTTATCTGGAAATGTATTTTTTATACAAACTTGATTGAATAAGAGTTGGGTAAAGATATGAATAGTCACTGTTTATAAAAATAGGTAGAGCGGTTAGAAATAATTTATGTTTCAACAAAAACTGATGTTGAACTAAACCGAAACTTGGCCTGCGTTGATCTGGAATGATCTAATTTTGAAAAGTGAAAGCTTTAACTTGAGGCTATCTAGATGATAATGAACTTGAATTTTTGCTATTCCAAATTCAAGTTAAGCTTATTATATTAAGCCTCCTCTAAATTAACTTTCAATCTTTTGTCAATCCTCCTCTTTTAACTCTTCAACTCCTACAACTTGACTAGACCAGCTAATTAATAGCTATTATTTGAGACATAAACAGCTCTGAATGAGAAGAGGTAAGCCAACATTAATCACGCATATTCGTGTACCAATGAAGCCAATTGTGGTTCTAATCCATAATGATACTAATTACCGCAAAGTATATTGCCAGAATTTAAATGATGTCACTTTAAATCAAGGTAGATGACATTGTCCTTGATTGTCACGAGAATTTTTTTTCATAACATTATGAATCGACATAAACAGTCTCTTAAGGTTTCTTATCTTGATTGTTGACTGGTTTTACAATTTAAATTGCTAGCGTAGATGATTTTTTTGAATTGGTTACTTTAATTTATTTCTTCGGTTGTCTTTGTTTTCAAAATTTTAATGAAGACATGGACGATAGTTATAGGCCGGATCTTTTGGTGACAATTTGTCAACATCGGGAATGAAACAGAGTAAGTAAAGGTAAATTATATTGCAATTTGATTTTCATTTGTCCTTTTGTTAGTTTACAATTTGTCTGTCAATTTGATTTTAATTTTAGGGGCAGATCACAATGAGCACTGTTAATTGTTCAGACAGAATGGATTATTTGCACGCAAAAAGTTTGCAAAAATAATAACTTGTAAGTGAACAAAAAAAACAAAAGGAAAACCGAGAAACATTAAGATTTTGGTTGCTTTTGGTAAAAAGACTGAACAATTTTTTCAAGCTTTACAGATTCCGAGAAAAAAACATGAAAAACAAAACATGACAATTGTTAACAAGGGCGCCAACAATATTTTGGTTCCTGAGTTTTTCCTGCTATATTATTGATGATCGATTTTTGCGATTAAAATACTTTGCCCACAAATAGCAGGTACAATGATAGGTACCTCAAACTTTAATCTTTCAGCCAAACTTTCATGAAATTTTATCTAATGAGAAAATCAGTAGAAAGGAAAACATTAATTATTCATAAAAGTTGGTAAATCATTGGTTTTCAAAATTTAATCACCTTATGAGAGTCCCAACATTTTGAGCAATTTATCAGGAGTCGAACATGATTTATCTGAGTGAAAGTTTTCAGTAAACTGAGCCAATTTATTCGATGAGAAAAGAGTTGATTCACGTTTTCTGATTGCATATTCATTTGGCATCAACCATTTATGGTCTGAACATTCTTCAATGGTAGGTCGTTTTCTGGTTAAAATAAAAATATGAGTTTAATAATTATGTTAATATAATAAACGATCTATCATTTTGTGTATTCAATCAGAGATATACTTACGATGGAGATCGTTTAAAGACTAACATAAGGAATCGAATTGCTTCTTGGGTAACCTCTTTATACAAATGATCAAAATGATATCTAACATATGAAACATTTTCAATCGTTTCCTCTTCAGTTTCTCCTTTGAAAGGCGATGCTCCACTCAGTAAGATATAGGCTAATATACCAACACC
Organism: Tetranychus piercei; assembly: GCA_036759885.1. NCBI lineage: Eukaryota > Metazoa > Arthropoda > Arachnida > Trombidiformes > Tetranychidae > Tetranychus > Tetranychus piercei. The sequence continues at coordinate 16,373,594 of CM071878.1, forward strand.
CCAAATGTCCGTTGCTGTTGACACTTCTTCGCGTTTTATTATTTCTGGAGCTAAAAGTAGAAAGAAACAAAATAACAAATATTAGTTATTCAGATAAAATACAATGAAACGCATGAATTTACCTAAATATTCGGGTGATCCTTTAATGGTAACTTTGGTGCCATTTGGCGGAACATGACGTGCATTGGCAAAGTCAATTAGCTTAATATTTGGGAAACGATTATTAATCAAGACCACATTATCCGGTTGTAATTCAAGAATACAAATTCCTCGGAAATGAAGATATTCAATACCATCGAGGACTTGTTGAATGATTCGGGTGACACAATCTTCACTGTAGACTGTTGATTGGGACAAATAAGTGAGTACATCGACACCAGAGAGTCTTTCCATTCCCAAAGCGATAAGATCAGACCCACAGGTAGCTGAGTGAAGGTTGACGATTCTTTCATGACAAAGTGATTTTAAAATTTCATACTCGTTCATAATGCCAGAGGAAGCTTGATTTTCAACTAGGCAGATCTTCAAAGCCAATGGTTTTTCACTCTCTTTGCAAGCACCTTTTACTATGGCCGAGAAATGGCCTTTTGAAATCACATCAGATGAAATATGATACAATGAATTATATTCAATGCCTTGTTTCATTTCAATTGGCGCTTTTTCGCGTGAATAATCCAGATCTGGAGCAATAGGCTCTTCCCATTTAGCTTCACCAACCTCACCGATCAAAAGTTTTTCCTTGAAACTTCGAGGTATTGAAATACGAACATCAGATCCACTAGGTGCTGTTGTTGCAGGCTCAGATTCATTTGAAATCTCGGACCAACCAAACTTGTTTTTAGCTTTAACTCTAAAAACATAGTTAGTTCCAGGATCCAAGTCTCTGACAAGATAAAACTCTTGAGATAATTTGTCAGCCAACAGGCTCCATTGATCACTTGTATGTTTCGAGTATTCTAGTGAATAACATGTAATCCATGAATTTCCCAGTCCTTTAGGCTGAGACCAAACTAAATAGGCTTCAGTTGAAGATGTATCTCGAACTTCAGGTGGATCAGGTTTCTCGGGTGGTGTTCCAATTCGCAGTCGTGCTCTGCAAAATACTGCACCGTGTTCATTTCGAGCCACACATTTGTAGCAACCAGCATCATAGGCATAAACGGGATTAATGGTCAACTCTACTCGACCTGATGAAAGCTGTTTCACACTGATTCGAGGTGATTCAATTATAATACCGTCATTACGGAACCAAGTGTAAGTTGGCTTTGGTTCACCGACAGCAAAACAACTGAATAACCCGATTGAACCCTCAGTAACCACAACATCTTTGATCTTTTCACGGAAAAATGGAGGAGCCATTCTGATTGAAACATCACGGCCTAAATGAAGAGCAGCTTCTTGCTTCAACTGGTGCACTTGTCCATAGGCATAACTATGAGTTCCTATCTCATGTTGCAATCTCATTGGAACGGTTCGAGTGTCCAGTCCTTTGCGTTCGTCTTCAATTTCTTCGTCCATTACTTCAACGAATCTACGCCTTTCACGGACAGCAACCTGAGGAGAAGGACGTTGACCAATTCCAAGCTAAAACCATTTCGAAAATTTCGAAGAAAGAGAAAGAAGAAAAAACCGGGTCCCGAAGAAAAAGCACGGGATATTAAGGTAAGCAGCGTTGACTACAAAACATTTAGTGCACACAGTTAGTTGTTAGTTATTGAAATAGGATAATTGGAGGTTCAAGGTCAGTTAGTTATTTAAATCCTAATTTGAATAATTTCAAGGTCAAAAAGATGCGCAAATTGTGCTGATTGTTTGCGAAGTTGATTAACCATGTTTTGTGTTCTCATTTAACATTTAAAATCTTGAAAATAACAGTTCCAATGGATTTTTATCCAATTTTTTGCATATGAAACGAAAAAATTGCCTAATTGTTAAAATTGTCCCAAGATTGACGCGAGAAAAAAACGGAATAAAAATTTACATAAATAAACTTTTATTTGATCGATAAAAACTAATCAAAACAAAATAAATTTAACATCGAAATAATAATCTAAAATAATCATTTGACAATTTAAAATGATAGGATGGTAACTAAATCAACTACAGAGAGACAAGTTAAACAATGAAAAAACAAAATTGTACAGTTTATAAGATTTAACTAATGGTGAAGAATCGCAATGATACCTTGATTGTGATCAAAATTGGATGGTTTGTTTATGTGTTTAAAATGATTTACTAAAAACGAATTTGTTTATCATGTTGAATGATGCTGTGAATCTAATTCATTAACGATAAACAAACAAAAGTTAAATTATATTCCGATATCGAAAAATTGCTAATTTTTGGGTGCAATTTTAAATGATCACAAATCAACGGGGAATTACAAACTCAGCAATACACTGTGATGGTGGTTGTGATTGGGTTTCGAGGTTAATCAATACTTCGCACACAATTAACATTAAAAGAGCCAGGGAACAGATGAAGGAAAGGCATAAAAAGGTTTCTCTACGAAGCAAGTAACGGAAACCAGTTAATAGGAAACGCTTGTATCTTACATTGGTGTCACCCCAATGGGCTGAGCGAAGGTTATTTGCCAAACTTGGACTTCGACTTGCACCGACTCGAAGGTATTCTCGAATACGAAGTGGGAAATCGACATCACGATGAGGTAATAAATATGTATCAGGTCCGGATTGATATCTTGATGATTGTGGAGAGACAAAGAAAAGAAACAAAATATGTGAAATACAGAGTGACAATAATTGCACGGAGCAACAATTAAATGATTAAATGGATACGATTTAAAGGACAACTTCATCGCAAGTTAGGTTAATGTTGAAAAATACTCGACTGGGAATGTAGTTATGATAGTTTTCGGGTTATTAAATGTATTCATTTATTGATATTTACTCTTTAATTGATATTTAATGTTTACACGCTAATATTTTATTAATGATACATTATTTGGTTTTTAGATTCTTATTAAATTTTTGACTGAAATAATTGAAAAAGATATAATTGTTGGTTAATTCAATATAATAATATTTTGGTTTGCGTTATAATTGATAATTTGTAATTTTTAATACTTTTGTTTATATCGCTTATTAGTAAACTAATTAATTTGCAATTTACCAGTAATTGGCATATTAAAATTCAATCTTCTTTTGAGCAAATCAAGTTTTGGATAATGATTAAATGGATTGTCAATTTTGTTATGTCAGTTGAATGTATATGTAGTATTTAGCTATATTTAATGTTAATCCCATGATTATTGAATGATTTTCGTTTCCTTGATTGGCAATTTGTGAACCATTGTTAATTGTATGATTGGTTTAATCCACAGAAAGTGAATGTTAAAGATTAATCAAGTTGTTACGTTTAAATTGAGCTCAAAAAAGGAATGTGATTGTTAGCTGTAGGATTGGATGCGAAAATGAATTTATAATTATTGTTTCATTCTCAACGAATAGTTTTTGATTGAATTTTGGTTTGATTGAAGCCCTGTTTCTTATGTTTAAACCATTGAATAATATGATCAAATATCAATTACAACTTGATAATTAATAAAATTATTTTAAATTATAAAGTATAAAAGATAGAATTTAAATTAGGTAAAAGCGGCTACGTGGCAATCTTATCACACTGTATTTTCCCAAACGAGATGATTAGAAGATGATCACTTTAATTGGTAAAATGAAATTATCGAAATATTTCTTTCTAAAATAAGGCTAATCAAAAATCGCAATGAAGTTATTCATTCAATCGTATGAACATTTAACCTGGTTTATCTATTAGTTGGAACTTACTGGCTTTCAGATGTGAAGTTTCCTGATTCATAACCAGGTCTAGGTGAAACTGTGTCATCAACTTCGCCTGGTTTGAATTTAGGTTTGTGTTCAACAGTTGGAGTCTCTGGTGGCTTGTAAGGTTCATCAGGAGGGTAAATCATTTTACTTGGATGAGTGAAACAGTACTCGAGTGGATTACGGCGGAAATATTTTCGACATGAAGCATTTTTGTACTATAAATAAAAAGAAGAAAAAAATTACAGTCAAAGCAAAAGATTGCCATAATTTAGAACTTTAACGCGTATACTAACCCAGCTTCGCCATTTTTTAAGATAATCTGACAAACTATCTATACAGGGCAATTTATCTTCTCGGTGTTTAATTGAGTCTCCGGAGATCCATCGGTGTTCAAGAGCTTTTTTCACATCCATTCTTTTGGTTGGATCAATAATTAACAATTTAGAGAGGAAATCTTTGGCATCTTCTGATACATGGATGAAGGCCTCATGAGAGAAGCTTATTTTACCCTCTTTCAATCGACTCAAAGTTTCACGATCATTTTCACCCAAAAATGGTGATATACCGGTTAAAAGGATATAAGTTAGAACACCGACACTCCAAAGGTCAGCAGCTAGACTAATTGGTTGTTTATTTACAATCTCAGGAGCAACAAATTCTGGATGCCCATATTCAAGGATAAAAGATTTACCAGGTATAAGACGACGAGATAGACTGAAATCTCCAACCTTTAAATCTTCTCCTCCAATTCGTTCTAACAATATGTCACCAATCTTCAAACGGTAAAGAAAAATGAAATAATATTGTAATTTTGATTGTAATTTTTAATTTTAATTCATACCGTTAATCCAAAATGTCCGATATCGCGACCATGCATATGGTTTAATCCTTCCAAAATTTGACGGATATAATTGGCTACTTCTTTTTCTGTTAAGGAACCTCTTCCAACAATTGCTTCAAGAAGTTCACCTCCTCCACATAAATCAGTAATTAAAGCTAAAGTCTCTTTGTGATCAAAAGCATCCCAGAGGCGAATTAATCTGGGATGGAAAAATTGATTCATCATATCCAATTCTCGATCCATGAAAGGTCTCACATCTTCTTTACCATGCATCATTTTGATGGCATAATTGTTACCACTGGCTCTTTCAACTGCATGATAAGTAACTCCTTGAGTTCCCCGGCCAAGTTCATCACCAAGATCATAATAATCTTCCAGTGCTTTCTTTCGAGACCGAATGACTCTTGGTATATAATTGGCCCAATTGAATATGATTTCATCGTCTGTTTTGTAAGTTTGTAACAAATGTGATTAGTTATTTAACATAATTCAAAGCTGTGTGAAATGTACAAAACATTTACCTTCAATCGTTAAATTAGCTGAACATGATGCCGAACCAACAATATTGGTCGCTGTGACTGAATACAGACCAGCATCTCGTGAAATGGCCGAACTTATGAACAGCGTTGATTTATTTTCAGAATCTTCCCAGAGAATTTTGGTTCGATCAGAATCAGAAATTGGTAACCAATCTTTGAACCACTTAATTGTTGGCATAGGTAATCCTGTAACTTTGCATTCCAATCTAATTGATTTATATGCCATTCCTGTTGTCTCTTTGAGTCTCAAAGTAAATGATGGTGGCTCTATAAGAATCAACAATAAAAGAATGAATTAAAGGAAATTTTTTAAAATTGAATTTGTAATGAGGTATAAACAAACTTTACCTGCTTCTAATAATTTAATTTTCTTCCAAGCATCGCCATGTTCATTCTTTGCGTGACAAGAATAAGTACCAACTTCTCTTTCTGTCATTCGATTAATGAATAAACAAACCTTTCCATTCCGATCTTTCATGACATCATAATTACCCGAACCAATTTGAATCTTTTTACAAAAAAAATGTTGTTGACAAACAGTTTCAAACAGTGGTAATGAACACTTACCTCAATATCATTAAAGAACCACTTTATTTCAGGTTCTGGGTAACCATAAACCCAAAATTCAATGGTAACTGGACGACCACGAATACCATAAATTTCTTCATCCTCTTTTCTCAACCAACGAGGAGCACAAGCTAATAGAGAATAGTAATTGCAACAATTGAAATTTTTCAATAAGGTTTTTTGGGTTGAATGCACAAATCTTTATGATTGAACCAGTTACATACCAGTTTTATCCATTGGTGGCCTTTCAATCTCATAATCTTTGGGTTTAGCATCATGAGGAGTCAATAATTTGCTTCTGAAAGCAGTAAGAACTGGAGATGGATCAGAGATTCCATGTTTATTTTCAACTCGTACACGGAAACTATAATCTTGACCAGGTTCCAAACATGGTATATCGCAGCGGTTATCACGTATTCCAGTTCGATAAGGTTTCCAATCAGAATCATTGTAAGGATGTCTACACCAATCAAGAGTATATGTTACTGGAATTCCTGAATAAGAAGGAATAGCTGGTTTCCATCCAAGTGATATTCCAGTATCCCACATTCTAAGAATTTTTGGCTTGTCTAGTAATGCTGATGGAAGTCCGCTTCGTTTACTTAACTCTTTACCAACATCCATGCTACGACGACGGTACTTTTTATCCATGTCTGCAAAAAGTAACGAAAAGCTCAATTTAATTATAATATTATTTATATAATTGCAATCTTTTGATTTAAATCATGAAATTTATTGATTACCATAAAAGATCAAGAATAGAATGAATCGATAATAAAAATGAGAATTGCAAACTTACTGTCGAGCGAAAGTTTAGCAGAAGAAGAGTCGTTGCCGTGAGAATTAGAAATAAACAATTTGTACTCTCCAACATCACTGGGCTCAATGTTTCTTATTGTTAATCTAACAATTCCATTTGATTCAACGTCAATTAAATGTCGAGAAGTGGGCTCAAAATCTATTCCATCCTTAAACCTTTTAATGAATAATTGAAGATTAATAGCAAAAAATTTACAAAATAAGACATGAAAATGCGCTAGATTATTTTCAATATTTCAACTCACCATTTAAGTTCTGGCTTAGGATTACCTACTATGCATGCTGTGAATTTGGCACTTTGTCCTTCACTACATTCATAATCATTAAATCGCTTGATAAACGCTGCCGGTTCTTCTTTAGACGATCGATCACTGAAAAAAACAATAATGATAAATTTAAAGTACAAATGTGATTATTAAAAGGGGTAGAAATTAAGAAACTCCTTTTTACCTAATTTTAATCGAGCAGCGAGTTGTATCAGAGCCTAAAAGATTATTTGCTCGGCATTCAATAACACCAGCGTCGCTTGCTGAAGGATTGTTTATAGTTAAATTTAATAGTCCTGAATCTCTTTTCATTTGATATTTCAATCCAGGCTCAATAAGTTTACCATTGAGATACCATGAAATTTCAGGTTCAGGATTGCCAGTAACCCGACAACTAAGAGATATTGGTGATTTTGTACCAAATGTTGAATCAGATAGTTTCTGAGTAAACTTAGGCGGGCCTCGAGATTTAACTATCCCTTGGCTTTTGGAGGAAACTTGTCCTAATCGGTTGATTACTTTAACTTCATATTCCCCTTGGTCAAGTGGACCACAATTTCTTATCTCAAGCCCAACATGTTTACCATCAAAGTAGGGAACAACATTAGATCCTGAAATCAATGGTTCACCATTACGGAACCATTTTATATCAGTAATTGGGTTACCATCAACAATGGCTTCAAATTTCATTGATTTGCCCTCATCAGCTTCACAATCGGACAAGTTTTTAATCAAACGAGGCATTGATTCAGCTTCATCGCTTTTCTTAATTGGACTTACATCTACGTCACCTTCCGTTTTATTTGAACCAAGAGGATTGGTAGCAGAACACGAATAGTGGCCTTTATCACTAGGTAATGTTTTAGCAATTATCAGAGAAGAAACACCATCGGGTTCATTGATTATTCGAAGACGATCACCGTCTGGAATAATAGATTTTCCATCTTTATACCAAGTTAATTCAGGTTTCGGTTCACCCTCAGTTTTCACTTCTAATTTAATTGGGAATCCATCAACAGCTTCAATACTTCCATCCAAAGGTTTAACAAATCGTGGAGATTCTGGTTGATAGAAGAATGAAAAAAAATTAGTGAAAAAATGGATAAAGATTTGTAATCGCGAAAGTACTTACGGTTAACTTTGATGGGTGCTGAAGTTTTATCTTCTCCTTGATTATTTCCAGCGACAACTGAATAATTTCCAGCATCTTCCGGTTTGACATCATCAATAATCAAGCTCTTTGTATTGGGAGGTTTCTCCACAAAATGATGTCTTCCATCAGGTTCAATTTCTTGACCGTCCTTAAGCCACTTTACTTCTGGTGTTGGTTCACCAGAAACAGCTACTGAGATTGTTGCTGGTTCCCCGGATTTTAGAGTAGTTGGCTTAAGAGGCTCGTCAAATGATGGTTTAGAAAGAGAACGAGATAAACGACGAACAGTTACTGGGGCACTTGATCTTACTCGACCTTCATCATTGGCAGCAGCAACAGTATATTTACCCTCGTCATCAGGTGAGGCTTTATTGATTGACAGAGTGACTGTTCCATCAGGATTTTGTGTTAGAGAAATTCGGGAGTCGGGTTTGATCTCTTCCCCGTCTTTTAACCATTTAACACTTGGTGCTGGGTGTCCATCTACCTTTGCGTTCAAAATTAGAGGCTGACCTTCGACTATTTCGACAGGTATCAATTCACCGCTAAAGCTAGGTTTGCTTACTGGCTTTTCAATTGTTATTCGTGCTGAAGTTGTTGATTCTCCTGAACTGTTTGTGGCAACGGCTTTGTAATCACCAGAATCATCTAAAGTACAGTGATCAATCATCAATCCAATAGTTCCATCAGGTTCACTGATAAAACCGTAATGTGGACTGGGAGAAATGGGTTCCTCATCTTTAAACCAGGTAATTTCTGGTTTGGGATTTCCAGTGACTTTGGCTTCCATTTTAAGAGGTGACCCTTCTTTGGTTCGAGCATCATGAAGATCTTCAATGAATTTAGGTTCAGCATCTGGTTTTTTAATTTCTGTGGCTAAATGAGAAAAAAATTCGTTTTAAAATAAATTAGGACAAAATAAAGCAAAGAAATCACAGGAAAATTTTACAATAATTTTCAATTTTGATAAAGATGAATACAGTTCAAATAGATTACTTACGAGTGACTGCGACTTTACTTTGAGAATTGATTTCATTTGGTCCTTCACCGGCAACTATTTGATATACTCCACTGTCTTCAGGACGAGCATCATTAATAGTTAATGTTACAGTTCCATCAGGAAGTATTTTAGTTTGGAATCTTCCATCAGAGGGAATTTCTTTGCCATCTTTTAACCATTTGATTGGTTGACTTTCAGGTTTACCAGACAACTTGGCTTCTAATTTCAATGTTTCGCCTTCCTTTGCATTTAGATTGTCAGGCAATCCTTTGACTAAATTAACTTTATCAATGGTTACCTTTGCTGATGAGCTTGCTTCGCCCGCCTTGTTTTCAGCTTTACATGTGTATGTACCTTCGTCAGCATTTTTTAAGTCTTTGAGAGACAATTTATTTAAGGTACCAATTTGAGCAACAAATGCTTCAGCTGATTCAATCAACTCAGAACCATTTTTCAACCATGAAACAACAGGATGTGGAAATCCCGTAACTTCAGCTTCCAATGTTATCTCTGATCCTAGTGAGCCAGAACAATCTGACAACTTTTTGATAAACTTTGGAGGTTCTGCAATGATAGTCAACTTGACGTCTGCTTCACTTGAGCCAGCGCTGTTTTTAGCCTTAACTATGTAAGTACCTTGAGTTGTTTCAGAAGCCTTCTTGACAACGATACTGTATTTTGTATCAGAATCAGTAACAATTTCAAATTCATCATTTGAACTCAATTGTTTATTATCTTTAAACCAAGTTACTTCTGGCTTAGGACTACCAGTAACGGTACAGGATAAAGTTGCTCTTGATCCACGGTCAACCTCGATGTCTTTTAATCCAGTGATTTTGGGCTTTTCAACAGCAACTTTGACAGATAACGAAGCTTGATCTTGAGCTTCACCAGAATCATTTACCGCAGAAACAGAATAAACTGCTTGATCACTTAACTGAGCATCTTTAATTGTAAGAGTATAAGTATTATCATCTAATTCTTTGGATATTATTCGGTCAGATTTTGAAATTTCTTGGTCATTAATTAACCATGTAATTTTAGGTTTTGGCGAGCCGATAACCTTAACTGTGAATGTAACATCGCATCCAGCATCAACTGTTGCATCAGCTAACGGTTTAATGAACTTAGGAGCTTCTCTATTCTCTCCAATAACTGTTAGATGACCAGTTCCAGAGTCAACTCGACCAAAAGCGTTTCTGGCGACAGCTTTGTAATCTCCAGCATCATCCATTTTAACTGGTTTCAATGGCAATTTATAAGTGATACCATCAGCTTCAGGAGTAGCTTCACACATTTTCAAGCCATCTTTATACCATTCAACTTTATCTGCGCCAGTTACTTGAACTTCAAGAACTAAATCACCTCCAACAGAAGCTGAAGTATCGCTCAATCCTTTAGTAAATTGAGGTGGACTTAAAATTGTGATCCGTGCTGATGTTGAATCTTGACCAACTTTATTTACAGCTGTACATTTGTAGACGCCTTCATCGACTGATTGAGCTGAATCAATGACCAAGCTGTAAGCATCGTCAATTTTACCGAGAATTACTTTGTCAGAGATTTTGGTAACTTCTTGGTCGTCCTTAAACCATGTCAATTTGGGCTCAGGAACACCATCAACTTTCACTGTTAAAGTTAATTTGTCATTAACATCGATATCTTTATCTCGTAATTTTTTCAAAAATTTGGGTTCTCTTAAAATGGTGAAAGAAGCACTCGTTTCATCATAACCATAAGGATTTTCAACAGTCAGTTTGTAGCGTCCCTCTATCGATTCGTCAGGTCTTTTAATAATAAGCCTATATGTTCCAATAGGTTCATCGGAAACTATTTTAAATCTACGATCAGATTCAGTTATCTCTATATCGTCAAGGTACCATCGAATAGACGTTACTTTTGTTTTATCTGGTTCATTGATAGAAGCTTTAAAGGTAACGTCAAGGTCGGTCTCCAAAGCCTCTAAATCCTTTAGTTTCTGTCCAAAACTTGGTTTCTGTTGAGATTTAGTATCATCTTTTTTAACATCCACAATGCCACTGCTTCGAACTTCACCTTCACTATTGGTAGCAATAATAGTGTATTTACCAGCAGTTTCGAGAGAAGCTTCTTTTACCCTTAAAATATATACTCCATCTTCTTCTTCAATAATCTCAGTTCGTTTGGAAGATCGAGTTACCTCTTCTTCTTCGAAAAGCCAACGAACTTTAGGCCTTGGACTGCCAGTTATTTTTACTTTCAGATCTATATTAGTATCTCCTTCTTTACACTCAACATCTTCTAATCTTTTTTCAAATGTTGGCTTTTTAACGATGGTTAGTGAACCCTCACTCGTCTCTTGTCCATATTGATTACTAGCGACACATCGATAAACGCCACAATCTTCAAGTGTTGCTTGTCTAATTTTAAAACGATAAACTTCGTTTTCTTTTTCAATCGAAATTTGACGTTCCAATTTTTTACCATCTTTCAATAATGTAACCTCTGGTTCTGGATTACCGAGTATCTTAGCCTTAAATTCAATTGTATCACCCTCTTTTGCTTCAGTATCTTTCAAACCGAGTTGAAATTTAGGAGGTGCTGGAAGAAGAAAAGAAAAAGTGATTCAATTAGCGAACGGAATATAAAGCAGAAATAAATAAAACTCACAATTAACTGTTACAACCGATTGCGTTGTTTGTTGGCCACAAGAATTGGAGACAACGCAAGTATAATTACCAGCATCTTCAAGTTTTACCGGGGTAATAACCAAAGAATGGGTTTCTTCTTGGCTAATCATTTTTATTCGATCATCAGCTTTAAGTGGTTGACCATCTTTAAGCCATTTAGCAACGGGAGTTGGAGTACCTTCAACAGCAACATCAAGTTTCATTGGCACATCAGCCATGACGGATTGATCTTTCAGTTCCCGTTTAACCTTTGGAGCACTGTTGACTGTAAGTAATCCTTGTGTTTCAACTTCACCAAGATCATTGGATGCCTTAAGACGGTATTTAGAGGCATCGTCACGCCTTACTCCCTTAATAACTAATGTATAACTTTCTTCATCTTCATACAAAAATTTGTACCTTTCATCAATTTTAATTTCAACATCGTCTTTCATCCAGGTAATTTTTGGCTTTGGATAGCCAGTAATCTTGGCTTCCAGCATGGCAGATGCTCCTTCGTTTACTTCAACATCAGATAACGGAACTTTTATCGCCGGTTTTTCTGGTTCACGAAGCAACTTACGCACTTCACCTTGAACAGAAAGTTCAGCAGAGCACGAAATTTTACCACTCGAAGTACTAGCAACACAAGTGTATAATCCAGCATCATCAGGTGTAACATGTTGAAAAATGAGGGCAATTGTGTCTTCTTCATCGTCGAACGTACATTGAAACCTTTCACTAGCCTCAAACTCTTGACCATCTTTAAACCAACGGAAAGCCGGTGTTCGAGGTCTTGAGTCAGCTCGAGAAACATCTGCACTTTCTGGTTCAGCCAGGGAATGATCATCTTCCAATCCTTTGAAAACGTCTTTGTGTTCTAGATCAAGAAAAAATTCAAAATTATTAGATTTTATTAGAAATTCTAAAACAGTAAAACAAAATCAAAGTTTTAGGAAATGTTCAGTTAATTCAGATAAAGAAAGAAACTTTAAGTAAGTTCAAGGTTACACTTTGATGGAAACGATTGGGACCAGAATGATAATACAAAAACAATTTGATATTATTTCTAGTAGTAAAAATAATAATAATAAATGATGATTAAACAGACAAGTAACTGACGAGAATTAGGCAATTATCCAGGAAAGTTAATTGTTAATTGAACAAAGTTAATTGTTTCCTAATGAAGTACCTACTTGTAATTGTAACCTTTCCACTGGTCGAGTCTTCACCAAGGCTATTGATGGCGAATGCTTTATACAAACCAGCGTCTTCAGGTTTAACGTGATCAATAAATAATTCAAAAACTTCTTTGTTTTCATAAATTATTCTGACTCGATCATTTGTTTCAAGAGGTTTGTCATCTTTAAAACTAACATTTTAATAATTGTTGATTTGTGAAATAAACGAATGAAAATATGGACAAAAATAGAATAGAAAGAAACAGAAGAGAAAAAGCAATTTGAATTGATAAAATGGACTAAACAATGGGTTGTTAAGGAAGACAATTGTTATCAAACTAATGTTATAGGATTTAAATTGTTAAAACAGAGACTAAAATTATAAATTAATATAATTTATTATTTATAATCTATTTTTTAGTGAGGAAAAAACTAATGGTAAGGACTGATATGCATCTATTGTTATTTAGATGGTGTTGTTTAGTAATCTACTGATTCTGATTGCCTTACAATGTAACCTGTGGAAGAGGCATTCCTCGAACAATCATCTCAAATCGAACTGTCGTTCCTTCTAATAACTCGGTGTCCTTGAGTTTAACCTTGAACTTTGGTGGGTGAGGTAAAACTGAGCCTCCAGGAGTAGTTGGCCTAGAGTCTGGTTTCAATGGATCTGAGATCAACATGATGAAAATTGAAATATGAAATGAAATATATAAAACAAAAGTCCATTAAAGTTTGGTAATGGTTAAACCAAAAAATGAACAAAGAAAATAACATTTTCCATCTAATTGCTACAATTTAAACTGTCATTGGTAAAAAAGATGTATTAATATTGTTTAGTTTTCCAATGCTAACCTTGTTTAACATTTAAAGCAGCACTTGATGACGTTTTACCCTTTTCATTGGAAGCAATAACAGTGTAAAGACCAGAATCTTCATTGGTGACTCCATCAATGGTTAAAATAAACTTATCACTGCAAGCTATACTCTGAACATTTTCCGATTCTTTTAATCTTGCATTATCTTTCAACCAGGTAACATTCAATGGTAAAGCCGATTTAACTTGACATTCGAGAACGGCCTTCTCTCCAACTAATGGTCATCACAAATGGTAATCATAGTGTTCATCATTGGATCAAGCAGGTAGAGATAACAAGTGTACAAGCAATTGAATTTGAAGTTGAGACAGCATGAAAATATCACAATATCAGCCAATATAATTAAACAAGCAAATGATAAAAAAGATAAAGGTGAAAAAATTTATGAACATTTATTAAAACTTTGAAAGGGAAGAAAAATAAACTAACCATTTTGAGTAACCGGCTTTAGAGGCTGTCGGAAGACTGGCTTGGCGTCTAAATCACAAGCTGAGAAATATAAAGAATCATCCTCTGAAGCAGAAGCAAACTCTACAATTGAAGAGATGAAGATAGCCATAGGAATTTGGGAGGATGAAAGAAAGAGAGAGAGAAGAGAATGGATAACGGAAAACCCAATTATGACCGAGATCTTACACACGAATTGCCTACTTCATTGATCAACTTTAAATTTGAGGTTTCGCATAGGAAATGAGATGAAATTATCATGTCAACTTTGAAAAGGTGGTTTCACTCCATGATTCTTGTTAACTTTCACATCTTGATTGTGATTTGCTTGTTAAAAATCTGATAATTCACTTCTCTGCTAAATGAATGCAGCACTGGGTAATGGATGTGATCGATAGGAGCGATAATGGAAGCGGAATAATATCTGAGCGCATATTTCTTTCCATTACTAACACTGCGAAAGTTAATAGCTACTGAACTAGGACTTAAGTACTTGAAGCCATTTGTTTTGCTGATCCAATTTTTATTGTTTCTTCCTAATTTGGTCATAATTTGGTTTTGCTATCCACTAGTTTAAGCCATGCACTGAAATATCATGCATTTGTTATCAGTTAATCTTACCGTTAAAGAGTTCATAAAATATTTCAGCGTTAGTAATATTCAAGCAGGAGATTCACCTATCGGTTTAGTCTTTGGATTAGTTGATAAACAAACATTACCAACATTAAACTGTACTTTGGTTTATACCAACAGGTTCAGTTGGACAAAAACGGCCATAAAAGAGGTTGGTTGATTGGTATCAGGTTCATTTACAAAATTGATTTACAAAGATTTAAAATGGAGGATAATGTTTTTAAAAGGTTGTGAGAAGAGTACTAGTAGGAATTAGTAAACTTGGTTGCAAAAGTACTCTAAATGGGATTTTTCCAAGGTGAAAATGTCAAAGCTTTTATTTACCTTCAATATCGGTGATTGATCCCGATCGAAGGCTTTCCGTTATAACCGTATTACTTCCATCATTTGTGTGTAAATCTTCAGCTACGCCAAGTTTAGTGTCGATATCACTAGTTGCTGCAGACTCACTTAATTGTCGTATGGTTGAAACTTCACTTGAGGGTTCTGGTGTAGTTGTACCTTTGACTGAAATCTCCTCCACCTTAAGATCTGCAACATCAGTTACCTCTGTAATCTCAGGTTCTGGTATATCAGCTAACTCTTCAACAGCTAAACAGATGAAATTAATGTTAATGCAACAATGTAAACACCTAGGGAGAAACTTGTTTATAATTATCTAACGTACTTAATTTTCGAATATCTTGGATTTCTTCTTTCCATGATTTAATGATTTCTGGTGTTTTGGCTTGCAGTTTAAATGGAAAACCTTTGACTCCTGGTTCCTTATGTTGAACATTTATGGTGAGATCATCAATATCTTCGAAGTTTATATCCTCCAACTAATAAAAAAGGTAATTTTAAAATAAATTTATTAAATTATGAAATTTTAGTTTAATCCAGTTCAAAATTTTTGTAAAATTTGGTACCTTTGTTATACTTTTGACAATGTATCCCTGACGATCTTTGGCTAAATTAACGACATCAGTCACAATTAATTGACGAGTGAATAAGAATACGTATCTTTCAACTGGATCGGCAGTTTCACTTTGGATTACTTGAAACCAGTCCTGTTTACGTTGAATAGGGTAGGTTGGGTGGATAAAAGTATAGACGATACACTGATTTACTCTGAATTAGTTTATACAATGGGTTTTAGGTGTTTTAAAGGAGTTTCAATTAGGGATTTAACAGCATTGATTATTGAATTATAACAAATTAATTGCTTTACAGGGGAAGGATAAAATAGGAATCAGGACTGAGGTGAATAAAAACCGGACTATTTGTAGATTGATACTACTCAAGGATTGATTGCTTATCACAATTACGCCGAAGTTAAATTGGAATTGGCATGATTATCAACACAAATTATGATAAATCAGAGACAAATAAAATGCCAAATAACAACAATTGCAATAAAAAATAGTGTGCAAAACCAAACAGACTATGATTAATGAATGTCACACAATAGAAACACGAAAATCTAACATAAAATCTTAATTTTTAGCAAGAGGTGATGTAAATTTGAAGGATAACATTAAAGGAGATAGATTTAAGTTCGAAACCGGACGAAAAGTTAAAGACGAATTAAACAATGAAAATTTGATGCCATTTCAATTGTAGTCCAACGTAATTGTAATGAGTGATGGTGAGTCTGCGAATAAGCAATTTTTAAGCATAAAACTGCGTTAATGGATTATATTGGTTGAAGATTGAATGTGTTGGAAGAAGAATCTAAAGCTATTTTGATTGCTGTGTCGGATATCAGCGCATTGCTAGCTTTTGGCGAGAATAAAATGTATAAATTGTCCTACAAATAGTCCGATTAGGAGAATAAGGTGAAATTGTAACTTAATTTTGCTCGCAATACATGTTTCAGGAGACGACCGGATTTATGAAGATTGCCTTTGTAACCAATCATATTATTGATAAATTGGAGATCAGTTCCTCGTTGAGGTATAACTTGCATTAATTCAAGAGCCTTACAGAGATCACCACTGTCTTCGCCTAATCTATTTGAATATTTAATCAATTCCTGAAAAGACAGAAAAATAAATCAAAATGCAATCTAAAACCAGTCTTTTAAATTACCTTGAGTAATAATTGGTAGTCATTTATTCGCTGGACTGGTAATTTAAGATGATCAGCCAGACGTTTATCATCCTTGATTTTACTGCTATAATTCTGTAATGGTTGAATTGGTTAATTCGATTAAAATACTTGTTATTTTGCAAAAAAAATCAAACACTTTACGTACATCAAAATAATCTTTAAGAGGACCAGATTCGAGCAATTTTTGAGCAGTGTTCAAATCTTGACAGTAGCGAACGTGTTGGTCAAAATCTCTTTCCAATCGAAGGAAAGTGTTGCCCACTTTGGATGGATCTTCAGTGGCATAGTATTGAATTCCCTTCATGAGAACATCATTATGAAAATCAGCGATTTCCTTGAAACAACCGAATAGTTGATCTTTCTGATCTCTCAACTCCTTGGGCATAATCGAACTGTCCATGTGTTTAAGATAAGTATTTGCAATGAATTGCATATCACGATTGAAATCTTCTTCAGTCTCGACTAATTCCTTCAACACATTCCTTGAATTACAGAATTCACAAGAAGAGAAGAGAGATGAAAAGGGTTGAAATATTTTATAAATAAGTCAATATTTTAAAATAGAAACAAGGTCATTAACAAAAAAACGATAATGAAGAGGAGGATGTTAGTTAGAATTAAAATAGAATTAAATTTGAATAGTTTATAAATTGTATTATTAATAGAATCAAATTTTTATAATTGTTGAAGCTAAATATTATGAATATTGAAGTAACTAGAATGTGAGTCAAGAAAATTAGGATCTAACTACTATCGAGAAAGCTATGAATTAACATTGTCAATCATACTTTCTTTTCCTTTTGGCTTCTTCGATTTTAGGATCAACTTCTTCCAAAGGTTCATCGTCAATAACGGGTTGACTTGGATCATACGGAGTTTTTTGTTCCAAATAACAAGAAGGAACAAATCCTTCTTCAGAAATACGATTCTGTTTACATGGTTTTGTTTGGACTTTCCATCTAGAAAAAATAAGAAAAACCAAATAAGTTTTACATGCACAATGGTTCATAATGAATAACAATATATCATCAATAAACTAAGAATTTCAATCAAATTTGTTTTATAAAAAAATGCGCAATAAATGCTTTAACAATCTCTATCCTAGATTTTTCTCATTGACATTTGAAGCTTTTCTGTTATTCAAATTTTAAAAAGATGATGGATTCAACAATAATCCTACTAAGAATGTAACAAAATGAAGGGGAATAATCCCTTGGTCTTAGATTTGACAAACAGATTTAAAATTGAGTTAAAATATGAGAAATGCGCATGGTATTTCTTGGCAAATATCACGGAAAACAGTCGATTGGTTCGTTCGTGTTGAAGCTCAATAAAAGTATTGACTAGAAGGTCTAATTCAGTTAATTTATTGTGTGAGTCCAGGAATTGGTTGAATTTTGCAATCATTTTGAAATAACAAATTTTATCGCTTTCCATTTAGGGTCAAGTTTTGAGAAAAATGAAAGACCTTTGAGAATAAAGAGACTTAGGGTCAATTCGATCCGTGTTGGTCTTGTTCAGCAAGTTTAAAACCATTAAAGCCAGGAGAGTTTTAGCCTAAGGCTTAACATAATGAGATTGGTTCATTCCTATGGGTCTAAGTTAAAGTTTAAAAGCTTTGTCCATGGTCAGCAACATCTCATTCATGACCAACACCTAGGGAAGTAAAGTTCAAATCTTTCATAGTGATAATATTAACCTCAAGTTTTTAGCATAAATTCTACCATGATGAAAGTCTCAGTTCCAATTTTCGTAATTTTTGTCCTACTTTCTGGTTCCCAGGCTTCATTAATGGATACATTAATGACTCCAGTTACGTGGATAATGAAAGGTAAGAAATATTGAAATTGCTGATTAAAAACGTTAAGTAATTCGGAAATTCAATTTTTAATTTTAATTCAGGTCCTTCTTCAACATTGGCATGGTTAAGATCTGGTCCATCAAGAAATAATCGAACACCTGACCCAATGTCAACATTATCGGATGCTCAGCCTTTAGTTGATTCGGATATTCCAGTGTTTGATAATGAAACACACGCCTTTAACTATACTGATGAAATTAGCCTTAATCCCTCAGAAATCGATCCATTGGATAACTTTCATAATGTCAGTGCTGCACCAGACGAAGATGTTGTAGACCACAGTGTTGAATTAAGGAATCTAACTTCCACTGTCGATGATGAAGTGACATTTACGCTTGTAAATGATTCATCATCAGAAATCACAACAACGCCATCAGTCCCCACAACTAGCACTTTGAGAACCATTAAAATGATTGCTAACACTTGGTATCCAAGTACGCAGTCAATTACTACTTTGAGATCAGTAACACTTGAAGATGATGAAATTAAAGAAATAACAATAGTTCCTCAAGTCACAACTATGAAACCCGCGGAAACAACACTAGCTGTTGAATTAGTGAACAATACGGTCCGCCAGCCAAGAAAACCACGGGTACATGAAAACAAAACAGAACCTACGGAATCGAGTAGTACAATCAGGTCAATTCCGGAGATAACAACTCTGAGAATAACCGAAGCGCCAAAAACAGTGGAAAAACCCACCCAATTACCCACTACTACTCCAAAACCAGCTACAACACCTGAAAATCCTCCTGCCTCACTACTTGAAGCTTTGGCCAATTTAACGGCAAGTCATGGTGATTTTAGGAAAGGTCGTCAAGATTATGATTATATGCCACAACCAGTTTACATTCCAGAAATACACGGAAATGAAGAGAAAGAGATCGAAGAGCCCCAATTCGAGTTTCATTCTGAACTTGCCAGAGCTCTCGGGGTTCATCATAATGAGAAAAAAGCATCACCAGGGAAGGTGAACAATTTTTTATAAAGCAAACCAACAAAACATATCCAATCAATTTATACTAAATTTGCAATTGTAACTCTCAGTTGATGATTGTGAATTGAAAGAAGAAAATTGTATCAATTCAAAAGATTTATAATAAATATATTTGGTAATATTAAGAACTTACTTGTGAGGTTTATCCTTATTTAAGACAATAACTTCTTGGCCCTCCTTCAATTCAATCTCATCTTGAGCAGATTTAGGTGGACTGTAATCCAATACAGCAACGTAGACATTTTCCTAAAAGAATAAATTAAGAAATTGATAATAAATTGTGCATAAAAAACGATATAAATTTTGCTTATTGCCATTTTCATGGTTACTGATATTCATTTTCCATTGCTAGATGGCGATTAGCATGGTTTTTTAATTGACTTTAAATTTTAACATGTAATAGATTGTTATTGCATCTTGTTGGTTCAATTCAAACATATTTACCAATACATGTTAATCACTCAATTGGTTTACAAAAGTTACAATTTAAATGATTCAGCAATCTATCCTTTTTAACTTACTCTTCCTGATTGTCAATGTTAATTGGCTGCTAAAAATTGGCATCAATTTTCATGCAATATTATACTTTCTTCGAGGTTGCCCATTAATGTTTCATTGAACTATTCTCAAGTTCGTTGACATGCTTACACTAGCAATTGTTTTAACTAAGTGTTAAAATTGATTTCGTAAATGCCAGAGGTGTTGATTGTAATTGACAGACTAGACTCTAAAAAGATGAGCGTAAATACAAGTAAAAAAGGTAAAAATTATAACATTTTGCAATAATATGATTATAATTTAATTCAACCGGTGAGCATAATGATTGTGCTTGATAAACGTCATATTATTTGGATGTATATCAAGGTTATTTACAATTTAATTAAACCCTTGAATTTACCTAAAATTATTTCTAAATAGACCTAAAATTTAACCAAAAATATTTTAGTGCTCAATGCAACTTCACTTGTTGCGTTTCAAGTTACGCTTTGAAGGTCGGTAAATTCAATAAATTTGGATTCCTGAAGCTTCATCTGAGCAAAAGCACAAAAATTAAAAAAAACTTAATTTAAAAAAGACGAAACCTTTGCCAACATTTGACCTGGGCTTAGGAAATTCGCTGAAACTAAATTTAAAGGTATTCTATTCAAAGAGAGATGAAATTGAAACTGAAAGAAATGAGAAGCAAGCATAAATTTTTGATCAAGTTATGCATATTTGCCTTTAAATTTAATTAAATTTATTCAAGATTTTCGTCTTTGGTTTAATAAATTGAGCAAAAGGATTTGAATTGGAATTATCGTGTAGTTTTGAATATGCTTTTTATCCAAAGAACCTTAACCCAATTGATGCCAAGTATGAAATCAAAAAATGAAGTGAGAAAGGCACTAAAAATGATGTTGAGGA
This sequence comes from Tetranychus piercei, assembly GCA_036759885.1. Taxonomy (NCBI): domain Eukaryota; kingdom Metazoa; phylum Arthropoda; class Arachnida; order Trombidiformes; family Tetranychidae; genus Tetranychus; species Tetranychus piercei. The sequence continues at coordinate 16,394,725 of CM071878.1, forward strand.
ATTGAAGGAGGAACGATAGGCAAACATGGAGACACCATCAAAAGTTTGAGTTGAAAATATTACATGTATTAATATTAGTATTGAAAATTTTTTACTTTCTGGAGAGTGTTCAGGGAGCAGAAATAAAAGAGACAGGAAAAACACTGTATTCTGAATTGAGAAGCAAAAGGCTGATGGAGAAAATAAACAGACCTGTCTTAGTTAAGATTTGAAGTGAATCGTTTGCAAACTTGCACTAATAATCTAATTCTTGTAAGATAAATGCGAAAAGAAATGACTAATTTCATGTTTTTTTCGGTTTCTTTTTCAGTAAAACTGCCAAGAATTTGATTTTTTTCACACAAAAATGAGATCAAATTTTGTATGAAGAACTTATTGGACAATTACAAATTACGCTTCACGCTGTTTCACCAAAAATGACCTCTAGTATATATTCAAACTCGAATCAACGCTTGTACAATTTAGGAAAATGTAGAGGTTAAGATATGAGGAAGATCAAAAGACTTTACGGCTGATACTAAGGTTAACCTGGGGAAGATGAGAATAACAAAGGAATTACAAAAGAGAATCTTATTCGAAGTATTAAAAGGCTGGGAAAAGTTTACGTTGGAAGACTATTTTTAACGCAAATTAGCCCCAACATAGCAAACAGTTAAAAATGAGTTCTTACCCACCATTCACTCAACAAGACTTAAGCCTCTATCTTTCTTCTTTAGCTCATTTTATCTTCTTCTTCTTTCCATCTTCATCATTCTCTATTTTTCTCTTCTCTGTTCTCAAGTATGAATGCAATTTGAAACATAATGATTGTCATACGCATTTGCACTAATGGCGTCATTTTACTTGCTAGTTTGTTTTTAGTTTGCTTCCTCACAGGCTAATTAAAATAACCAGGAAAACACCAGTGGCTGTGTTTCAAAAACAAAGAAATAATCATGATCAACAAGTAATAAAGTTTACCTCATTGATGGTTGATGATCGTGATTTCAACCTTAAATTCGGTGATACCGGTCTATCTTCATCTGAAGCTGATATTTTGTACGATTTGTATGAATCTACTTTGTCCAGAGATCGTTTAAGGCTACTAGATTTGAAACTTCCATCTTCTGAAACATTAGAAGATTGGCGATGAAGTAAAGATGATGATTCTTGACTCTCTGATCTTTTGTATCTTGATCCACCAACTGTTAATCCACTGGTAAGACCATCATCATCATTTGAGCCTAATCGACTGAGGCCACGTTTAGTTATACCATAGTTTTCATCTTCTGACATTCGAGATGCTGATAAACGAGTAGATCTTGAAGCAGTTGTGGACATTACTCCACCACCAATGTCAAGATCATCATCTAGAGCATAAATACGACTAGAGTATTTACGTGTTGTAGTGGAACTTTCTTCACCGTAGTCACGGGCAGACTTTTTAGAAATGATAAAATCACTTGAGCTATCTTCGATTCCATGTGATCTTGAAGTTTTACGAGTGGACAGGTATGATTCACTTGAGCCAACATCAAGGTCACCACTTAAACCTCGAGAGAATTTTCTTGTATATCCACCTGATTCCTCTGATCGGCTACCTGCACGACTAGAGATTCGTTTGGAGGCAGAAAATTCATCATTAGAGTCTTTACGATCATATAAACGACCAGAGATTCGAGAAGATGAAGTTGACTCGAATGAATCCTCTCTGGGTCGAATATTTCGTCGAGTCGATGAAAGACCAACATCATCTGAATCTAAGCGAGTTAAGCGAGATCCAGATCCAGCTCCTGTTCCTGCCCCTGTTCGAGTAGTGGATTTATAAGAGCTTGAAAAGCCTTCATCGCCACCACCACTTCCACCTAAAAAGATAAAACAAGGGTTATAATAAAAAGAACGAAATCAAGTTAACAGAAATAAAAACGTGAAATATTTCTCAAAATCAATAATAAAGGAAATTTTCAAATCGAAACAGTTAATTAATTCTGTAAAGATTAACCTTTGTTATTAAAACTCTATTTTAATCTTAAATAATCTTTCCCACTAAAAAAGCGAAATAAAAGATAGCAACCCTAAGTACAGCCATCTATTGTTTTATTTAACCATTCAACCAAATTATTGAAAATGAAACTTTCATTGCTAAGAGGTTGATTTAGTAAACAAATGTCAACATTTGATACAGATGGTTAACGATTTATCTTAAATATAAAATATATTAAGTATATGAGAAGTAAGTTATCATTTCTCTGATCATTTCTTTAGTCAAATTGTATTTTCGGAAATCTTAAACTAGGTTAGCTTTAAAATCATTCCGAGAGTCCTTGAAAGCTGAGCCAAAAATTTGTTATTGCTAATAAAACCAACTTGTTATCAATTAGGCTTATCAAAATTAAGTATATACCTAAATATCGCCGATTTTATTGGGTTTCAATCGATGTCATCTCGTTTCAATCAAAACCAATATGAATTTAATTTGCATCAATACTTGACTTTAAATCGTCAATCTAGTCAATAAATCAACCTCTTTTAAAAGTTATTTTCATCTAAAACATGACAAAGAACCTACGAATAATTCACTTCGAAATGAAAACTACAAGAAAAACGAATTGATCAAGCTTCCCGAATAACTCTAATGGTGGTCTAACAATAAGGCAAGAATCGTAAATCATTTTTACCTTCACTCGATAATCGATAAGATGTAGAAGTGGCTCGATAAGATGACCGTGAATAGGACATGGTTTAAGGTAATAATCCTAGTTGGATAATCCTATTGTGACATGTTTGGGTTTGTAGCAAGGATGAAATGTTTGATGGTCACTACCAAATGACAGATGAAGTAAATCACAGATTATTAACCGATTTGACACTAAACATTAATTATTGTATAACAGGCTAAAGTTATCAAATTGACTAGAACTTGTTGAGATAAAAGGCGTTTAATTATCCTTGAATATCAGTAAATTGAAATAAATAAGTTGCTTAGTTTAGATGTTTAAGTCGAAGGTGAAAAATCGCGCAAAAAACAAAAAAAAAGATTAAAATTATAAAACAATTATTTGATGGAGATGATGATGTTGAAGATGATTGATACTAGCAAGGTAGACTTTCAATGAGCATCATTAGATTGTTGTTAATTAACTAAAATAAATAAAAAATAAAATATGGTGCTCTAACTATTTTCTGGTAAACATTGAAAACAGCATAAAAAGATTTGGATGTTTTCACTCTATTCAACTTACACAGATGAACAGACAGAGGATTCCAAGTTTACCGATGATGATGATGATGAAAGGAAGAAGATGATAAAGATCCAAAGAGGCTGATGATGATGAAGATGAGGTGGGTAACTTGCGTCTACATGAGATGCTGTTTATGGAAGTGAAAGGCTGAAACTTTGGTTAACAAGATTGCAAGAAGGTTGGTTAATAAAGCTGTTGTTTAGATGCTGCGTAACAACCCAAACATTAAAAAACAAACCACCAAGATGCCTATGAAATGATAATGTTAAACACACTCTCTTCACGTAACACGTATCTTTTGTTGAAGATGAGTGCGAGAGAGAGGAAGATGAGCTAAAAAGAGAAGAAGAGAGAGAAAGAAAGAGAGAAGAAGAAGAGTAAGATGAATAACTATTTTGAGAGTGAGCTTCGTTAAATTTGGTACAATTTTTTGGTGACAAATATTTTACTCTATGCTCTTAACATTGGAATACTTTTCATCATCACTATCTTCATCATCTTCCCAACTACCATCATCGTCATCGTCAACTCTGTTAAAGCCAAACAGTTGTCTTGTACATTCAATCTTTGCTTTACACTTGCTATTATTACTGACTTCATTTTACTCCATTTTACCTTTTACTTTATGCTTTTTCCTGCTTTTTTTCTGGTCATTCCCAGTGCTTCTTTCAGTATAGCTATCACAATTATTTCCGATTTAAAAGATAGTTGATTGCATATATCAACTGATTTCATTTTAAGTTTCATTCTTCGATGATAACTTTGTTATTATGCATCGTAATATTAGTTTATTAAAGAGGAGTAAACGCAAAAACTTTCCCTTTCGAGTTAAGGATTGCATTTTACAGGGTTTGTAGAGGCATAAAAACTGAGTTTATTAGTGCTATTAAACAATTTCTCTGATCGATAGTTTTCGAGAAAATTGAGGTCAAAGTTGAAACTTCGATCGCCTTTTGTACAGCTATTGAACCACATTTTTTCATCAGACTCATTCTTCTGGGACAACTTTTAATGGCCAACCAGAAAATGCACTTATTTTAAGAAATAAAATTTTCGTTTTCAATACAATAGACTATTTCGATTTTAGATTAAACCTGACGTTTCGAATGACCAAAAAGAGTTAGATGTCGGAAACTTATTTTTTACCATAAAAGTTGTTGCTGCACATCAACGATCGAACACTTTTTTCAATTTATCGCCAGTTCTCGAGATTTTGGCGATTGGCCTTAAAACTTTGAACCTTAATATTTCGAGAACAATATCATCTACAACCATCATTCTTTTACTAATCAATAGACACTGTCATGAGCTATAATATATTAAAATATGTTAACATTAAAGTGCATACAGAAAAAGTTATAGCGTTGTATTGCAATGTTGTCAGGATTGATACTTGATTCATAAAGGCGAATGGCTACTAAACACAAATCTTATGATGTGTTAGAAGCATAATCATTATTGAATGAGTTGCTCAAGTTTTCTTAGGTATTCAATCGTGTTATGTTATAGCTCATGACAGTATCTAATGATTGGTAAAAGAATGATGATCGTAGGTGATATTATTCGTAAGATATCGATGTTCAAAGTTTTAAGGCCAATGGCCAAAATCTCGAGAACTGGCGATAAATTGAAAAAAGTGTTCGATCGTTGATGTGCAGCAACAACTTTTATGGGTAAAAAATAAGTTTCCGACATCTAACTCTTTTTGGTCATTAGAAGCGTCAGGTTTAATCTAAAATCGAAATAGTCTTTTGTACTGAAAACGAAAATTTTATTTCTTGAAATAATTGCATTTTCTGGTTGGCCATTAAAAGTTGTCCCAGAAGAATGAGTCTGATGAAAAAATGTGGTTCAATAGCTGTACAAAAGGCGATCGAAGTTTCAACTTTGACCTCAATTTTCTCGAAAACTATCGATCAGAGAAATTGTTTAATAGCACTAATAAATTCAGTTTTTATGCCTCTACAAACGACGTAAGTCGTAATACTTTACATTGAAAAGTTTTTGCGTTACTTCTTTGAAAAAATTATGTTTTTAAAAATTATAAAACACTTTAGACAACAAGAAAGTGCTGTTAGCTACACAAAGAATTTTCTTTCGAGCTTGTTTCGAAACGGATTGCAACTAAGAAAGGTTTTAGGGTATAAAAACTGAGTCCAAATGTGCGCTTAAAAAATTTCTCCACCCAACAATCTTCGAGAAAATCGCGTTAAAAGTTAAAATTTCGATCGCCTTTTCTTCTATTATGGAATAAGATTTTCTTCATTGAACTCGTTTTCCTGGTTTACTTTTGAAGCCCAACCAGAAATGTACTTATTTTTTGGAAATAAAGTTTTCGTTTTCTGTGCGAAAGAAAAGATCGATTTTCAGTTAAATCTTCTGCGTTCTGTGACCGTAAGAGTTAGAGCCGTGAAACTAATTTTTCGTTTATAAAAAAGGCTGGCACACATTAATGTTCAATTGATTTTAACAATTTATTAACAGTTCGTCTAATTTTGGTCATTGGCCTTAAAACTTTGGGTCTCAATCTTTCGAGAACGGTATTACCTACAATCATCACTCTTTGCTCAATTATTAGATTTAAACATGAGCTCTAACATACGGAAATATCAGATCATTTAAACTCCTGTAAAAAAGTTATATCATTTCATTGCTTGAGTTCTCAAATCTTAATATTGCAAAGTGAAAGTGAAAGATTATTCAACAACAAACTTAACATTTGTTAGAAGAGTTTTCATTTTGCATAAATCAACTCAGATTTTCCGGCGTTTAGTCATTTCGTATTATATCTTATGTTAAATCTAATAATTGATCAAAGAATGATTATTGTTAATGATACCATTCTCGAAATATTTAGGCTTAGAGTTATTAGACCAATGGTCGAAATCAGACGAACTGTTGATAAATTATTACATTCGCTTGAAAATTAATGTGTGCCAACCTTTTTTATAAACGAAAAATTAGTTTCACGGCTCTAACTCTTACGGTCACAGAACGCAGAAGATACAACTGAAAATCGATCTTTTCCTCAGTACAGAAAATGATAGTTTTATTTGCAAAAAATAAGTACATTTTCTAGTTGGGCATCAAAAGTAAACCAGGAAAACGAGTTCAATGAAGAAAATCTTGTTCCATAATAGAAGAAAAGGCGATCGAAATTTCAACTTCGAACGCGATTTTCTCGAAGATTGTTGGGTGGAGAAATTTTTTAAGAGCACATATGGACTCAGTTTTTATGCCATTACACAGTCTTAATTCTCAACTCGAAAGCTAATGTTGCTGACAAAACTCCTTTAAATCTAAACGTTTAATTTGCATGAACCAATCTAGTATTTGCAGCTCAATATCGGTAAACCAGCTAGAGCTAAAATTTCTCCAGAAGTTTCAATGGTAACTTTAGAGGCTAGACATTGTTCACACAACATCTTTAGTTTACTCTTACTAATATTGCATATAATATCATATTTCAATGTTCATAAATCATTTTATTCTGATGATTTAGCATGAGAAAAAATTATTGAAATATCATTTATGATTATATTTCATAGTATGAAAATTTTTTTCATGATAAAGCTAACTTACCCCATATGCAATATTATTGTCTTGTCGTTTAGCTACCAGATAGGAAATATATGGAGTTTTAATAAGATGATAGTGCAATTGTTGGAGAACTCAGTTAGCTAGAATTTGTTCTAGCCACTGTCAATTGAAACGTATGAAATACAAATAATGTTTAATAACGTTTTATTCAATTTTTTAGTCTTTTCAGCTTTTTTGACACGCGCTTCACAGAATTTTAACACGTTAAACATGAATAAAGGATTCAAATTAGCTTATAAAGAATAATTGAAATTGATCTTTAATTGTATAATTTTCAATTCAAATATCAAAAATACAAATAGAAGCAATCATTGCTGCATTTTGGTAATCCATACCGATAATAGATTGCATCTAATTAATTAAAATGCATCCGGTAAAATTCCGGATCTGAATGTCGAGCCATGATGTCGTCAACCCGATTGATCGCCTGCAATTAAGAATTAAAAGATAATTGTAATAAAGAATAACAAAGATAATTAAACATAATGTTAAGAAAAAGCTTTGTACTTACCACAGCATATGGATGTTGTTTACATTTGCAAACCGGGGAAATTTTTTTTTTGATTTATTATGAATTTTCAGAAGATGATTTAAAAAAACCTTTTTACCCATACAGAAAACTTTTCTTGACATTATTGACGAAAACTGATGGTCAGAATATTTCAGGTAGATAAATTGTTCGAATTCACTGAAAAATAGAAAGATTGAAAGAGTTAGCTTGAAAGCTGATTTATGTGAAAATAAGCTAGCAGCGTGTAACTATGGCAACACTTTTTTCTAAAGCGCAAAATTCTATTTGTTTAGTATCCTCACGAATCTCTTCCATCTCAAGTTCCAGTTAATAGTTTCCGTTTTTTTTGAAAATGACTGAGTTCTGTTTTACAAACCACAATTTGTATGAAAAAACATGATTTACTATGGGATACTTTATCATACATTGCTAGCTCATATTCAGATGTAAAGTGTGTTGTTACTTTTCAGGAAATTTCACAAACCGACAGCAGGCAATTTGCACGTGGGTTATCAGGAAAATTGGACAGAATCGCCAAAGTATCACCTGAAAAAAGAACAAATGCAAGGAAAGCTTGGAAATGTGAAAAAGTGGCCAATCTACTAACCTGTTACAAAAGAACTGATTTCCCTGGATTTATTGAAAGATTCGATGTTGCACATGAGGATTTTTTCGTCACTGTTACCAAATGCGGGGATAAAACCATTGGAGTTATTAATTGCCACCAGACAAATTATGAAGAGTGCCCGACATGCAACTTTACCTAGTGACACTTTTTGCTTCAGTCATGCGGCTGCAAGCAAGTGGTGGCGATGCAAAAGGACGTAAATGGGACGCAGTTGATGGAATACTTTTAGCTGGAGATCTCAATTTGAAAAATATGTATTATGGGAAAACTCTAGACAGATCAAAACCACCACACGATCCTAAAAACAAAATACAACTTCAGTTAGTTATTTATTTTTACTGAGCGAATTGCGGTCAGTTGAATGGCAAGATACTTCTCGGGGCTACGAAATAGATTATCTATGTACGAGCCAAAATTTCAAGTATCTTTATGAAGTGAAAATAAAAATTCCTGATGATCAATCGAAGCGCTCTGATCATACACCTTATGGCGCGGTTTATTCGTTAGATGAGCCTCTCACTCCATGCAGCTTCGCAGCAGATACGAAAAACGAAAAGTGGGAGGAATTAATCATACATTTAACTCATAAAATTAATGCTGGTAAGCAAGTCGTGAAAGCAGTTACAACCCATCTAGACAGTTTGCTATAATTCAATAAACATCAATAATCATTTTGTTACTTTTCATTGTTAAGGACTATAGCCAAAAACTTTGACTTTTTAGTTAAGAATTGGGACTTTGTGGGTTTGTAGGGGCATAAAAACTGAGTCCATTTGTGAGATTAAAAATTTTTTATGATCAGTAGTTCTCGCTAAAATCGAATTCAAAGTTGAAACTTCGAACGCCTTTTGTACATTTGTGGAACCAGATTTTTTCATCAAAATCATTTTTCTGGTTCTACGTTGCATGGCAAACCAGAAAACGCACTTATTTCTGAAAATAAAGAATAAAAAATCATTTCTCTTAAAACAGCTCCATCGATGTCTTTAACTTCAATTTTACTTTCTGCTTTCTCTTTGGTTTCGTGGGAGAACATGGCTTTAATTACTTTTGATCTCATTGACAAGATAATTTTATGAGCTTTGACTTGCTTTTTATCTTTTCCTTCCAAAATTACGCGTGTTTTCTCAGCTCCGTTGGTCAAAAAATTAGATATATCACTAGCGATCGAGTGGCGAGCCAAAGCTTCCTCGGGATAGATTAGCTCAATATGCTCATTGGGAACCAATGAAGAAGTCACTTCTCCGAACACGGTGACTTCACAGAATATGCGAGGAGAATCTTCTGCTCCGAGTATGTTGTTATAAGGATGCGAGAAATCTTCCATAGGAGCCGTAAGTTCATAGCCGAAGCCTTTAAATCCAGCTGAAAATATCTTTGCGTTTGTCGACTCGCCAATGTACCTTGGAACACCTTCTGCATCTAGCACCGACATCTTATAGGCAGCTCTGGCTTGTCTTTTTTCTCCATCTTCACTTGACCTGTAAAATAAATGAAAGAAGAGATATTATAAGATAGATAATATTAGATAGATTAATCATTATTCAGAGAATTACTTACATAAAAAATAAAAGAATTTCAATATTATACTCATCAGAAATGTCCATAATTTTGTAAGAAAATTTCAGAACCCACTTGTCCTCTTTTAAGAGTGGCTACAATTGTTTAAATTGAAATTTGTTACAAACTCTAAGGTACTGATAACTCTAAATTTATCTACGTGAAATTTTGCCACACTGGTTGCGAGATCTTATCGAGCGACAGGCAGCGCAACCAAGACCTTGAGGGATCAAGTCCGGTTGGTTTGACATGTCAAATTGCTGCAGCACTATAATTTTGATTCATTATGAAAGCTTTTTGACCGCATGTGTTGATTTCCTCACCGCTTAATGAATGAATTAGAAAGAGAAAATTTTACAATTTATTATAAATGTTTATTAGGGGTATGCTGTTTTTGACATTTAAATGCTGTTGTACTGTAATTCAATTTATTTTTCAAATATCTTCATAAATTTAGTTTATTGCATAAATTGAAAACAGAAGCTTTGTTGATCATAGTTTACAATAGTGTCACTGCATCAAAAGTTAAAATATATATGAAATAAATTAACGAATTGATAATAATTAATAAATTGATGGTCTAAACTCATCATCTATGTCAATTTTCTTGGCCTCAAACAACTGATGGACATTTCATGACTCGACTTGATTTTCTTTTAGTAAACTTGCAAGTCCTCGATTCCAGTGATGATTGGTAAATGTTTTTTTAACTTCTCCAGTCTGCAAATTGGCTTTTGACAGTAATAACACACATTTGGGTAGCCCTTAACTCTCTGTAAGTGGGCCAAAACAAAGTCGCTTCTTCCCTTCACTTTACATTTTCTGTGTCCGTCTTTAAGTGGGCATTCAGGATAGCCGTAACAGTATCTGTCCTTTTTATCAATTCCGATGAATTCTTCCAGTTTGCTTTTCATTTCATTACGGGTTAATACTTCGTCCGGGTTGAGAATCTTGTAGTAAAAATATTTTTTTACACCACCATGTGTAACACGCCCAATTTCAATCTTATTTTCTTTAATTTCTCTATCACTGAGTTGGATTGGATCAAGGACTGCTGATTTAGAAGTCAACACCGGGGCTAACATCTTTATAGCTAAGCCGACATTATAAGTTAAGTTGGGCAAAAAACGCGAACTATGATTCTCATCATAATATTCTTTGAACATTGCAAAAGACTCTAAATTGTCCCATAGATTCACACCATCTAGATCGCACTTTACTATGGTAGTTTCCGCTATTCTTTCCTTTCCACCACCACCAAAGCTTGCTTGATTTTGATTTAACGATTCTTCGTCTTCGGGAACCTAATGAAAATGCAATAATTGAAATATTATAAACTAAATCTTATACGAAAGCAAACTTACCTTCTGAACCTTTTCGATAATTGTACCATTAGCTGCCGCATCCTTTCTTGGCCTACCTCTACCACGTTTAGTTTGTGGATTTGTATCACTACTTGCTGGTTGTTGTTCCTTTTCTTGAACCTTTTCGATGATACTATTAGCTGCCGCATCCTTTCTTGGTCTACCTCTACCACGTTTAGTTTGTGGATTTGTATCACTACTTGCTGGTTGTTGTTCCTTTTCTTGAACCTTTTCGATGATACTATTAGCTGCCGCATCCTTTCTTGGCCTACCTCTACCACGTTTAGTTTGTGGATTTGTATCACTACTTGCTGGTTGTTGTTCCTTTTCTTGAACCTTTTCGATGATACTATTAGCTGCCGCATCCTTTCTTGGCCTACCTCTACCACGTTTAGTTTGTGGATTTGTATCACTACTTGCTGGTTGTTGTTCCTTTTCTTGAACCTTTTCGATGATACTATTAGCTGCCGCATCCTTTCTTGGCCTACCTCTACCACGTTTAGTTTGTGGATTTGTATCACTACTTGCTGGTTGTTGTTCCTTTTCTTGAACCTTTTCGATGATACTATTAGCTGCCGCATCCTTTCTTGGCCTACCTCTACCACGTTTAGTTTGTGGATTTGTATCACTACTTGCTGGTTGTTGTTCCTTTTCTTGAACCTTTTCGATGATACTATTAGCTGCCGCATCCTTTCTTGGCCTACCTCTACCACGTTTAGTTTGTGGATTTGTATCACTACTTGCTGGTTGTTGTTCCTTTTCTTGAACCTTTTCGATGATACTATTAGCTGCAGCAACCTTACTAGTTGCTGATTGCGATTCTTTGTCTTCGGGAACCTAATGAAGAATGAAATAATTGAAATATTATAAACTAAATCTTTTACGAAAGCAAACTTACCTTCTGAACCTTTTCGATAATTGTACCATTAGCTGCAGCCTTTGATGGCCCCTAGGACGTTTAGTTTGTAGATTTGTATCACTACTTGCTGGTTGTTTTTCCTTTTCTTCAACCTCTTCGATGGTTGTATCATTAGCTGCAGCAACCTTTCTTGGCCTACCTCTACCACGTTTAGTCGGATTTGACATTTTCACTTTAAAAAATCACTTTTTTAAAATGTTGATTTCAAAACTATGATTGATGGAGAAAATATCATCTGATCTAGGTGTCGTCAGCTCTTCACAGCTGGTTCACTGTGGCGCCAAATTGGTTTTGCACAAAATCTTTTTAATTACTTGTGTATCGTTTTTTTATTTTTTTATTAAATATCAATATGGTCATTGAAACAAGAAGTAGATCTCTTAAAAGACATAAACCTGAGGATTCACCAATTAAAGCTTCAGTGATCAGAAAACGTTCTAATGTTCCAACTTCTATTAAAAAGAGATTCTCCCGGAACTTGTTGGATAAATTCAATGGATGTGATGATTCACCTCTCTCTCCTGAATCTGATGCCTACATGGATGTCTGCCTCACCCCGACACCAATAGTTAACACGATAGCTGAAGCTAAAAGACTCCTGTCGATAGGTGCTGTTGATGGTATTGTGGCTAGAGATAGGGAGATTAGTGAACTCTCTGGTTTTCTAGAAGAATGTATTATTGACAATAAATCTTCTACAATCTTTGTCTCTGGTCCTCCTGGAACTGGTAAATCGATGTCCGTAATGTCCATCGTATCAAAACTCTCTTGTCGATATATACTAACCATACTTCCATACAACTCAATGGACTTTAGAAAGGGCACAATACTTTCCAAGATTGCTAAAGATCTCGGAATTGAAGACTCCACTAGATATAAAGACAAAATAATTAATTCAATTGCGAACTACATTATTGCGTCTAAAAACATGGTAATTGTGATAATTGACGAAATGGACAAGCTGGGAACAGATTTGATTGATATTATATCGGATTTGGCCAAAGCGAAAAAATCAAAATTAATTTTTATCGGTATTGCTAATACCATCACGTCTTCAAGTCTAACAAAAATGTCTACCTTTGAAATGAATTGCGTTAAGAAGGTAGCTTTCCGACCTTATAGTAAAGATCAATTACTTGAAATCATCCAATCTAGACTCAGATACATTTCAGAAACTTGTGATATAATCTCGAAACCTGCACTAAGCCTGTGTGCTCTCAAAGTTTCATCATACAGTGGGGATGCCCGAAAAGCATTGGATATCTGTCGACAAGCTATTGAAATGGCTGAACGTGAAACTGCAGATGTAACAATATGGAATTACCAAGAATGACTTCAAGGATTTCTCCAAATAAGGACAAACCTCTAGTTGGACCAAGACACATCATGTCTATCTTGAACTTAGTGTTTGGGAGCAAATTATTTAAGAAAGAAAGTGTTGCGGATCTTACCCTTCATCAGCAAGTAATTCTATGCTGTATACTTTGCTATGGTAGACAGGAAAAGAGCAAAGAAATCGCTATCCCGATGCTGTACAGATTATTCGTGAAGGCCTGCGATAAATGTAAAATAACTTCAACTTTGATAAGCAATTCTGACTTTCTCTGTATATGTCAGATTCTCGAGTCTCTTGGTCTTGTAAGGATAAAGCAAGCTCGAGAAATGCGTTTAACCAAAATGCGTTTAACAAATGATTTCCTCGTAATTGTTGTTAGCATTGTCTCACGTTGTCTTTATATTCATTTTAGGTGCAATTGTTGATTGATCAATACAACTGCTCTATTTATAAAATAAATGTTCTCATAAATAATCATTGGGAAGTGTAGTGCATAATCTTGAGTGAAGTAATATCTGTATAATGAAATACATGCATTCAGTCATTTCTAAGACCACTAATACTAGACGGTTGGGCAAACAACCAAAAATATTGAATCTAAGTCTCAAGTTTTATACAAGATTTGGTATTGAATAACACATTTCCCAATTCCTTCCGTAGTTTAACAACCGTAGAGAATCCGTTTGTGTAATAATGAAAATGATGGTTGAGTTTATTAGCACCTAATCCACCTTCAAATATTTATGATATTAATCAAACTAAAATGAAATTAAGCATTTAAGTGAATTAAAGCCGAGCAAATCTAAATCTACATTAATCAGCATCTACAGCAATCTAAAATTTGAAACTTAAGCAAATTTTATTTCATTGAATCTCAAGAATATTTGGCCTCGTTGCAACACTTTGACCTGACAAACATTGAGATTGATTTGTTTTATTTCAATACAAACGCTTCATCATTTCGACAGTATCGAAATTACTCGAGCTTTTCAGACGATTTTCACAATGAATAACAAAAGCGTAATTTTGATCATCTTGGTTCATTGATATTGCCAAGACAGACCAAAGATGCTTGATAAGCAAAGTGCATCTCTATCCAAAGCGATGTGTCTGGATGATAGTACATTCCTTGTTATAATCATCTTACAATTACTTTATCCACTTTGTCTTCATCATCATCATCTTTCGTTGGTCTTTTATTCCTGTACATCTTCCTGGTATAACTGAGCCTTTCCTTCTTGGTCTATCCTGATGCACATAACAATTTATACTTTAATTTGTTTCCAAAGCCTCAAAGACTAAAGAGGCAAAATTTGATTACCATCCAAGCAGCCAAAAATCGAGCTTTGCAAAATCTAATAGATCTTAATCAAATCTCTTTCTTTTCTTCTGGTTATTCCTTGAGCAGTGATAAATCCAAATGAGTTTAAGGAAACAGTTAAGATGAAAGTAAAAGTTCTGAGCAAAATAGAAACATCAACATGTGAAAGTGAATTATGAAATTTATGAAGCATTCCTTGTATAATCAATGATAGACACAACGAACAGACAAAAGGTTGATAAAACAATTAACCCTATCAGTTTGGCTTAAGACAGGTTCGCGTTTTGCTGGAACGCCATTCAATCTTAATCAAACAGAGTAATCAGTGGCTATATTAAAACAGTATTTCAAACTATTTGCTTGTTTTAAACCTTTCTAACACAATTGCAGAGTTGATGAACGTTAATTGCTTTATCATCACTGCATCAATTATTCAGAATATATAATGAAATACAATATGAAATACAAAGCATTGCCTTTGTATCCTAAATTCATTATTCTGAGTAAATTAAGCCAACAAGAAACTAGAAAAAGGTAATAATGTATTAAGTAAAGATTTTGATGAGTCTTGGTAATGAACCAGATTGGCAAATTGACCTTTATTGAATCTGATTTAGGTTGAAAATGTTGCATTTGTTATGCTTGATTTTATCTGTAATGCTGTTTTAATGCAAGTTTCATCGAAAGCTGTCAACTTTTATTATAATATTATATTATTATAATAGATCCTAAAACTGGACTTCAATTTCATGTTCTTGGGTTTAGCTCTCAACTCGAAAAGCAAAAATCTCGAGAAATTATAGTCCCAAGATTGTGACAAAAGATGTGCAAAAAGCGTCAATAAAGTAATGTCTAAAACCCAAGATGAATGGCTTTCAAAATAGACGGAGCCTGCTGATTGTTTCAAGGAAGAGTTATTTTAATAGAGAATTCAGTTCAATGATGATCGTTTTGTTTTGAACCATCGCGCTTGAAGTCTTCCGATCAATAATCGAGAATAATCTTACCTGGAAATACCTGATGTAATGGTTGCATCAGACATCATTTCGATACAATTGTCACTTTATTCAAGTTCAGAATGTTTAACTGCAACAAGGAATGTTCACCTATCATGTAATTATAATTGGCATGGAAAGTGACAGAAAGAAAGGATTTCCTTTCGAGGTAAGGATTGCAACTAGGCAAGGTTTTTAGGGGTATAAAAATGAAGTTCATAAATGCTCTTTAATTTCTCCACCCAACAGTCTCCGAGAAAATCGCGTTACAAAGTTAAAATTTCGATCGCCTTTTCTTCTATTATGGAACAAGATTATCTTCATTGAACTCGTTTTCCTGGTTTACTTTTGAAGCCCAACCAGAAATGTATTTATTTTTTGCAAATAAAGTTTTCGTTTTCTGTGCGAAAGAAAAGATCGATTTTCAGTTAAATCTTCTGCGTTCTGTGACCGTAAGAGTTAGAGTAGTGAAACTAATTTTTCGTTTATAAAAAAGGCTGGCACACATTAATGTTCAATTGATTTTAACAATTTATCAACAGTTCGTCTGATTTTGGCCATTGGCCTTAAAACTTTGAGTCTAAATATTTCGAGCACGGTATTACCTACAATCATCACTCTTTAACCAACTATTCTTTTTAAACATGAGCTATAACATATGGAAATATAAGATCGTTGATTTTCGTCTCAGATTTTCAGGCATTCAGTCACATTATATAATACTTCATGTTTAAATCTAATAATTGATCAAAGAATGATGCTTCTAAGTGATACCATTCGCGAAATATTAAGGCTTAAAGTTTTAAGGCAAATGGCCAAAATCAGACGAACTGTTGATAAATTGTTAAAATCAATTGAACATTAATGTGTGCCAGCCTTTTTTATAAACGAAAAATTAGTTTCACGGCTCTAACTCTTACGGTCACAGAACGCAGAAGATACAACTGAAAATCGAACTTTTCTTTCTGACAGAAAACGAAAACTTTATTTCCAAAAAATAAGTGCATTTTCTTGTTGGGCTTCAAAAGTCAAACCAGGAAAACGAGTTCAATGAAAAATCTTATTCCATAATATAGCAAAAGGCGATCAAAGCTGTAACTTCGAACGTGATTTTCTCGACAAATGTGGGCCTGAGAAATTTTTTAAGAACATTAATGGACTCAGTTTACATTCCATTACAAACCCACAGTCTTAAATCTCAACTCGAAAGCGAAAGTTGCTTACAGCATTCCTTTAAAACTAAACGTTTAATTTACACGAATCAATTTATTCACCGCGAAATATCGATAAAAATCACAAATGATTTCCTAGCAATTGTTTTAATTTGTCTCATGTTGTTCGTGAATCAAATATGTAAAGAATTGTTGATTGAACAATCAATTTGAACTCGTCTATTTATAAAATAAATGTTGTCGCAAATAATCATTGGGAAGTATAGTGCATAATCTTGAGTGAACTAATATCTGAATATGAAATTCATACATTTAGGCCTTTCTAAGACCACACTGGACCATGCTGGACGGTTTGGCAAACAGAGCACTAATGGACTCAGTTCGCAATCTTCAACTCGAAAAGAAAATTTTTTTGCATAAACTTCTTTGTGAGCTGCAAAAATATTATACAAACTGGAAAAAATAACTGCTTATGGTGGAACAACTTGTAAATTTGCTTATTTGAGTCTTTTCAGGGAAATATATCCAATTGATGAAGATTGAGTAAACCGAGGGTTCAATAACCAAAGTTAAACAAACAAACAGTTACATTGCAGCTTTAGCTGGTTATTGATACTGTCTGTTTGTTTACAGTTTAATTGAAACAATATTTTGGTTACGCATTCAATTGACTGATGAAAACTGGTAGTGAATTCATTTGAATTATGTATTTAGCAGTATTTACAAGTTGATTTGTTATCCTTTTGTATCTTAGAACAGAAAATATAAATAGAAATCTTAATTGAAAACTCTTTTCATAAGGAGAGTTAGATTATTACCGGCTTTTTTCCACCTTCACCCAACTCCTTATTAAAGGCACTTTTTTCACCATATTTCATCACTACTGAAGCTTAGCTTTTAATAATCGAGAAGTTCTTACTGAATGTATATAAAAAAACGGTGGAAATACAGGGAAAGATGATGAGCCATTTGGTGGAAAAGGTCGATCCCTTAGATGACCGGCTGATATTAATTTTTATATTTCATTTCTTATCACAACTTGATAGACGGGTCAATAATTAGCTGTAAATTGTTTGATTTGTCTGTCTTTTACTAAATAGTTGTCTCCCTGTGTTTTATATGCAATTTACAGCAGATATAAAAGCATAATCACGCTAAACAATATTTAATTTTGGATGTCATATGTTTGTTATGACAGTCTGAGGGGATTTAAATTGAAGATTCTCGGTTGATAGAAAAAAAGAGTTTGATTTAAAGGATAAAAAGAAAATTAGAGGTTAATTTATTAAGGATGAGAAATTGAGTTATGTTGAAAGGTGGTATTGAAAATATAATACAGATCAATGTAGATACATGGGAATTATTAGTTTTCAGTGCAATGTTTTATATAAACGACTCACAAATTGAATTTTAGTGAGCCTTAGTGGATTTATCTCGGATTAAGCACAATAAGTTATTAGAATTGAGAAGTGGATAATAAAAAAGTCCAAATTAAAGATATTAAAAGATAGATTAAAATTATAAATATGAAAAAAAGAGATAGCGAAAGAAAACAAACGATATCGAAAACCTGACAATCATATGGATTTAAAACGCAATTGAAAAAGGCGGGCTACTTTGCAATTGGATAAAATGTAAGGGGCTGACATCTCTAGCTTAATTTGAATGATCCAAGTCAATCAAATCCAAATGTTATTAATTCTGTCTATCTGTTTTTTTAGTCTTTTAATTATTTTATTCTAAATTTGTGTATTGTTTATTAATTTAAGTGTATCAATAATATGCCAAGATCTGAAACAAATGAGAAAGCTACAGTCGATTGGGCTGCCACGGTGGATGTAAATTCAATCACTTGGGATCATATTTTGAAAGCATATCAACTAAGACTTAAATCATGTTCTGTTAAACCCAATTTTTGCAAGTAAGTTGATTAATCAATTTTGTATCAAAAAAATATTCAGCTTTATCCATACACTTTTATCTGAATTCTATTTTATATCTTTTTTCACAGGCGAAACTGCAACAATAACCCAAAATGTATAAGTGGTTTGACAGACAATCGTCCATCCATTAATAAGGAAGCCTCTAATATTAATTTAGAGGATGAAGAAAGGAGAGAACCGGGGTCCTTTGCTGGCTTAAAGAATCTTGGAGCTACTTGTTATGTTAATAGCCTTTTACAGGTACATCTACTTTATTTTACATCGAGATGATGACAATTTGACTCAGAGACGGCTTCATTACCAGTGTTCATATTTAGTTATTTTCCTAAAACAGATTTGAGCTATCTCAACTCAGGTCATTGCTAAGGCTCAATCTTAATACAAGCTTATTTTGGTATTTCAGAAATTGATTGGAATATCTGATAATTTCATCTCAATCTGTATCTGAAGCTTACATGGTTCCAAACTAAATCTACCGGAGTCCTAAAACCCTCTCTCTAACTCACAGTTTATGGTAGATTGTTGATACAAAGATGTTTTTATAAGCTTCGTATAATTAGCTTTTAGCATGTGATATATAGCAGTCTCAATTAGAATCATCTAAGAGTGAAATAATTACCTGATTTTAAGGATGTAATTCTACCTAGAACATCTTGACAACTCTGATGAGATTCATATTTTTCATACGATGCACTATTATTTGAACATGTAATTTTGTACCTCATTTGTCAAATTTACAATATTTATTATTTAATTTGATTCTCATCCAATTGTTTTTGTATCTTACAGATTTGGTATCACAATCCGTTTTTAAGGGAAGCCATCTACAAATGGAAACCAGAAGATGATGAAAAAGAAATATCTGCTCAATTGAATAGAGCAGTTTCACTTACTGATCTCGCCTCGGGTGTACAATTCAGTCCTGTTTCGCCCATTGGACAGTTACAGTTAATATTTGCCCGATTGCAATTTAGCGCCCGGCGTTATGTTGATCCAACCCAATTTATAAATAGCCTGCAACTTGATGTGTCACAGCAACAGGATGCCCAAGAATTTAGTAAACTTTTCTTAACCCTTCTTGAAGAAGATCTCTCCACTCAAAAGGACGTCAAAGTGAAAAATATTGTCCAAACCCAATGCTGCGGAGAATATGAATATGTCACAAGGTCTGTACTGGTCATAAATACAGTGTTGGACTTTTTGTTTAAATGAATCTAAGGAAAAACTTGGACATCATATTACAAAATTACAGAGAAATGCAGTGTAAAACTCTATTTCTACACTGGATACCATTTTTGAAACTTTTCTTGATTTCAGCTTCCATAATATCCTCAAGAATAGTTTATGAATTTAAATTTCTCCCCCTCACCTAATAAATTATATCTGAGCAATAATTGCTATCCATAAAATTTGATAAAATTCATACTTTCAAGAATTTAGCACGGCAATTATATCTTTTTCGAGCTGTTATGTGATAGTTTACTTTCATCCCTAGCTTTCCATTTTTCGCTTTCAGTCGCTTTCAGCTTTCCTTGAAATTTTCATTGAACATCAGTGTTCAACTGTATATTTATAAATACAGTAATTTATGTCAATTTAATTTCAATTCAATTCTTGCTTTAGCTAATGTTTTTTTCTCATTATCTCACAGATGTAGCAATTGCGGAACGGAAACCACCTCATCATCAAAGTTTTATGAACTAAGTCTTAACATAAAAGGACATAAAGATATTCATCAATGTCTAGATGAATTTTTTTCGGTAAATAGCTGGATTTTTAATTATTTGACTCAATCTTTCAACTTTAACGCTTACAAATCATCGTGCAATGGTTTTATATCAGACCAATCATCTAATCATCGATCATGGATCTTCTAATCATATCTTTCGTAAACAGTTCGCTTTGTCTTCCCTAAACAATCTCAATTTGACATGATTGAGTAACAGTATCAAATCAAATTTTTACTCAAGGAATCTGGTTGTCATTTCGTCTCATGCCAGATGATGAAGCTGACTAAGTTCATCTTTTTCAAACCTTATACGGATTTTTCAGCCTGTCGAAATAATGATGCCTTCATCATATTAGTTTATTGCTATTGAAATTTTAGTTTATGATGAAATGCAATCTTAAATTTTATTGTTCAACTATCATTGGTTATTCATAACCTTTCACTTCCGAAATCAGGATAATTCTACGTTGTTTTTAGTCTTAATTTCAAGCTTAGCTCAATCACATAATTTACAAAGACTGATTGGATGAATGTTTTTCAACTTTTAATTTCCTTTTTGTTAATTGTTAAGGTTGAATGAAATGAACCATTATTTGGAATAGTTAATCTAACAGTGTGCAAGTCGGTATAACATGTTTTCTGTTTTTTTTATAATTTCCACCATTTTACATTCAAATCTTTTTTTGTTTCATTTGAGCAAAATTTCACGTTCTAATGAGTCTTTCGTTTGAATTTCATCCAGTAAAAGGTTAATAATTATTTGCTGTAATGGTTTATCATCCTCTAAATGTCAGTGTTAATCTTTCGCACTCAACAACCGATTAATTGTAAATTTCAATTGCAATCTGATCATAATTGCTCAATCTTGCAGCTTAACTTTTAACAGAAATGCATCTTGTCATGTTTGAAATTGTCGCTCAAGTTCTAGTTTAGTTTGATTAATTAACTTCAAAGTTGCCAAAATTTTGAAACAATCTATCACAAATTTCTGATGATTTATATGCTATTAGCTCCATAGTTGATAACAAAAAATTAAACCTTGATTAACCTGAAAAGTTCATTTTGAAGTTGAAACATTACTGAAAATTTGATTGATAAAATTTCCACTTGTAATCCAAACCATGACAATCAGCAAACATTTGTGTTATTGCTTTGATTACAACTGAATACAGTATTTACTTACTTTATTTGCAAAATAACATCCAAATAGTCACAATTTAATCAAGATTTTTGTCCACTCTTTTGCAGAAAAATTAAATTGAACGAGTCAACATTTAGCCGATTCAGCAATTAAGGACAGATTTTATTCAGTAGTCCTTGATATAATTTTCATCCTCATACATACGTATGTATCTATTTGATCAGTCATCTTCAATAATCAGGATGAACAAAATCATGGAAAGAAGAAGAAGCAAAAAAATTAAGAAACACTTAACCTAAAGAAATCAACTAATTCACATTTTGGATAATGGTTGCTAGGCACTTTACACAAGGAATTAGGAGGTTAATCAAGGAGACAGATTCAGTGAAGATTACAAGAGAAGCCTGAAGAATTCAATATCAGATTTAATCATGCCCTTAAGGTAATCAAGGAAGAAGGATGATCTTCTTCAACTGTAAATGACACCTTATTTTGATGAATCTTTTCGCCTTATTGCACCATTTCAGTCTCTCAGCTGCTATCGACATTGCAAATCGTTGTATCCACCTAAACGCATCATTTTGATTCAATTTGACTCTTTGCCTCTCTATGTCAATTGCTTAACCCTTTCATTTCTAGTCTATCATCGATTTGGTCATCATCAGTTTCATCAAACATCATCATAGTCCTAATCAAATTCGTAATCAAACTCATAATCATCAGTACAATCCGTTTTCAGTAAACAACTCGTTACTCTGACTCTTTTTCAATTCAATTTACAAGAAATTCCGGTTAATTTCATCACTTTATTAGACAGTTATTAAATTAAAAATTGATACAAATCAAACCTCCAGTTTAAACACATTTTAATCATTTATTTTGATAACTTTCGCCCATTTTGCTTTACGATTATTTTCAACTTATCAATTTTTCTTACGTTAATATCAGACTTTGATTAGTTTCAATCCATCAATAATTATAAAGATTTAATTTGAAAATTTTTACTATCATTGAAGACTTTTATCGACCATGATCAATCTTTAAATTACCAGAATTACTTGATCATCTCTTATTAACATTATTTTACCATTTTATAATCACATTTAAAATCTGGTTAAATTTCGATACTCATAATTAATAAATCCCATAATTTAAATACAGTTAGAAAATATTAAACATCTTCTATTTTTTGCTTTTCCTCTCCTTTCTAAAATCAATTACTCAAAGCAAATATACCTTAATCTGTTGACCAAATGTAATTCCTATTCTGTATTCCATCTCTATTCATTATTATCGTCATTCTTAATCATCTTGATTCATCATAAATTAACGAAAGATGATTATCTAGTTACAACAAACCGTTGAATAGTAGATGGATCATCTTATAATTACTTTGATATCACCTTATCCTTGCCACTGAATACATAATAAGGTGCTCAGTATACCAAACAACTTTGAATTGTAATAACTTTCCTAACTCAAGTCTAACTGTATATACTTTATTAACAGCAGGACAACTTAAAATTTAACCAAAACCTTGTTTGGTTAACGTATTAGATAGTCAACAAAGTTGTTGATTGCAATGCAAAGTGAGTAAAAATTAACGTCAAATGCAATTGAAAATGCACATGTAAAAAAAGCTTCACAAATGCAACATGCTGAGTTAAACTAACGACTTAACTAACAAACTGATTACAATTATTTTTGATTTGAAAAGCAAAAACAAATGCAAAAATGTCTCCTCCTAACAATTTAGGTTAAAGTGAAGCTTCATCATTTAAAGTTATCAAAATGAACCAATTAATCCATTGATTTAGATCTAAATCATTAACCAAATTGATTGGGTTTTCATTGGTAAACAATGTTACCTTGAAACAGAAACAATTAGCATTTTTCAACGTTTACATCTAATGACCATTTAAAACACAAAAATCAAAGGTCATCATCATCATCATCTTGATCATTTATATGCATGAATCTTGCCCCTTCAATCTGAATCGTGGGAATCTGGTAAACAATAGAATCGTCGATGAACATTGTTCTTGAAGGTTAGATCAGTGGGAAGAAGGGCCAATGAAGATAATAAGGAATAGTGATGGAGATGAAGATGATGATAAATTTGAGGAAAGTAAAGATTAAAAAGTTTCACATTCTATGATGATTTGTTCCAGATATGACCATGTTTCTTGTTTTTTCACCATCAAATCATCTTTTCTGATTACATTTAATTTATTGAATTATTGTACCGATTAAATGTCCACCCAATCTCATGATTATACTCAGATTGATGTCTTTAAATGTACCATTGTTACTATCAGCTTTTTCATTTCATTTCGTCTCATATTATTGTTACTTCATCTTAATTCATTTTTTGTTCAATTATCATTCTCAATCACAAACTTTTCATTTAACACTTGTTTTTTCTCCATTCACCTTCTCCTGATGAAATTTCATTGCTTTTATGATTATCTTCATGAAAAGGTGAAGAGACGAAACAAGTGAGTAAAAAATTATGATTCAGTTGTTGGTTTAATTTTTTTTCTTCGTCACCTTTTTTGATAATAATAATAATAATATGTTTTTCAGGTTCGCAAATCATTAATGAAAGATGTGTTTATATCATCTAACTTTAGATTACAGTTGAATTGAGTCAATTATATAAAATCAATTGACGATTAATAAATTGTCAACTGATAATCATAGTTATGATGTATGTTATGTGTCAGTGTGATGTGAGAGTCTAAAATATATTTTAGGTGAAAAAAAGGATTTTCAGTCAAAAGTGAGATTCAGTTGAATGAAGTTGCACTGAAATTTCATTCAAAACTTTCTCAATCTAAATTATTTCTTTTTTCAATCAACAATTTAATAATAAAATGAACTCAATGAATGACACTTTCACAATCTAATGGTCAACATCTTATTATCACCATTATTTCATTATAATTGATATTAAATCTTCTCATTTCTGTTTTGCTCAATCATTTTGGAACCAACTTTTTCATTCCAAATTTGTAGAACTCATTTTTGCTCATTTGATTGTAATCATTGTACTGATTAATTGCTGCCCTTTCTCTCTCTCTCTTTCCTTTTGCTGGTTAAATTTAATTGCACAAATCAAGCAACAGGCAAAAAAAGTCTCATTACCTTTTCTCAATAACCAGATCAGGTCAACATAATCTTATACAATACAGAATCTTATTTAATCATCTTCTTAATTTCTGTAAACATTTTAACTTTTTCCAGTAAACCCAGCAATCAACAGTAATTCACTTGCATTATTTTGCTTGTTGATAAACTTGAATGTTTTTGGCAACTCAATTTTAAAGCGCAACTCTTTTCAACAATTTAACAACATCAAACTTGATAGTAAACAGATTATCATTGAATTAAAAGCTTTCATTCAAATGGTTCGATGGCCATTCAAAACTGTTATTTTTTATTCATTTCTTGACCAAAACATGTCAACTGGCCAAAGAGTATTAATATCAAAATGTTAGTAACATATTTTGAAATGAATTCATCACAAATTGGTTAAAACCTGATCAATGATTTAAGACTTTAATTCGTTCTGCAAAAAAGGAATAAATCTCTGGTTATTCTGATTCTTTTTTAATACTTGCCTTTCCAGTACGATGATGAATCTCATGATGATTGTAGTTATTTTTGAGAAAATTTTTCGTCTGAAATGAAAAATCAAGAAACCGTTCTGTTTTATTTCGTCACTCTTTTCTTGGCTAACATTAATTTATTGTTTCTCTTTCTTTTCTTTCTTTTCTTTCTGCCTTTCAATTTTTCTTCTTTCATCTTTTTTCACCATTTATACCTTAAAGCCTGAAATCTTGGAAGGAAGTAACCAATACTATTGTAATACCTGTGAAAGCAAGCAGAACGTGATCAGAACCATTAGGCTGCGAAAATGTCCGCCTTACCTCAATCTTCAACTTCTCCGGTTTATCTATGATCGTCAGAAAAACTGTAGACGGAAGCTCAATTCATCAATTAATTTTCCTCTTACCCTGGACATGAGAAAATATTTTCAAGAAACTGTAACTGGTTGCACAGAGTACCATTTATGCGCCGTTCTGGTTCATAGAGGACAGTCAGCACACTCAGGTCATTATATGACTCACATAAAAGATCGAGAAACTGGTGATTGGTATAAATTTGATGATGAATTTGTTGAGAAAACTGAAGGAAATCTAATTGAACTATGTGCAGATGGATCAAAGGAAACCTCGACAGTCATAGCAACAACAACAACGATAACAACCACGTCATCTTCATCATCCTCTTCATCGTCTCCTTCATCATCGTCAACAACCTTAGTATCATCAGCAACATCATCAAGTTTACCCTCCATAGGAACTCCTTTAGTTGAAATTTCATCAAATTTACTCTCACCATCCACATCATCCTCATCTCAGTCCTTATCAACACCAACTGTTACAATAGCACCAGAACCAGCACCAAATGAAGTAGTAACAACAACAACTACGGCAACTACAACAACTACAACAACTTCAAGCAAATCAACGGATAAAGAAATATCAAAATTCAGTAAAGGCTCATCTGTGCCGTACATGTTGGTTTATAAAAACGCAGTACTTGATGATAAAAGTGAGCAGAAATCTCTTTCTTCTTCAATAGTTTAATCATGATAACTTAATCATTATCGTTAATTCGGGCAGATTTGCGCAAATTTTTCAAACTTTCTTCTTGTTTTGGGTTGAGAATCATTTGAAAGTGAGAAACAGAAAAAAAGGAAAAGCTTTTTCTCTTCAAGTCTAATTTTTAATTTGATGCAATTCAATTTACTAAACTATTTAATTCACAAAAATTGGATAACTGATTGACAATTATTGTTGTGAATATCAAAACTTGCTTTCATAGACTTGTAGTGAAATTAAAAAAATCTCATTTCAACTCAGCAAATCCAGGCAAGATGATAGATTTTTGAAAAAAAAACTAATTTTATCAGACTTTTACCTGTTACAATCAATTTTGTTTTCGCACAATTTCATACGATATAAAAAAAGTGTCAAAAAGGAGAATCAATTTTACATTATTAACAGCTTTACATAGATCGATGAATATGCTAATTTACACTTCCCTAATTTATCTTACATCATGATCTTTAAGAATTATCCATCATATTGATCCACAAAGAAGAGATTATTAGCAAGATGACGATGAAAGGGATAGTAGATGAAGAAAGAAAGATGAAAGACAGACTTGTTAACAAGAAAGAAATGGATTATAACATTTTTCCCTTTCCAGTGCGATCTTCAAAAGATCAGGTTATCACATTATTTTGACAGTTTATTAGGAACCTCCTAGAGACTTATTTAGTCATGAAATTAGTCAAGAATCTGTTTTGAACAACTTTTTTTGCTAACACCAGAAATCAGTTGAATAGTGATAATATTGCTGATTATAATAATATAAAGTGAAAAAAGTCTTCTTCTCTTTGCATAAAACAAAAAGTAAACATTGATAATGTTTAAATGCAAATCAATTTTGAGTGCAAAAAAACATTGATTAAAGGCAATCCTCTGTCAAACTAACAATACATTCGTATTTTTATTGCAATAGCTGATCAGATTAACCAAATCTTGTAACCTTTTAATAACCTTTCCATGAACTTTGTCCACAAATGCTGCAATAATAATTTGAAACAGAGAGGTTATTCAAAGGTAATGAATATGGTAAATGGTACATGAAACTAATCGTTGTAAAATACCTTTCATCAACTATTGAATAAAAACTCAGAATCAATCAGTTTTGTTGCTAATAATAATATTATTAGCATTGAGTTTTACCATTATTGTAACCATTATTATTATCATTATACTTAATAAGTGTACGCCCGATTCCCACAGCTACTTAAAGATTTACCATAACACTCAGGGCAAATTGATATTAAAGGCTGAATCATATTTAAGATTCCCGGAAGAAACAGGGTAACCCTCCTTCTGAGACCTTCATCATCATCTGATGAAGATAAAGAACCTTGAATAACAAAATTTACCCAATAAGTTATCTACTTAGGAGGTCTGCGCCTTCACAACTTTCTCTACATTATCTTCTCTCCATCATCTTAATCATTCTCATCCTGATCGTCTCCATCTGCATCTCAATACCTAAGCTTAACCATTTTTTTCCAACTCAATTCAATGTTGAACTAATTATCTTTTTTTACCTAGCCTAGGTTTGTGTTAAATTACTTGAGTTTAATCAGGTTGACAATTAGTGCAAAATTATTTTTTCAAGATTACATTCCCAGTTTACCTTATATCTCTTGTCTTAAGGTATCTTAACCCAATCCTTATCCAATCTTAACTCATTGATTCATTCTTAATCTATTCTTGAATCATTCACAATTTGTTTTCAGTTGAACCATAATAATATTACTGTTAAATGTAAACAAAAAGTTATTTCACCCTGAAAATGATTATTCAATGATATTTTTCTCAGTAAATAATATGCTTACGATTAAAGGTTATCCAAGTTTCCCTTAAATCTCTTCTTTCACCACTTTTCAAACCTTTTTTTGTATATCAAAGGTTTATCATCATTAAACAGTAGCCAGCAGTTTTTTATCATTTCAACACTATAAATATGTTTTTCCAACTCGTCATCAACATCCTTCAGTCACTCAAAGATTGAAAGTGAGATTCAGAAGTTATCCTTTAAAGTCAATTTATCTTCATAAAAGTGAAATAATAAAAAAATGACAAACAAGTTGTTTCTTTCATTGTGACACTTTTTTGCGCTCAATCAATCCAATAACTGTTGACTCTCTGTGCAAATGTAGTCTTGTACAAAATACACTTTTCATTCATGATGATCAATCGATTACTGCACCTAAATCATCCTTCATCTTCCTCACCTTTCATCTCCCCAATCCTTTATCTCCAGTCATTCAGGTCCATTCAACCCTAATTACTAAATTTGTAACTCAATCAAACTCTCTAACTTTCCACCTGACCTGTGCAAACAAAAATGTCAACTCTCAACAGCGACTAAGCATTTTGACCTTAAAGTCAATTCAAATCGCTTATTGTAAATTGTATAGCAATAAATTTATAACTGAAGAGATCTTTAGATTAATAAAAAGTTCTTGGGTACTTTAATCAACTCGAAAATTTCCTGGCTTCAATTGTTAGTCTGCCTGTTGAATTTTAATTATCAGCCTTTTAAAAAATAACAAAATTGAAAGATTTACAATTTCTTAACTGTTAATGTCTTATTGATGTTAATGATGCTATCATTATCATTGTTAAACATTTGTAAAGACATCATTTCAGTCACAATAATGTTGATCCTTGTTGAATGATATCTCATATTTTTGATATTTTAACCATTTAAATAGCAACAATGACAATTTTCAATGAGTTTAAAACTTTCATCTCCATCATTAGCTTCATCTTTTTGTTATTTCACAAAAAACTCACCATTTTAAACACTCATTGTAACTTTAAGTAAAAGTGAAAATTATTTTTTGGCCTTTATTCAACAAGACTAACCTAATATTATTTCAAAATCCATCATCACTTTCAGGGAGAAAAAGATTCAGAAAAAATATACTTAGCCAACTGATAATTACCTTCTCTTTTGTTGTTCTGGTCTTATCTAAAGTTTCATCAATTCTGATTGAAAAATTACATTTGAAACGGTGTTCACTTGATAAATACGATAAACTCAAATTCCTATTTAAATTCACCATTCATGTAACAGTAAGCAAATATCACCATCAATTAATCAGTTAACCTTGTTAGTGTGAAAAATATCTCTAATGAATGCTTATGATTTGAATAAAAACAATTTTCATAACTTGAAATTTGCTATTTTGTTTGTTCAATGGCAAAATAATGATTATGTTAATGGTTCAAATAAGTGTAAATTTAAGTGTATGCAATTTGTTTACTATTGAAAAATTAATTTTAATTCTTTTTCTGTTCACAGAATTACCTTCAGATAGTTCAGTTCAATGGGATATTCCGGAATATTTACAAACCATTGTTGTGGAAGAAAATAGTATATTTGAAGACCACCTCGAAATCAAAAGGAAGGAAAGGGTAGGTTTCGATTACCTTGATTATCTGGTTATTTATCAATGAGTTTCATTCATTGCAACATGATTAGATGTTGTTGATGGTGATGTTGGCCTAAAGACTGCGATCAAGTTATTATTATCAAAGCAAAGACAAGCGATCAACTAACAAGAAGAAGGCAAAAAATTCAAATCCTGAAAAGATTGAAACAAACTGCAAACACACAATGAAAAGCTAAATGCAACGCAAAAAAATAGTTACTTTGAATTACATTTTTAAGACTGGATTTTGTTAAGACATAATTACATTCATATTGAAGGCCACACACTGATAATAATGCTAACCAATGACCAGAATGTTGATGATGAAAATGATGATGATAACCTTTTTGATGAAACATTCAAATATTACAACCATCAATATATTTTTCTGTTGTTCATCTTTCAGTTTCACTCTGTCAATTTTTCCTCCTTCATCTCTCATATTCATCATCCAGATGCACTTTTTGTATAGCTTGTTACTTTCCCTGATAACTATCATCACCATCCTCGTCATCAACATGGTCATCATGACTATCTAAAGACTAGATCTTTACAATCATCACCCATTCTGTCTCTTTTGATACATTATTTTATTGATAAACTTTTTTTCGCCACTCAACATTCTTACCATTTTTTCATCCTCCTCATCACCACTAATCTATCATCTAATTGTTATCATTTACCTTTCTCTTTCAGGAACAACGGTTAGCAATGAACAGGGAAAAACAAGAGGAAATGTTATCTATTTACAAAAAACTGATTATTAAAGATGAACCATTTGAATGTATAAACAAGAATTGGCTTCAAGACTGGTCAAATAGTGATTCAAAAAGTACCTCAGGCAAGTCTCCACCTTCCTCATTATATCTATCATCATCTCCATCATCATTTCCATCATCATTTTTATTCTTCTTCATTATCAATCCACTTTTTTTTGGTTAACTACGCTTGTTTGTTTCTCCCATATTTTTTCACTATTTACATAGCTTTGCATTTCTTTAACCATTCACAACACACTTTCTCTGTCTCCTTTCCTCATCATCACTTTTTTTCTTCTTACCTTTTTTTCTTATTCATCTATTTTGTTTTTCCCTTTTCCATCATCATCATCATCTTTTTTCTTCATCTTTCGCCCTCTGCTCACGCTTAATTACCCCTTGAAGGAGCCTTAGCTGTTTGTAACAAAATTGCAAACATATTCACAAAATGTGCATAAAAAAAGCAAAGTCACAAGCCTCAGGTAAACTCTACAGTAAACTTTACCTTTCACTTTTACTCATTCATACATGATCCATCTTACAGGGTCAGTCTTGCAAAATTAGGCACAAAAAAAGCGATTAACAGTCAAATTTACAATTGTCAATGTTTGCACCAATAAATTGCATTAGTTAAAGAGTAGCAATATTATCATTAACAAGCAAAAACACACACACATTTGTTCCCATTGACATTAATCGTTAACATTCACTAACTTACCCAGTCTCTGAAGATGATAATATTGAATTTCATTGCTTTTTCTTCAACCTTCTTAATATTCAACTTTATTCCAAGCTATTCAGATATATAAATATAAAAAAATAATTTCAATGATTGAAACAAATAAATATCTTAACTTTCAGTACGAGGTAATAACTTGTATTCAAGGGATTACACCTTTTCCATCATCATTTACTTTTTCCTTCATTTCTTCCTCCTTCTCAAGAGATGGTGAAAAGATACGAAAGAAGATACATTTTGCCTCTGATACTCTTGCTAATGGCATTTTGATGAGCCATCTCATAAGAAAATTTTTCAAACTCATCATCATCATTGCCATCCTCATCCTTATCATCTCTTCCCCTTTTCTGCTTCCATTGATACTTTTTAGTTACCAAATAATAGATGAAAATTTTTCTTAATCTCTTTTGTTGAAAGTCAAGTTACAGAGAAGAAGAAGAAGAAGAAGAAGACAAACTTGAATGAAAACATTTCCTTCCTTTGGTCAACAGTATCGATGACCAAAGACATTAACACACAACTGTCCACTCAATTGCTAATCCATTTAACTTTGAACAGTTTGAACACGATCAACAAATCAATTCAGTTCAAGTATCTTTATTCCATTATTATATAATTGGGTTTACAGACAAAGTTAAATCGTTTACCAATGTTAAATGGTTAACTAATTTAATTTTATTGTCATTACAAGTATTTAAATAATCATTTTTCAATGGTTACATTAAAAACAAATATAATTTTCATTAATAACATTGAGATTTGTTTTTCCCTCCTTTACAAGTAAATCCAGCAAATCCACAAAAATAATTTCCATCTTTCCGTTTTATCCTCATCTTTACCCGTTTTTAAGTATCAATACGATTATACACTTTTCCTGCTCTTTTTTATAATCATCTTCTCATCACTCTTTTTTATGTTCACTTTGCTGTTCATCATCACCACATCATCCCTTTCAAATTGAACATCATCTTATCATCCCGCGGGTCAAACCTGTAATCTTTCCCTCTCTTCATTGTGTATTATCTTGTCTATGTAAATACTATTTTGTGTACCATGTTGATGACTCTTTGTGATGAGGATAGACAATGGATGAAGCAGAAAAAAATGAACAAGAAGATGAACAAAAAAAAACAATCTTCTTCATCATCCCTGGTGAATTATAGATTTTAAATTATGGCGACACTTAATTTCTTTGAACATCAATTTTCTTCTCACTTATCACAACTTAGTTCAGTATTTTTCAAGACACGAATCTCTCATTTGTGGCTGTATTCATGATGATACCTAAATCATCTTTCTCATCATCCATTTCCCTGTAACTCCTTATTCATCATCATTTTCTTACCCCAAAAACCCTTTTTTTCTCGTTTCACCCAAAAATGACTTTGTCTCTCTTTCCCTTCTTCTTCCCTGTTTTTCATCACTTCTTTTTACATCTTTTTCAATCTTCTCCAATCATCTTTCTCATCCATCATTCAGATCCCTGTGAACCTTGTTTTGATCAACTAGTTGAAAAGGAAATGGATAAAATGTTAAATTACAAAGATGCTAAAATCTATGTAAGAAAGATTCAGAAAAAAACAGATGACCAACAAGAACCTGATGTCGATGATGATAGCTGTGATTCATCATTCCTCGGTGTAAGTAATCAACCAAATTCAATTAAACCCAATTGTAACCTAAAAGGTTACAATACAGACAATGAGAAACTCAATCATTTAAACCAACCATTAAAACATATTAACATAATCTAATTAAAAGGTGAAGACTAACTTGAAACCTTTAAGCCTAATAACACCTTAAATTTTCACTTCAATTTGCATTCATTGACATTGTAAATGCAAAATGGTTTGAAACAAACCTTTTAATTTTGTTACTCCTTTCCCTTCTTAATTTAATATTTAAAAAAGCTGTCGGAAGTTGAACAAACTGATTACACCTGTCTGTACCTTAAAAAATGAAGAACTAAAAGCATATTAAAATGTCTAATTTCATTACCATTATTATGGTTATTATTTATGTTTTTTCATCATTTTCAGACAACTCGTAAAAAGATGAAAAGTCAGCCTGGATGTGAATCTCAGTCTATTCAAAGTCTTTCTGCTCAAGGTAAAGCCCCTAGGCGAAGCTCAAGGATAAGAAAATATCGAGATGAACGTGAATTTACCGTCTCTTCAATGCAAACCTTACTTTCACTTAAAATTGAGGTAATACCGTTTAATCAAATTAATTTAACAATTAACCTTTGCTTTTTTGTGGTCAACCGATTATACTAAACACAAAGCCTCTAACAATACAGTAAACATGCTATTATCACCTAATGTTAAACTAATTATGTTAACCTTTTTTGCCTCAAATTTCATTTGTTAACATTTCATTTCATTTATAAATGTATAATGTATTCAATTAGGTTTACTGAATAGTAACATGATAATATCTCATGGTGATATCAAGAATGATTACTCAAACTGAATCTCAACCTTTCTCAATGTTTTAATTCAATTGAAAAATGGTCTTTCCCTTTTTTCATCATTCATCCCAACATCATTTATTATCATCACCTAATGGATGTTGTATTTTGATTGATACACACTTAAACATGTTATATTAGCTTTTGTAGCTCCTTCACTTTTCACACCTTATAATGTTTCAAATATCCAGTTCTTGTTTCATCTTCATCTTTCCTCTTATCATCAGCATCATCATCATCCGTGTGTCCACAATTTTTGTGACTTTTTTTCAGATATTATCAAGATACAAATAAAAATGGAAACATAGACAGGACAAGAAGGATGATGATGATAATATTGAAATGTTGAGCATCCTTCATCGTTAATGAACTACTTCTTGAATTAGGTATGAGTAAGAAACTGTTATTTCACTTGTTATTAATCTCATTTTATGGTTAATTATCTTGATTAACCATTTGGTTAAGGAAGTTAAATAATCAAGTGAATATGAAAAAAAAGAATCATAAAATGTACCAAAAATTGTAAGAGTGTTGTAAGTTTTCATTTCTCCCTCGACTTTATCTTCATTTATCACAATTTCCTTGTCATCATCTTCATCTTCCCACCCACTTGTGGCACCCATTTCGGGTTTAAAATTATGTTGGACAAGATGATTAAGATAATGATGATCCAATCACAATAACATCTTCAAACTTTCAATCAACTGAAAAGAAAGTTAATTCAATTTATAGTTGAAATATCTGATTCCAATCAAATCAATGTTTAAATCATAGCTAAACGGCTTCAGGTTTATGTTTGGACAATTAAATATTGTCATTGATTCCAGTCTTCTTCATTAATTGCTTTTATTTAAATCATTTTGATTTGAAAAAAACCTTTAACTCTAAATTTATAGTTTTAGCATTGAGTTTGAATATTAATCAGATTAATAACTGGTGATGTAATTTAAATGAAGTTTAGTTATTGTGATTAAATGAACTGATTCACAAGACAAATGTGAAAGTTATTGGAAAAGTTTGCTTCTTTTTTATTTATTTCATGAAATCAAGTTTTATTTAATATTACAATGAAATTAAGGCTGAAATTTTCCGATTGAATTTTGTGTGAATTTTATCTCGATTGATTGGGAAAAGTTTCGTTTCAATTGTTCAGGTTAAGAATCGAAGGTAAACAAAGGTCAAATTAAAAGGTATTGTTTACCTTTTGAAATCGTTTAATTGTTTGTTACCGTTAATTATTGATCAGTTTGGTTATTTGTTTGTTTTTGCCATTTAAACTTGATGATAGTAAAGTTTGTGATGAAAATTGTTTCATTTGATTCACTGATGAAACCCAAATTTCAGATCAATGATCACAATCAACATCAAAATGAACCTGATCACCATCATCACTGTGATTGCAACTCTCAACAATTAAAACAATCATGCTCTTGATTGTACAAGTTGATTAACCTTTGATTGTTTTATTTTGTTCACTTAATTGCAATTGGAATCCCATCAAAACTTAACTATCAAACAGTTTAAAAATGTTTCCATTTTGATTGACTGTTTTTGTCTCTTTTCATAAGAATCACTTTCACAAAAGGCTTTTCAAATGAGACAACATTTTTGAATGTAACAATTAACAGGCAATACGAATCATCAAATCAAATAAAAGCCAACAATAATTTTAAACTCGCGTTAATCAATTGTCTCAGCCATTTGAAGAAGATGAAAAAAAGACTTTCACTAATCAATTTTTCAATCCTTTCCATCTGTTTCAGATTATGCATGAGTTTAAGGTTGCTCCTTTTGATCAGGAATTATTTCTTGATGAAGTGCCTTTACAAGGAAATGAACGGACTCTCGGTGAACTCAAAGTGGTTCCTAGTTGCCTAATTTATTTAAAGGTAAGCCATAAAATAATGTTGACTTGAAAATGATGAGCTAAATGAAGTAAACATTTTGCAAAACCTCATAAAACCAATGAACCACTTTACATAATAACAACAGCTATTTTCAACCAAATAAATGTTTTCATGTAATTATCAACTTGTTCAATCAATCAAAAAGATATCAATAGTTTCATTGTTTCACACTGAAGTAACAATAGCAGTTGAATTTTGTAAATCAAATGAAATGAAAACTTGACGAAGACCCAAAAAAACCAATGAATCGCAATAGTGAATGAAATTTTCTGGGAAACATTTTTTTTGTCTTTTCTCTAACCTCACCTTTATGGTCAATCTTAACCTGTCAACCCTTTTAATCATTACCTTTGCATCATCAATTGACTTGATCAAAGCACTAGCAGATAATAATAACATATGGTTATGTAACAAAACACGCATCTGTCTTCCTATCATAACCTTTTTACCTTGCCCTTCACCTTAACGCTTTCATCTTCTTACATTTGATTTAATTTTTTGCCGAGAAAAGCATTTGAAAGCATTTTTTATATTATGTTTATTCATATAGGTTTCATTCATTCTTACCTTTCTCTTGCTACCTTTTACCTGTAAACCTGAAACTTTCACTTTAAACAGTTTCTTTTATGGCAACTTGCAACCCTTCCAGGGTTACCCTTCACCCTTCACCTTCCGTTGCACCCATAACAACCCTCAACTTTTAACCTTACCCTTACCCTTACCTTTAAACTTGAGTTACTAATGACTACCAGCATCTTACCTTAACCTTGAAATGCTTTTTTATTACCTTTTTTCATCTTTCATCAAAATGATATTTCACTGACTTGATCATAAAAAAATTTCCTAGAAAAAATACTATTCTTAACCCTTTCACACACTTACTCACAGTTTTACACGTTGAGTAAAGTTTTAATACCTTATGTACTGGTTACCTGTAAACATGAAATAAAATCTCACGGACTTTACTTCAGGCAACTAGTTAACCGATTACATTTGATTATTGGCTTTCCTACTATTACTCTGATTATCATTAAACATCAAAAGCGCAACACATTTTGGTATATATTTCAATTTTCATCACAAAACTTGCTCTTTTTCATTCATCTTTTTCCCCTTATCATTGTCTTTCACCATTCACTTTTCGTGTTAATCATCATTAATCAATGTAATTAATCATTACACTTATCAATACTCACACATTTGACAACATATTGTTCAACACTTTCATTTACAATTCAATTTCCTTTCACCAATTCATCTTATTTATCCCTTTCTTGTGAGAAAATCATGCTTTTTTTGCCTTTCACCTTTTTTCCTCTTCCCTGATTAACC
The DNA here is from genome assembly GCA_036759885.1 of Tetranychus piercei. Lineage (NCBI taxonomy): Eukaryota > Metazoa > Arthropoda > Arachnida > Trombidiformes > Tetranychidae > Tetranychus > Tetranychus piercei. Next base: position 16,431,469 of record CM071878.1, read on the forward strand.
CTTTCATGATGATTACTCTCTGTAATTAAAGTGTAACATATTGATATCGTTAATGATTACTTATGTCATATCAACTAATTTTGGTGAAACTCAATGTTTTCCTTTCCTAATTTCAAGTAAGAGTTGATAGTCATAATGAATGCTATTGATTGCACCAAAATTAATCAACTTTATCCCTCAAAATCAATCGTTATTTCAAGGTTTGACTCTTTATTTCTCAACCCAAACAATTGACCAAAAATCACTTTCAATGACAATCTTTAACGTTTGTTTGATTAATATTCATTTCATTGAAAAATGATTGTTTTAACATTAATCAAACTTGCAAAATGAAGCTCAACATCATTTTGATGATCAAATTTGCCAAAAAAATGCTTTCAGTTGCAATTAATTAACTGTAACCATTATTTATTAACAGGTTGATGAACCAAGTTGTATTGATCCATCATTTTTGGAAGAAGATTATATCAAAGGTAAATTAACTGCATTAATCAAATCAACCAAATTAACTGATTAGATCGAAATATTGAATTTCAAACCTTTTTTAAGCTTAAAATTGAGGTTAAAAATTATAGTTAACTGATCATCTTAATTTAACCATTTTTAATCATTCATTTTATTCATTCATTCATTTTCAGATCCTGTTCCTGAAACTGGATTCAAGGGTAAGATTTAATTTCGATTGTTTGCATTACAATTCAAACCTAAAACTGATCAAATTATGATCAAATTGTTGCTACCTTTAACCCTTTGAGTTTGTCACTGAAGCAAAAAGCGATTCAAAAATTTACTTTAAAAGCAAAGCAAAAAACATTTTGATTTGTAAATTACATTAATGCTACTCAACTATATTTTAATGGTAATTAGTCGTTGAAGTTTAAAAAAGTTTACCTTGTTTCAGTGAAAACATCAATATAATAATCAGAATAAATTAGATTAAATTTGAACATCAAAAGGTATATAACAATGCTCACTGGCTTGATGAATCTTGATAAAATGAACTTTTTTACTTCTATTTGAAACACTAGATAAAACTTTTTTCACTCTTACTTATTTATATTAACATTTTCATCTTCAACTTGCCATTGATATAACACTTACAACTTTTCCTTGTTACACTTTTTTCAGCGTTGTTTATAAGTCTATCTTTTTTGTACTCTTGTTTGCCTTGTTTTTGTTTTCTCTCACCTTTTTTTCTTCCCTTTTCATCCTCATCTTCATTCTCTTTTGGCTCCTTTCATCTTACATATATTCATCAAACTGTTTTTTTCTAATCATCCAACATCATCAGCATCATTTCACCTCATCACATACTAACCTTTGTGTTACCAAACAAGATACAGTTAACTTTTTACACATTACAATCAATGTTGACATTTTTTTCGGCTTCCATTGCTTTTTCATCTCCATCAACCTTTTTAATTTAAATCATCATTTCTTTATACATTGATTTTCATTCTGACAGTTGTTAATAAGCATCATCTTATTAATGAATTTATTTCCCATAGACTGCAATAGACTAGGCGACTTTTTTAAACAAATTTTAAAGTTAAAAGTAAAACTCAATTCTTCATTGGTTCACTCTCATTTGAGGCAACAATTTAATCAAAAATTACAATTCATCATTTCTATCTTTTTAATGAATCACTAATATTCTGATTTTATTTTATTTTTTTCTAATAGGAACTCAACTGCAAAAATATTGATGACCAACAACTAAGATGAGGATCAATTGAAAGACAAGAAGGAAATGAAAGACAAAGATGATGAAGAATAAAATCGATGTTGATTATTGTTAATTTGAACAAACAATCAGCCACTAAATGTTAAACTTGTTATACTTTTTTATTGCTACTTATTTTAATGTCTAACTCAGCTGCATCACTTTCATTTTTGGCCTGACGTTAAATCGATGAAGTTAACGCATAATACAAAAGCACAAAAACTTGCAGAAGGACAAAAAACGAAACACAAAAAAGCAACTTTAAAAGGCTAAAAAAACAGCAACAACATAAAGTTGACTTTACGAAAAGGATAACCGTTCGAAGTGAATCTGCACCAAAAACACGATCGCATTCACCAGCAAGACCATCATCATCATCATCCAAGTCCGTCAAGTGTCCCTGAAGCATGCGCGCATAAAATACTTACACATCCAGCCAATCACAAATAGGAGTGGTTTAAAGGGCTCAAAGTTTCTCTCTTTTCCCTTTCTTTTCTTTCCTCTCTTACATCCATCTTCTTTCTTAATCTCTTTCTTTCCTTTTCCCCTCTCTTCCCTTATCATCCTCGCTCTCTCTCTCCCTCTCTCTACTCACTAACTCACTTGATGTGTTGTGTATCATGCAACTTGTATGTTTGCATGATACACTATTAAAGCCACTACTAATACACATTTTGTTTGTTTCAGTGTATCCTTTAAAAACATATAAATATATATATAATATAATATATAATAAGTTCATCAAGTTCATTTATCATGAAATCGGTGTAAATTGTTTGCCTTTGTTTACCTTTGTTCACCGTTGTTTATCTTTGTTTATCGTTGTTTAATCACAACAACTTACTTAACTTAACCATGGATAACTATGAAACTTACGGAGCAACTGTCGGTAACTCTTATGAATCTCATGGTTACATTCAAAACCTAGATGGTTATCAACAGCATGTTAAATACTCTAATTATCGGGATTACCAAATTAATCCATCCATGGCTTTATGGGATATGATTAAAGCACCATCTTTATCAATCTACTTACCAGTAAGTATCCAATGAAAAGTGCAAAATATCCGATGGTCGATCGTGTCAGTTGATTGAAACCATGAAACAGTTACAAGACATTTAGAGATCAGTAAACTTTGCATTCACATTTTACCTTTTACTGATCATTTCACTCTTCCTGAAGATCATCTCAAGACCTTCCTAAACACCGTTTAAAATGATATCTTAAACATCGCCTTGAACGGCATCACTTTTCATGTCAACCCATCTTTAAAACCCTTTGCCTTAACCTTTACCTTTTTCCGTTTAACCTCATTTTCATTTGTAACAAAATCAAAGAATAGCCAAATGTAACCTTTTATACTCTGTTAAACCGTTAATGTATTACAATTTAAATTGTCAACAATCAGATCCTTTCCTTTGTAACTCGTCAGTGTCCTTTTTAATGCCCAATTTGTCTTTACCTTTTAAACACTTTTACCAGAAAGTCTGGAGAGACGTGTAAAAAGGATGCAGAAAAAAATACAACTTTGAGTATTAAATCACCTTTAACCTCTTTTTTAACCCCAATTTGACGCATCTTTTTGCGACAATAATAGACGCATCTTATAGTAGTGATTGAGACAGGATGAATGAAGATTGTACATTGTAAAGGTCAAACACACACACACATTGATGTATCGTTTGTTAACACAACAACACATAATCGTTTCATTAGTCGCGATGTTTATCTTTTAACCAAAAATGTGAAAAACCTTTCATCAACAATTCACTTTCAAATTGTATCCTTTAACAACCCAAAATGGTGTCTGTGATCAACAAAAAATACATTTATCTTCCGACTCTTCTTCATCTTCTTCTCATCTTTACTGACTTTAAACGTTTTTTTTGTGAGGTTTAAATCTTTGTGGTTCCCAGGGTTTTACAACTATCTATTTACAATACAATAAGTTTGATGATTTACCTTTAACATCTATTTACTTGGCCTAATTTCAATCACTTCTGATTGTCATTTGAAACACTATTAACATTAATTTAACCTTTCAAATTGTTGATTAACAGCATTCTTGTAATTTATGGAAATCATTAACCAATTAGTTTTGTTTCAACTTACTTTGTTAGCCAATTTGGTCAATCACTTTGATTAACATTTACAAACTTAAAGATTAACTTGAAAGACAAATTTCAAGATTAAATTCAAGATTAACCTGAAGATTTAGATAGCGAGACAAAATTTTGATTATAATTTGAAAATCTAAATTAGATAGTAAATCAGTTTAATTGATAATATCTTTTTCACTCCATCTTTCAGGTAACAAATGGTAAAAGGAAGAAAAAAGTCTGATTAGATTCACCTTTTCCCCTTGTCTTAACAACTAATCCTACTAATTTTGACTTAATCATTTAAATATGATACATTAATAGACTAATTAGATGATTAAATTACCAGTTGATTCAACGTTTACCTAATCTCGACATTTTTACCCAAATTTGTCCTCCAATTGTTTGTTACCTTGTCAATGTATACAAAAGCATAATTGAGATTCCATTTTACGAGACAAATTACATTTTGCTATATTTAACAGTTGATTACATTAATTTGATTCAATTCACTTGGGATCATTTAGATGATGAATGGCCAATCAGGTTGGAATTAGAAAAATATTGATTAAAATGTTTGCCTTAATTGTTGGTAGACAGTGATTTTAAGTGATTTTAAGACGAAATCTTAAGCTTTTCTTTCTGGTTGGCTGTATGTTAAGCAAAGGTTAACAAAATTGTTTGTTCATGAACCATTTAACCTTAAATTACATTGTTTAATGATGTTCAAATTAACCATTACAATTATATATTGATGAGATGAATTAAGGATTGATGAGGAAAGAATTGAGTTGAAACAATGTTAACAATCTTAATGATGCACCAGAAAATGATTAAACAATTTTTTTCGCACTCTTTGTGTTCACTAATCAAGATAAATTATTAAGATTGTAAGCTCAATGCGATTCATTGATTTGCAAGGAAAGAGTTGATCGAAAAGAGAAACAAAAGAAAAGAATAATTGTTTCAACATTTTCCAAGTTAAACATCGTTTTCATGATCGTTTTGGACGATGAAATTGCCATGAAAGTCTGATGAGGCAAAAAGGGGTGAAAAAGCATTTTGATTTGCATCTTTAACTGTCATAATCTTATGTTTAGTCACACTCAATGGTCAGTTTAGTCGAGCGATTTAGTTAATCTTGATTAACCAGGGATTCCTCGATTAGCCATATTTAATCCTGATGATCATGAATCTGAAATTGGCTGGTTTTCATTGAATCTTACATTTCATGATTCGCCTCTTACGCCTTACATTCAGATGTTACAACTTTTTTTGCTTTTACTCTCAATAATCAAGGTTGACTTAATCGGCTACTGGCTTTAACTGTTATTGATGTTTAATTTTTAATACTTTAGTCTTGTTTGTGTGTTTTTGCTGGTGATTTGGTTATAATTATAATAATTTTTGTCCTGTTCATTGACATTATGTTTATTGATTTAACTTGATTTAGTAAATCGTAACTTTTTCATTTCAATGTTAACTTTTTTGTTTACTTTCAAGATTTACTTGGCTTTTTATATAACTGTTACAATGAACTTATCAGTTTTTGCTTGCACTTTTTTACACCCAATTGAATGCATAATCAATACATTTGGATTTAATTCTTGGTCATTCAACTGATTATGTTTAAACATTGAGGCTTAACTCACAACTTAACAGTTATTAAAACGTGCCACTTATGTTTCTATGATTAACAAAGTCTATTAACATCTCGTTGATTGTTTAAGTATTGATTGATCATGAATTGAACCCCTTAAAGAGGATACAATTAACGAAAGTGATTAGTGCATGCGTTTTCAATTCTATGCATTAAGCATTGACTGAAAACCTTTGAATAGCTAAAACAGCTATCAATAAATTCAATAATTTAATAAACTTGATAAGTGGAGTTACAGGAACAGAATTGAATTTTGGTAAAGTTACAAATTAAGATTCAATAGGAATTGCAAATTCGATCAATTATGATTAATTCCAAAGATAAAATTCGAGAAATTCAGTGAAAATTTAGAAGAAACAGAAAAAGTCAAATTTTAACGATTATTAAACATAATTCATTGAAGATCGTTTTCATTGTATGTTAGGAAAACATATAGAGCTTGGAAAGCATTGAAAAATTGCACGACAAATGATTGACTTCAATTCTCATGGAAATCTAATTCTTCTGGAGATTCTTCTAATTCTGAACAATTAGTTAATTATTCTGACATCAAATTAGATGCGTTGACTGGTAATTAGCGCTTAAACAAACATCCAAAGTTTCTAAGCTCAGCAAATTAAGCAAAACGGATTCTCTCTTCATAAATTTGCTGCCATTTTTCAATTCAATAATTTTGTGAACAATTTTTTTCCATGTCATGATACAGTGTAATATAATCTAAATTAATGAGTAAAAATTATTCCATTTATTACTTTATTTAACCAATAATTAACGATATTTTTAAATTCTTATATTTCTGCATTTCTTTAATATTGAGGGAAAACTTGTTTCTTTATTACTTTTTGATCCTTTGGATGAACATTGTAACTTTCACTTTAATTGGATTACTTAGTTTTATTTTGCTTTAATTGTTTTCCAAATGTTTTGAATGATCATCTTTTAATTGTTGTTTAATCATGTTTTTATTTGCAAAAGGTTTCAATTTTGAAAATTTTTATTGTTGCAAAGTTGAAACAAAAATCTGGTTTACATTTGGCAAGATTTGTTGTTTCATTTCAACAATTGTCATTTTGGTTTACCTTGTTAAACTAATGTAACCATGAAATTAACCTTGCTTTTTCAAATTGTATTCAACAATTAAAAGCTCATTCAATAGACACAATCAACTACAATATAAGATAAAAAACGAGGTTGATTAATTCAATAGGAAAACAGTTAATTACATTATAAATGAAAGGAAACCTTGAAGATTTATAATAACAAAATGCTTTTTCTATCGTATTAATGCAAAGTTTACTCGATTTCATCTTTAACCAAATTTTAATTGTAATTGATCTAATTATTATTATTTCTTTCACTCTTTAATCAGAAACAAATGAATTCACAGGATAATCAGCATAATTCAATAAATAAAGGTAAGTTTACTTTTCAGTTTACATTCAATTTACAATGAAATTCTTAGATTTGTTTGGTTATGGGAAAGTGAAAAGGTTTTAAATCAATTTGATTGTAAAAATATCCAAATATCTATATTTATATTGTGATTGTGATCAACTTTAATCATTGCTTTGATTGTTAAACAATGAAAAGGTGGATTAAGACAAAAAAACGTTGAATCTTATAAAATCTTCTCTGAAAATGGATTAACTTTTGGATCCAAACAAAGCATGAAAACCAATACAATGAAAGTTAATTGTTGAAAAGTTGACACTTTCATTATAAATATAAACTTAAAATGGCAAAGGTTAATCTTGATTGTTTCATCTAATTGTCTATCTGTGAATTGAGTGAAAAAGTCAACAATCAAATGTTATATATTTTTTGATCATAATACATAATGTATAAAAATACACTCAAAAAAAGAGGTTTGAATGTCGTATTTCAATTGACTTTGGTTGCCTTTTTTCATCGCTTTTGTATTTAAAAAAGGTTTTCATCATTGTTGTTTATTATCAAGTAAACATTAAATTATCATCTACTGTTGAGCTTTTAATGGTTATAATGTTGATTATTGTGGTGATTTGAGTATCACTTGTTATTCAACAAACAACATCTTTTGGCATCAAACAACACACACCTAGAATGATGGTGAAAAGTGAAAAAGTGATCTTCTTCTTCTTCTTTCATCATCTTTATCAAGTTAAGCCAAGTGAATTGACCTTCTAACATCGTTTCCATGATTCCTTTTGATGATTATTTCATTTAAATTGTTACAATCAACAAACCAAATAATGAAAGGCTGTTTGGTCCATTGTTAATCTCAGCTTTTACAATACTTTCACTGTTTTCTGATGTTACATTGTTTTTCATTTGATACAATTTACAATTTAACTTTTCTCTTGCTCATTGTTAACTCATTGTCATTATTCATATTTAATCATCAATCTTGAACCATTTTTACCGTATTTAAATGATACCAATTATCACCAGTTATCAACAGACTCATAACCATTCCTTATTTCCGAAACACTCATTTATATCATGCACTTGTCTATCAGCTTTTCAAGTTGTTTCTGATTTAATCAATTATTTGATTTGTTAAGTTGTAAATTTCAATTTCCTTCCAATGACATTGACAATTTATGTATATTTTGCATTAATCAGAAAACTCTTTTGCTTGTTGACATCTTTTGAAATTTATTTTGATTTCAGATTGAAAATTAACTTAGCTAATAATTAACGCATTTCAAAATGTTGAACCTCACAATTTGATTAGAAGTTGATTTAAAACGATTTTAAAAATACCCTTTTTCATGTTATACTTTCAACTTGTAACATATTTAATCATGTAGGATGTTGATCAAGTCAGTAATTTAATTTGGACTTGATTAAAATGAAATCAATGAATCAGTGGTAAACTTTCAAGTTCAAGTTGATAAATTGATATTCAAAGATTATGATTGAAAAGGTTGAAAATTAGCGGAAAAAAGGAGCAATTGATGTTTCTTAAAGACATTTTTGTCAGACATTCAAAATTCAATTCAAATGATCTGATAATAATAATGATCTGAAGAGGGCCTCATCAAAATAAAATCAACCATTTCTTTGCCAGTTTAAATCAAGTTGTACTGTGTTTATGAAGCTACCTAATAAGCACCAATAAACAAGTGTAAATAATAATAATAATAATGATAATTTGATGATTCTTAATCATCCAGTGGAAGTTTAAAAATAATGGAAATGATAATGATAATGATAGTTTAGCCTGTAATTGAAGTAGTCTGCGGTGGTTGTTATAGTAATATCTTTGGGACAATTTTTCATTCATTAACAATCATGAACTCTTTTAACCATAACTATGCTCAATTCAACTCAATTAGAAGGTGATTTAAGGTGAAATGTTTTTCCTCTCTACTTCTTCAGGTGCTTGTAAAGGTGAGAGTGAAGCAAAAAAAATGATCTAACATGTTAGTTTTTCAAGAATTATCTGTTGAATGAATGTTGAGTAGAGTTAAGGAGAAGAAAAAAAACAAGTGCAAGATTTTACACTTTCCTCTATCTAACATACAATCCACAGCAAACTAAATTAAATAAATGATCTTTTAAATGATGAACTGAACTAGGTAAGTTGATACTATTATTATTATCATTATTATCATTATTATATAAATAATGTAAAATATAATGGTGTTTCCTATCCTTGCTTTTCCCTCTAGACTTTACTTTTATTATCTTTGTGAGGCCAGGACAGTTGAAAGAAAGAACAACGTAGTTTCTCCCGTTTCTTATCCGTTCCACAAGGTTGTTTTTAAACCGGTGTGTTGATAATAATAACCGCAACGGCATCTCACTTTCACTTAATGATAATGATAGTCTTTAATCTGTGGGGAGGAAAGGAAAATAAGCATTAGAAAGCGAGCAAGATATTTACTTAAAATGGTGATAATATGATGAAAACGATGCAAGGTGAAAAGATTAGAAACACCAAGATTTACCTTTTTATATGTTACGCTTTCAGGTAAAGTTAAAAGGAAAGGGAAAGTGTGTTTATATGGCTAAGAAAATATTTTGCAAATGTATTAACGATCGTTGAGTGTAACTTGTTGCTGTCATTGTAACTCCTCCTTTATCATCACCGTCACCACCATCATGATCCTCATCTTGAGCTATCATATCTAACCTTTTGTTAAATATCATAAGATTGTTGAAAACGTTGATTGTTTTTTTTATTCTTTCTTTCTGTTAGTTGTGTGTGTTTGTGATTCGTATAGAAGCTTGAGTCAATTTATCAGTATTGAGGGACACGAATGAAAAATGATACACAAAAGGCTTTTCCTAACCTGTTATTACTTTAACGTCACGGATCGTATATTTTACCTTATCATTTCTTCTTCTTCGTTTTTCATCCACCAACAATCCAAACATACTCATATCATCCTTCATCTCATCAGCTCTATCTTTTTGAAAGATCCCACACTGTAAAAATAGCCTCTGGTAGCCATAATCAAGTTGCTTAATATAAGGTTAATTTTGGATTCCTTTTTCATCACCTTGGTCATATCAAAACTATCACTTTCCATCATCCTCTTGGACTTTCCCAAAGAAACGCTTTTTTGGTACGCTTTTGACTTATCCTCCTCCTCTTACTCCTCCAACACCACCATCCTTACCTCCTCCTTTTTCTTGATCATCTCTTCCACCTCTAACTAAAGGAAGTGAGTTTAAGGCTAACTTTGAAATAAAACAAAGGTATATATTGGCAAAAAATGCTTCTTCATTGCTTCAATGATTTTGGAAAAACTTTTCTTCATCTTCTTGATTTTCCGCCATTTTCTGATTTTTCTCATTCTCCTTTTTGTTCCATCTTCTATCCTCTATCTTTGGACTCTCTGACAAGATTTGGACTTCTGATATAATGGTAATTACTGAACGTCAAAAGTCCTAGAAACCGAATTAATTTGATTCCAACAATTTCCTTTGTTTTCACTGTCCTTTACTGGCAATCGTCCCATATTCGTGTTTTCAGTAAATTAAATTTACACCAAATGTTGCGCTTTTTTAAAGTACAATTTACTGACCCCTTTGCTAGACTGCATTTATTTAATCATTTTATTTTGTTATTTGTTCCAATTGCATCAAATCCAGTCACCTCATCATCATCTTAATCACCAACCTTAGTCTTCCTGTAGTTTTGTCTTTCTCAGCTTTTTCCTATTTATGTTTTATATCCTCTTGAAATTTTTGTTGCCTTCGCTAGAAAGAAGTCAAAAATTGAAATAAAAATAAAAATAAGCATTAGTTAATGACAATTTGTCATGATTATTGAGATTTGTAATGTCAAACTGAATATTTGATTCTTTATACTTACATTGCGTTTCTGTATCATAAACTTTATTTCATCTCTTCTTCTTCTTCTTCTTCTTTGCTCTTGTTCAACTTAATTTCTTGAAACTTGATTTTCTACAACTCCATTTATGATTGAATTCTCATTGTAAAAAGAGGTAAATTCTCTTTCTCTATCCCTCTCATTAATGAGAACCAATTATCACGTGAAATTTTATTATATTACAATTTTGTCTCTTCTCATCTCTTGAATTGATTACCATCATTAACACCATGAAAATATGGGACTAAACGGGATTGAATGTCCATGACAACTAATGTGCTAGATGCTTGTAGCCTTTTGGCAAGACAGAAATACATTGGTTTCTACCCTCAGGTTAAACCCTTGATTTAAACGCTAATTGTATTAACCAGTGTTTAAACGGCGACTTCGCATTTTGTATAAATATTGGCTGAAAGAAAGTGTAGAAGATTGCAAACGACAAAGTGCAAAGATATTACAAACAAAACAGCATTTTATCTCATTACTGGAATTTGCAAGGTAAATCATCACAATGATTGTCATTTTGTTTCTTGCAAATTAGTGCCACCACCAACAAGTGAATGCAAAAAAAGTAAAATGTTAATTTGCATTGTAAGCGTCATTACTTTCTATTGTTTTATCCGTTTTGCTGCTTCTTCATCATTATTATCATCTTTTCTCATCATCCAACTGTTGAACGCCAATAAAGTCTTTTTGTTTCATCTCACAGTATGATAATTAAGTTGAAATGTTGAAACAGGGTGAACACTGTGAGTCAGGTTGAGTGTAGAATTGAATGTTGATGAAAATTGAAATTACCAATGTAATAATAATAAACGGGAGTACAATGTTATATTACCTGGGAATATTGAGAGAAAGAGAAAAAAGGTAAGAAAAGTATTTAAAGTAAACAAGACGATGAAAAGCAGAAGATGATGGTGATGAAGATGATGATGGCGAAAGGAGAGAAAGAAATCAAGGAAATGATCAACTGGTTTAGACTCGGCATTTTTAAAGTGTAAACCCTGTTTCATTTAACTTGATTTATGATCATTTCCTTGATTATCACTTCTCAATTTTTTAAGCTTTGAGGTGTGGTTGATGATCAGGCTAACCATCCTCATGATGTTGATGATCAACAGTATCATCGTCATCATCAACGCTAAGAAAGAGCCTTTCAAGGTTGACCAACAGAGTAAACCCTTTTATCTTGTTTTAGTTATTAATTGAATCCTTCAGATAATTTGATTTTGTATCAGAAAATTGTTCATTTGTTCACAATTAACAGGCAACAGTACTTTGAAATTATTTTTACTGGTTATTGTAAGCTAACCTGATATTTTATTGTTTTGTCGATGATTATGTTTAGATTATTAGTTATTTGCTACAAAATAAAAATCCAAACATAATTTATCGTTCTCATGATATTTAATAAATGTTTTAACCACCAGTCAACCTTGATTAAATAAGACAAGTAATCAAGTTGAACTGATTAATTTATAACAGCTATTTGATTTAGCTTCGTATTGATGTATACCTGATTCAATATTTGATTTGAAATATTGATAATTAAAATTGACTTTATGCTCATAACTTCTGAATAAAATCTCATCTTTTTCTCCAGATCTTACAAATATACAAATCAACACTGAATAGAACGAGAAATTCGCCTGTTTAGTTATCGGGAAATAAACTTGATCCGTCTCAAATTCAGATTACTTTATATTGACAAACAATAATGATTAACAACTTATCATCATGTTTGTCATGATTGAAAAGATAAAAGTTTAAGGTTGTTACATTATGATTTACGTTCAATTGTTTACCTAAATTTTCAATTTTCACTTCTACTCTTCGAGATTCAAACAATCTTAATCAATTCACACAATCAATTGTAATTTGATTTAACCCCTATTTTTCAATGGGGTCATGAAAACTCAATATCCACTTTTTTGATTTAACATTTGATTTTTCTCATTCACCTTTTATGTTAATTATTTAATATCAGCACGAGTTTCACGCAATCAAAGTGTGAATAACAGAATGCACTTGATGTTAAATAATTACTTTTCAAAGTAAAGATAAAAAGTTTAGCCATAGTAACCGGTTTATCTTATTCAAGTTTCAAGCAAACGGTTAATATATTAAAGCTTAACACATGATTTAGAAGCAAAAGTCATCAAATGCCTATCAATTAAGGTGAAATAAATTGCTAAATTTGAATCATTCTTTTGAAATAAAAGCTAAACGAAGTTTAACTCTTCCTAAACTATTATATAATCCAAATCAGATTGTTGATGGTTAGGTACATATCTACACATCTTGATTCCTACATAGCAGACTTAAAATTTTACAAAATCAACCATGAATTCACAATGATTTCGAAATATTTAGAGTACAATACAACAAAAGGAAGACCTGTCAACAGTCAGTTTAGTATCATATAGAATCTAAACTGGTCGAGCAAATCAAAAGTCAATTTAAGATTTCAATCACTTGATAGAATTTTATTGTACTTTGAATTCTGAAATTGTACAAAACAACAATTACAGAAACTAATTGTTACCTAATCACTCCTATAGCTAAGTATAAGCATTACTTGTAATAATGTTTCATTCTACGAGAGTTCCCATGAGGCCTTTGTTTTTGAAAAGATGATAGATTAGTTTTCCACTTGTGATAGAAAACACTTCAATTGTTGTATTTGATAACAATCATCTTTGGGTCAGCTTGAAATGGACATTTCGACTGTCAAATCTAACGGTGACTCCAAACATTGGTCTCTTGCCGTGGAGATACCTTGATCTGTCTTGAAGGGTGTGAGAAGATCCTGTTGAGATCGCGTTCTTGTTGTATGCAGATAACCTTGGAGCCAACTCAGTGAGTAAAAATATAACATGGAAAATGGCCTTGCTCATGTGCAAAAGATGGAAAAATAAGTCCAGAAGTGAATGAAGAAATGAAGAACTGAAAAAGGGAAGACGAAAAACGAGTATTAGAGACAGCTTCTTGAAAAGAGCAGTTGAGGATGATGAAATAAGGTAAAAAAAGATGTAACATTTTTTATCGTATGTAAGCGTGTAAATACCTGTAAAAAGGGGATAACCATGTAAGAGGGAGGAAGTTGAATTCCTTGAAACTTGGCCATTATTCTGATAAATTTTGATTTTGATCATTTTTTCCAATTTTGTTTTCATCTTGCTTGTTGTGATTTTTGTTTTTGTATAAATCTAGCTTCTGAGCCTCTGATTAATGATGGGATAGTTAAAGCAGGTTCATTCCTAAAACAACGACAATAAAAGATTGATTAATTTTTGGGACCAGTACACTTCTTTCTTTATGATAACATATTCAATAATACCTTACAGTTCCACTTTTTCAATTTCATCCATTCGATGACTTGTTTTCCAAAAATAACGATTGCGCTTGTGGACAGAACCTCAGTTGATATTGTATTTTCACTCCAACATTGCGTGGTTCTAACTAAATGTGTTTGTGTTCCCATTGAGTTATCAACAGTCTAATCATCATCTCATTTTTAAGATCAATCATTTAATCAATAAGTGTGAAACTGTCAACCACACGATAAAAATCAATGTCTTTTTCGACACTTTCCATCATCATTGATTTACATCCAGCAATGAATACAAACACGCAAGTAATTAGTTTTTGTTTCCCTTGCTTCTTGTGTGAGTTTCCTTGGTCACTTAAGACATCCATCGATAGTTTGGTAGACAAAGATGAATGCAGATTGATGAATGACCCAAGAAGAGATGTTGCTTTTGAACATGGTTAAACAGGGTTAAACAACCAGAAACACATTCTGTAACAGAGATAGAAAAGAAGAAATAAACACAATTAGTTGAACATGTTAACTCAATGTAATGAACACAATGAAAATAAAGTTGAAACAAAATAAGTAAATAGTGAATAGGAAAAAACTGATTACCGTTGGAATAACAAGTTGCGAGAAAAAAATCAACATGGAAATTTCAATAGAAACAAAAAGCCAACAAACAGCAAACTTCTTGCTCAACACAAGCTAAATATAATGAGAAGCAAAAAAGCTAATGAGAAATTATTAGATAAGAAGAGACAAAGAGAGACGAGAACAGCAAACAGGAGCAAAGAGAAAGTATAAAATAGAGGGAAAATGAAGAGACAGTCAATTTGAACTTGATGATAATGATGATAGCAATGTTAATGTTGATGACGAGTTAAAGTTGAAAATAGAAAGTTAACCGAAAAAAGTTTTTTCATAGAAGATAAAATAATCGATACATTTCTTGTTTCATATTAACCCTTTTCACTTCCAACACTGTAAAACTAAAGGCTCTTCTGTTCAAATCTTTCGTCCCTTTCTTTTACAATCGGTTCAATCCTCACTTTTCCTTTCTTTAACCCTTTTATCTCTCAACCATTTTCCCTCCCTCTACATCAATCTAGCTTTTCCCTCATCTTTTTTCCTCTTTAACTCTTTATTTTTTCAAAAACTGACGCAATCTCACGAGCCTAAGATCTCTTTACAGCCTCTCTGATTGGTAGAATTGAGCTTGTTTCCACATTAAATTATAACTTTTCCCCTCTTTCTTAATTTGATCAATTTAGCCTTTAATTTCTTGTTAGGCCCTTTCTTCCTCTTTGTTTTTTTCATCTCTTCATTGAGTCTTTCTTTTCCACCACCACCATCATCATCATCACCATGATCAACATCCTTAATATCCTTCCTCGACCTCCTCCTCCTCCTCCTTTATCCTTGCAAAAACTTGACTCCTCACCCTTGAATTGAACACTAATCCCTGAATTGCCTGTAAATCCCATGTATTATTGAAATCACTGAAAAAATAACATTTTTTCTTTGCAATTGCCACCTCCAAATACCAAATTAAACTGTACTTTGTGTATATCGAAGTAATTAAGTTTTATGTTTCCATCTATCCATCCAAATCATCTTCCTAGTTCTCATTTTGATCGCCATCATTTTGTCCTAAAACAAGGTTTAAAGAAGCAACATTTAGTCACTGGATAAAAAATAGAATAAGTTGAAGTAGTTACCTTTTTGCTTTGTTTCATCCTTCCATCAAAACTGTAGTGTGTTGTCTCATTAACTGTGTTGTGTTCACTTCCATCCTGATTACCATACTGATGGACTTCCATCCAAGATGATCCACCAAACAATAACATCGATTCACCATTAGAAGTCCTTTGTTTCAAGTTAATATTCACTGACTGTGTACCTTGTGTTTATGCGCAATCATCTATTGAAATAATTAGACAGATAATAATTATAATAATAATAAAAGTAGTGGTGATACTTACTCATAAAATATAGCATGTCTTTTCGTAATAAATGATGAATGCAACAAAGATTCCAGTATATTTATAATCATCGTCACCAACAACTACAGCTCTCAGCTTTCACACCTTTTCAATATTCCTACCTCACACACACATATATATATAAATTAAGTATCTCACAGTTAACTAAGTTGATAGCAATTAACATTTTTGCACAAAACTGTGAGATATCTGATTTACCAAACGTTATAAACACAGATAAACCGATACACTGTATATATCTCCGCCATGTTATGGTAAGTTGATTTGTTTTAAAAAGAGAGAAAGAATAAAAAAAGGTTTGGCTTGATACTTTTTTTGCAACATTGAAAGGGTTAGTAGGATAACATATGATGTGATTTCACATATAAAAAAGAGGGAATCACATAAAATATAAAAAAACAGCCACAGAAGAAAGGTAAAAAAAGTCTGAAAGGATTTAAGGATGTTGTTGTTGTTGTCTTGCAATCTTTGTCTCTCTAACCCAATATGTTAGACCCACTGCCCCAGGTATCAAACTACCGTTACTATATTTAATTTAATATATCTGTCGATCTATTAAATGACACAGCAAACCTTTGAATTGCAATGCAAAAAGGGTTAAAATCATTTAATGTTTTCAATCATCATAATATACCTTGAATTAGATTCAATCAAGCTTTTTTTTATAAATACATTTTCTTGGATTTCCTTTTTCATATTACTCTCTCTCTCTCCCTCTCTTTACTTTCTTAACTCTTTCAGTTTCCTTCTTATCTTCCTTTTAACCTAACTGTTCTTTCTTCCTTCTTTCTCCCTCTCCTTTTTTACCTTTTTGATTGTCAAGGGCAAGGGCAAGGAGTTGAAAGGTGAACCGCGTTAAGACATCAACCCTTTACCTCTTCCAACCCAACCCTTAACTCCCTATTGATCCTGATTGTATTACATAACAGAGGTTTTTGCATCAAAGGCCATTCAGTATTCAATTGAATTCATCATTTTCATCATCCGGTTTTGGTACTTTCTTTTCAGTTTAACTCTTTTTTTCTTGCAACCAACATTTCATAAACTAATCTCTTTAACCCTTTTCATACCTCCTTATGTTAGTCTTATAATATATATATATTTTTACATCATCTTATGTTATCAATGGTTTCTTAGGGTCGACATCAATTGTATTCAAACTCAATGAGTATTCACTTGATTTCCACTATTCTTGTTCAACCATCGCTTTCATTTTTTAACATCAGCCATTTTTATTTTCATACTTTTTTCATTAACATCCTTTTCATCCCCATTTTTTATTCATCCTCATCATCATCATCATCATCTTCCTTTTACTTTCATCTTGAATTTCATTTTTCATTTCTCTTTCGTTCTCATTTGTAGCTGCATTTTTGTCTCAATCAATTTTCATAATTTTGATTCTCTTTCTTCATCTTAATTGCCCAAGGCTGATTAATTTTTAGGTTTCATTGTTGAGCTACAAAGAGTAGAGTAAAACTGATGTATCCATAGTTTCAATCTTGCTCCTCATCATCATCAGCCTCCATCTTTTTCATTAACCCTTTCTTTTTTTGAAAAAAATCTCATTCTTTTACACAATTCTCTTTTTCCATTTACTTTTTCTTCCTTCATCCTTCCAACAATTTTCCTCTAACTTAAACTTGTCTCTCTCTTTCTCTGTCTTCATTCATCTTTCTTCATCTTTCTCTTCTCTTCCTCCTCTCTTCCTCCTCTCTTCCTCCTCTCTTCCTCTTCTCTTTCTCTCTCACTCTTCATCCATCTCCTTCAACCTATAGGAAATCTATATTCTTAAAAGGCGGAGCTTCTTTCTATTCAATTTTGAGGGTCCAACAAAAATGGTTGAGAGTTAGTAAGACAGAGAAAGAAATCAAAGAAAAGGCAAAAAGAGAGTGGAAGAGAAAGGAGAGACGAGAGAGAAAGAGGAAGATGCAGATAGGCTAGAGAAAGGGTTACAAAGAAACAAAGAAAATTCATCATTTTTTTCACTATGTTACTTTTAGATTTCGATTTGTGTGTAAATGATTTTTTAGGTTGCAAAAAAGTCCAACTTTTTTTTCTACCTCTCAGAGAATCTCATTAGTAACTATTATCTGAATCGTGATCCTCATCATTTTCCATCATTATTATTATTATTGTCCTCTTTTGTCTTCTAGATCGTAATATATTTCTCCATCTTCATCATCAACAATAACAAAAACAGTGTAAAAATACGCCATTACATTCATCAAAAATATCAATATCAAAACTAGTGTAATAACAAAGTATCTAATTGAGTAATATGATAATTTATACAGTGTTTACCATTCTGAAAAGTGTACCTGTCCATCGATGAATTCTGAAACAACTTTGATTCGATTGAATTACCAATTGGATTGTCATTTTGTTCTCATGATCTTCTGATCTTAATTCGCAATTTCTTGGTTTTTCATTTGATTCCATGATTTTTGTTTCTAATCATCACCAATTAGCCATTGGGACTGTGGATAAAAAAAGTCAACTAGTTAAATTGCTATTTGAATAATCCCGTGGATCGTATATACTTACTTAATTATTCAAATACTTAATTGCCAGCAGATTTGTTCCATTGCTGTCATTTCATCAATTTTTTTATCTCCACTTCCTTATTGAATCACTCGGGTTTTATACTTTTATTGCAATCGATTGAAAATATTTGATTGAATCTTGAATGCTTCATGAAATCATGATGGACTTTATGAAAGACAGTTCTCTCAGTGTATCTCATGAACCTGATTCCTCAATCAATTTATTTGGCTCAATTGGTTTACCAGTTCCATCAACAAGTCATTCCTCAGCCAATCATCTTTGTTCAGTCAATAATAATTCAATGAATAACAATAACACAAATAATGGCAACAACAGCAACAATAATGAAAATAATAGTAATAATAATAACAGTACCAATGGTAATAACTCGAATGTAAATGGACAATCTAATGGTCATCATCACACAAATCATCATCATAATCCACATCATTCTTATGACAATGGGATCAACCATAATAGAGTTGCAGCCTCTATGGCACTGTCATCACCTTCAATTAACAGTCTATCAACGGTCCACTCTAATAACAATGCCAATCATTCCAGTGCAGCAGCTACTCCTGTGATATCACTGTTTAAATTGAAAAACTTTCTCCACCAACCCAAGTTCAAATCTTTGGGCAATAGCAATGATGGTAAGATTGGTAATAACATTTGATGAATTTGTCCAAAAAAAATGTGTTACCTAAAAACCAAGTGCGAGAATGAAAAAGAGGGAAAACAATGAGAAAGTAAATGGACAAAAAGTTTGAATGTGAAGAACTAAAAGACATTTCAAATACGAAAACTTGAGTTGATTAATAGAGTGTAAAAGGTAGATAGAAACGGATCTTAAAGTAAAAAGAAATCTTATAATTAAAGAAAACATGGATAAATTGGTAAAAACAAATTTAAGTTTAAAAGCAAAATAATGAACAGTCAATGTTGAATTATTATCCAAGATTCAATCCAAGTCTAGTCCCACAGTTACTCTTCAGAGTCATGGTATGGCTTAAAATTATTGAATTTGTGTGACACAATTAAATTCGAAGGATTAATTGTCAATCAGTTGTAAGAAATAATGATTAAAATAGATTAATCATTTTTTATCAGTAATACTACTTTTTATTCAATGGACTTTTTTACTTGTTTCGAGCAGTTTCGATAAATCGAAATTTTATTTCGATTTATCGAAACTGCTTACTCTCATCTGGTTATGTAACCATCTTTTTTTATCCTTCACAATCTGTTTATGTTGGATTGTCATCTATGGATTTTGCAATATCCATTTAAATCTACTGGTGATAACTGAACTGATATTATTTATTGTTTTACCTTCCACTATAAGTTAAATAAACTATTAAATAGTGTGTTTCTTTATTCAGCTTGAGATAACAATACCTCATCTGATTACTTCATGATCAAATGTGAACACTTTACTGTACATCTTTCCCTCCTTTTTCCTTTGCTTTTTACACATTTGTTTGTTATTGTCTGTGTTCATTCATTTCACAGTTATTTTTTAATTGATTTACTTTTTATTTTCATTTTTGTGTACAATATTGTTTAATTCCACTGACTATAACAAGTGTTTACCGTTTAAATACTGCAATATTTTCATTTTCTCAAAGTTGTTTTTATCAATCTTTCTGAATGACTTTTTCACTGCCTAGTAGTTTGTTTACCATAACATTCAATGAACCAGCATCAATCTAACAACGATGATTTCATTCTCCTTTTATCGCTTTATCTTTCCGTTTCCAATTAAGATTACCAAACATATTCAGGTCCCAACAGTGTGGAAGAAAGTCGATCAGGTTCAAGTGGACTGGATACATCACCCACAATACACCATAGTCTCTACGGAAATCGAAGTGTAGCCAACTCAAGTCCAACCTCTGGTCCACCCCATCAGTCTGTCTTGGTAGTACCTCAGCCGGTGAAAACCTCTATGCCCAATAACCCCACAACCAACGGTACAGGTCGGAAGTATCAGTGCAAAATGTGTCCTCAGGTAGAAGTTATTTTATCCGCTATATCTTAAATTATTTTTTTCTTGCCCTTCCGATTTCACTCATCCAAGAATAAGATTCTTTATTAATGAACAAAATAATATTTTTCGTTAACCTTTACACTCTCACAAGATTAAATGAATCTTAAGGAGTGAGAAAGTTCAAAAAAGTTAACGCAACAATAAATCTAAAATCAGATCTTTGATAGTATTGGATATCACTCTACGAAGAATTTTTTTTATAATTGTTTTCATCAAGGAAATGAGTCTGAAATTTAAACCTTTATCTTGTTTTCTTATTCTATTTTTCGCATCCCGTGTAAGCGGAAGCTGATTGCTAAGAAAAAAATATGGCATGAAACAAAAGTAAATTGTTCTCTAGTGGTCAAATTATCTTGATCAGGAGAGGTGTAATGCGTAAAATTGTGAATCTCACTAATGAGTAGTCATTTTGAGCATTTGGTCAACTTTCTACCTTTTATAATTTTCATTTCGCTGGGAAACAAGCTCACTTCAGATGACACTTCTTTATTGTTTATATATTTTTTTGCGGTACAATTTATCTTTACGATTTTATCTAAAACTGTTTATGAATGACATTTCCCTATCTTTTGGTCACTTTAGTGGTGACAACTGTCAGCCTAATCTTTTAAGTTTTCTGAGTATTTCACTTGACAACCTGTGATGATAAATTGTGAATACCTTAAGTTTATGTGAATGAACACATGACTGTTTGACTAAAAGAAAAAAAAAGTTAAGAATGAAATGTGAGTAAATTATCTCGACTGAATATACCCAATTAATCAAATCAAATAGATCAATGATAAAAACAGTAAAGTTTATATATCACTCATTCTGATGATTTACTTGGTACACTCCTGAAATTTCAACAATCAGTCAATTTTAAACTCAACAGCATAAAAATATAGAGACAAAATTTGAAAGGTAAAAGAATGAATGACTAACAAGTAAGAAGTAGTGAATGAAAAGGCAAATACTGCTTTTGATGATGATGATGATGATGAAAAGTAATACATCTTCGGAAGTGGATAAGATATGTTAACTTTGTATAGGGTCAAGGTTGTCATTTTAAGCTATTTAACTTTCTCCTTCCCTTGAATGAATGCAAAGGTATGGATGACTGATGTCGATGTAACCTTGTCCACAAAAATTTGTTTATGTTAAACAGGTTAATGTCGTTAAAGATTCATCATTCACTTGATAATAATCATCATTATCATTACCATTATCATCATCATTCGTCAATTAGAATTAACTCCCTCGATAGGCTTATTATTTAAATTATCTTATTTTCTTGTTTTTTTTACTTCCATCTTCTTTCCTTACATCATTTCCTTTCCTACCTTTCATCGTTTTACATCATCAACCATCACAACTACCTTATTTACATGGAGCATTGTCCTAACAGCACTTCAATGGCTACCCACAATTAGTTGAATGAATTGTAATGATACAATTATCCTTTCCACAAAGTCTCTCTTATGTTAACTTTGATAGGTTCGCTATAGGATTTTAATTTTAACAGTGTTGTTTCTCAGCAAATAGTGTTATTGCCAATTTTACCAAAGCACAAAATAAATAAGTAGCGCTATTGTTGTAACAAAGATCATATATTTTATTTTCAACAGGTATTCGGATCCAAAGCAGATATGCAGCTTCACACTCAAATACATATGAGAGAACCTAAACCGTACAAATGTTCCCAGTGCTCCAAATCATTTGCAAACTCATCATACCTCTCACAACACACGCGAATTCATCTTGGCATTAAACCTTATCGATGTGAAATGTGTCAACGAAAGTTTACTCAATTATCTCATCTTCAACAACATATTCGAACTCATACCGGTGATAAACCTTATAAATGTCGTCACACCGGTTGTAACAAAGCATTTTCTCAGCTTTCAAATTTACAATCTCATTCGCGATGTCATCAAACCGATAAACCCTATAAATGTAACTCATGTTATAAATGTTTTACCGATGAGGCAGCTCTTCTTGATCATATACCTAAACACAAAGAATCGAAACACCTGAAAACCCATATTTGTCATTTTTGTGGTAAAAGTTATACCCAAGAAACGTATTTAGCCAAGCACATGCAGAAACACGCTGATCGTCCTGAAAAAAGATCATCCGGGTCCTCATCAACCTCATCCTCTTCAACCTCACCGGTTGCTGCTGGTGGCCCTGCAGCAGCCTCATCATCAGTCCCTGCATCAGCCGCATCATCAGTCCCCGTATCAGCCACATCAGTCCCTGTATCAGCAGCAGCATCAGTCCCTTCATCAGCCGCAGCCGCCGCAGCAGCAGCAGCGGCTGCTGGTCTCATTGGAAGATCTCCTGGTAATGGTGGCGGTCCTGAAAGTCACTACGGATGGCATTCAACGTCATCTGCCAATAACAATAATAACAATAGTACCAATAATAATTCTACTAATAATAGTAATAATAATTCAAATAATAATAATCAAAATGCTGTAGCAGCAGCTTACTTCCCTTATGACACCTTTGGTTTTGCCAAACCTGGTTCTGGACCAGTTCATGGTATGGACATTAAATCATCCATGGAAGCAAAATCAAGCGGTTATAGCTCATTCCCTAATCAATTGATTGCATTACACCAGATCCGTAATTATGCATCCATGCCCAATAGTGCGGCATCGATAGCTCAAGAGCATAGGATTTTGAAAGATAAATCATTTTATGACAAGGAAATGAACATTCATCACCCAATATGTACTTCCCTGATATCGAAATGAACAGAACGCATGCATTGTGTTTCTTCATTTAAAATAATATAACTCATAAAAAACAAGTCCTTAAAGTGATCATCTTATTTGTCACTGTTAAATCTTAGTCCTCATCATTTACTTCACTTTCTCTCTTTCTTTCTCTCTTCATGTAATTTCAATCTTTACTAATATTGTTTTCTTTGCTTTCTTTTCATCCCAACTTGTTTATTTCTAAAAAATAGTTTTCAATACTACATTGGATCTAATTAAGAGTCAATCAAAGTAGTTGATTGTAATTTTTTCATCTCTTTATTAGTTTGCTAATTAAAAATTTCACCCTCATCATTCATTTAGTGTTAATTGCTAATATGTTAAGCTTGTCAGCCTGTAATGAATCTTTCCTTAGCTTGACTCAAGCATTACAAACTGTATTACAAACTCAAATATCTCTTCAACATCATTTCATTAATTTGCGAGTTATCATCGTCATTTAATAGACTGATATAATCATCTCCTTAACCTATCTCATCATCAACTAAATCATCATCTTAATGTTCAATATTTGCTGGCTGATTGAATATTTATTGCTAATAAATGCAAATTAAACAATTTACTTTCAATACATTGTCCATTATCATATGCATCCCCACCAAGTCAAATCAACATTTACAGTCTCAATCAGGTTAGCTCTTCATTTTCATTGAATTACTAAATCATATAAACTCAACCATTAACCATATTATTGGCTTTAAATTGGGGATTTAATGGGCTCAAATGATTTGTTAAACTCATTAACAGAAAAACTGAAAAATGAGGATAAATCTGAAGATCGAAAACGCATAGAATTGTTGGTGAAACAGCAAACTCTTAAACCAGAAATTAAATTTACCATATGTTTGAAAAGAGTTTTTTGCTTCTCACAGAGTTGACAATTAATTATGTCTTGGTCTGTTAAAATAATTAACTTGTCATATTCAACTCATTCATATTGGGACGTGAATCGAAAATTGTTTATTATTCAATTTGTCTCATTCAATGTGAATTATATCATGATTATCTTTATACTGTTCAAAATTTTACTTGCGTCAATTTTAGTGAAGGCAACATTGGTTAAAGATGAAAGTAAGTTTATCCCAATGAGTTTCTATTAATGTCCTGAGTTGAATGTTTCAATAGTCTCAATGATTATAATTACGGTTCTTATTGATTAATAGATCTTTTAAAGCAATTTGAAAAGATATTCAATACAAGAGATAATTTTTCAATCTCATTGAAAAATGTTAGATCTCCTGCAACATGGAAGTACAAGTCGGTTGAAAATCAAAATCTGTTTCAACTACAAAACGGTGAAAGAGTAGTTGATTTTAGTTTGGATCGTGTCAATTCAACATTCAAGATAACGATTAAGAGTCCCGATTATCCAACAATTAGCCAACATGCTTGGACATTAGCGGTTCCAATTGTTAATCGAACATCGAACCATAAATTGGTTTTGATTTACTTTGATCAACTGGAAACTGGAGGTTCCAAGAATCAAGATGGGCTAAAGGTTTGGGTCTTCGTTGACTGTCAATCTTTTGGATTTATTGAACTTAATATCAATCCATTCAATAATATTGTTCCAGGAGAAAATCTGATTACTTTGGTAAGTTCATTTTTTAGCCTCAAACCATTTGTATTAATTGTTGATTTACTCAGGAGAAGGAGATAAAGGTTAGAGTTGCAGTTGACAAAGGAATTGATCTATTTACTGTCTTGGATCGTGAATCTTGTCCAACTGCTTCTGCATCACCTTACTATGTTGTTGCTCGGAGTCTTCCTTCAACCAAATTACCTTGTTTCGGGTCAGATGATTTGACAATTGAATCAGGTTCATCAACATGTAGATTAACTTCATCTTCAGCTACAACATCAACAACAGCAACGACTTCCTTCAATCGAGGCCTTGCTATTTTAACCAAAACTCTAATTCAATTGGATAAAACTGTAAAAGATGTAATTGTATCCATTGATCAACAGGTAAATCAAACATAGAAGCCTATTTTTTGCTCATTGTAATTAGTCTCGTCTATTGTAAATAACTTTCGTTGCACAGACTCAAGAAACTAAAGCTTTAAGGCAACGTCTAGAGCAATGTGCCCTTTGTCGTTCAGGTAAAGTTTCAAGTCAAAAGCTCTAAGTTGATTGATGAGTGAACTTATTTTGACAAATTTTATCATTACATAACCAATACTTTAGATGACAAGAAAAGATTTTGTAAGGATAACCCTTGTTTCCCAGGAGTTAACTGTAATGATTTACCAAGCTCGCCTCGAGGTTACCAATGTGGTCCTTGTCCTGCTGGTTTTACCGGCAATGGTGTTGACTGTGATGATATTGATGAGTGTGCTTTAACCAGTCCTTGTGCAATTGGTGTTGATTGTACTAATCAATCGCCAGGCTATGTTTGTGGACCTTGTCCAAATGGTCGTCCAGGTTATCCAACTAAAGGGGTTGGAATTGATTTTGCTCGCAAAAATAAACAGGTAATTAAACTTTAATGAAGATTAGTAAATCAAATGTGTTTTTATAATGAATTACAATTACCACAACCACGTCAAACCACATTAGATTTGTTCAGTAGTAAATCCTTGTGAAAATGGTTCAAATGGGGGCTGTAAGCCCAACTCCCGTTGTATTTATTTGACTGTGAATCGCGTTATTTGTGGCGAGTGTTTACCAGGCTTCAGGGGTAATCAGTCTGTAGGCTGTTTTCCAGAGTCCATAAAAACTTGTCCTGACGGAGTTACTTTGTGCCATTCAAATGCCTTTTGTTATAAATCCAGATCAGAGGCTAAATATTCTTGCAGGGTAAGTGATTTGATTGCTTGATAAACGGTAATAGGTTCAAGTAATTTATCATAATTAAAATGAAACAGTGTGAACCAGGATGGGCCGGAGATGGTCATAACTGCGGTATCGATACTGATATGGATGGCTGGCCCGATATTAAGCTTCCTTGTGAATCAACAAGGTGTAAACAGGTAATTCCCTTGACCTTAATTGTGGACCATTATGCTGTTTATGAAAAAATTAAGATTTTATTAGATTGATTAGTGTTAAAACTATCAGTAATAATTATGGGTCTATTATTTTATTCAATCCGATAAATATGTAGAGGTACTAGTTGATATTTTAATAGATATTGTTTTGATCTTTAATACAGAAGTTATTCTCAAAATATCACTTCATTGGATTAGCCTCATTGCTATTTACGCAAAATTTCACCGAAAAATATCCTTGTGATGTTATTGATCAAAATTTGATAATTTAGTTGATTTATCACCAAAAATTATATTAATATTGGATTTTTCATTATAATTAGATTGAATTTCGTGAAAATCTTGCACGAAAAACGCTGTTTGGTTAGTAACTATGACATTATGAGAATAACGATTTTAACAAAAATTGTTTTTCCTCTCAACAATTAATCTTTCAGGATAACTGTCCTTTGATACCTAATAATGGACAAGAAGATGCTGATTTAGATGGTAAAGGTGATATATGTGATGGAGATGCTGATAATGATGGAGTAATTAACAAACTTGTAAGTTGACTAGATTTAACCTTTTGATGTTTTTTATCAATTCAAGTCAGTTCAAGTTTTTTTTTCATACAATTTGATTTATAAATTCAACTTTATTTTCCTTAATTCATGATCTTTTAATCAGTTTTATTTGGACTCTAATATATAATTATTAATAATTTAATATTTAGCTCACAAATTAAAGTTGAATTAATTACAATTGACTGGCTTTACAATTGAGGTGTAAGTTTTCAATTAAGAAACTTGTTTACGCTTAAATTCATTTTTTGTCCTCAAGGATAATTGTCCACTTAAAGGTAATCCAGATCAAAAAGATCTGGATAATGATAGTTTCGGCGACGTTTGTGACAATTGTCCAACAGCATCAAATCCTAATCAACTTGATTCAGATTTAGATGGATTGGGTGACGTTTGTGACGATGATATTGACAATGATGGTATAACTGGATTAGCTGATAACTGTCCAACAGTCCATAACCCAGATCAATCAGATAGAGACGGTGATGGTCATGGTGATGCATGCGATAACTGCCCTAATCTACACAATCCTGATCAATCAGATGATGATAGAGATCTGGTCGGTAATGCATGTGAATCAACATCAGACATTGACTCCGATGGGATTCAAGATAATCGAGACAATTGTAGAACCATCTCAAATGCTGACCAATTAGATACTGATAGGGATGGTTTAGGGGACATATGTGACAGTGATATTGATGGTGATGGATTGCCTAATTCATTAGACAATTGTCCATTAGTTTACAATCCTGATCAACGCGATTCAATATCAGGATCAGGTGTTGGGGATGCTTGTCGTAATGACACTGACGGCGATGGTATACCTGATTCAGATGATGTTTGTCCAGACAACAAATTTATCTATGTCACAGATTTTCGATCTTTTGCAACAATTCCATTGGATCCAGAAGGTGATTCACAGATTGATCCTCATTGGGTTGTCTATTCTCAAGGGGCTGAAATTGTTCAAACTCTCAACTCTGATCCAGGCCTGGCTGTGGGTTACCATGCATTTGCCGGTGTAGACTTTGAAGGAACTATGTTTGTTGAGGCCAACATTGACGACGATTACATTGGCTTTATTTTCAGCTACCAAGACAATCGCAATTTTTATACCGTTATGTGGAAAAAATCAGCTCAAACTTATTGGAGACCAACGCCTTTCCGAGCTGTTGCCTCACCGGGAATCCAATTGAAACTAGTTCATTCCTCGACTGGTCCTGGTAAAATACTCCGAAACTCATTGTGGCACACTGGGAATACCACCAATCAGGTAACTTTATTGTGGAAAGATCCGCGAAATGTTGGTTGGAAAGAGCAAACAGCTTATCGGTGGTCTCTCATTCATCGACCTAAAATTGGTCTCATCAGATTGAGGATTTATGAAGGAGACCTTCTAGTCGCAGATTCAGGAAATTTATTTGATGACAGTTTGAAAGGAGGTCGATTAGGTGTTTTTTGTTTCTCCCAAGAAAAAATCATTTGGTCAGATTTGGTTTATCGGTGCAATGATCAAGTCCCGTTGATGGTGTACAATCAACTGCCTAAAAGGACGAAAGACATGGTCTCTATCGATCTCACCAAACCAGCTGATATGAAAATGATTGGTGGCAGAGTTTGGTCAGTTGATAATAATATTATTAATAAGCATGACGATGATGATGATGAAGAATCAAATTTAATCCCAATGTAATTCAAGGCGCTATCGAAATTCATTAACTGTCAAATTAAATTCAAACCATGCAAAAGAAGTTAAATGATATTATTAACAATTTACGCTACATTGTATCTTTTATTGGCCTTTTAACTGTTTTATTAAAACTATTATTGTTCGATAATGAAATTAATTTTTACAAATGATTAAGATGTTGGCAGTCAATCGAAGTCCTATTTTCATGTCATTTCGTGCTTCAAGCTTCACTTCTGTTCTATTTAACCATGTAATTGTTAACTAACTGTTAAAAATATTAACCTGACTTTAATACTGAGAGATTAGACCCTAAAGACTATTCTTGAGTTCAATTTAAGGTTAAATTGTAATCTCGGGAATAAAGTTAATCTTTGTTTTAATAAAAATTGTACATTAATCAACTTTAAATTAGTATAACGAGTAAAAATAGGTTGAAAGAGTCAAAAGAATACAAGTAGAAGCACAATGATTAAGTTAAATTATGCAAGATGATTAATCTTGTAAACCATGTGTATAAATCACATTGACTTTTAAAGTAGCTGTAAGTTTGAAAGACAATATATTTCAAGTGGATTAGTGAACACTTTAATTAAGGTACTGATTAAAATCAAGAGTCATGCTAATTTGAATGAAAACGGTTTTAAAAATAAGTTGGATTAACCTCTAAGAAGTCCAAAAACCACTTTTAATGACCAAAACTAACCAACAACTAATGGTTAAACAAAAAGCTGTTAAATCATCTGATAACTTATTGGGTGAAAAAGATGGTTGCTAGCAATGGGAAAATGTTAGTCAATTTGAAATAAAAATGCGTTTTTAATGGGTAAAAGTCAGGTTCGATTGTTTCCCTGTTGATTATGATTATGAACACATCTAACATTTGTCATGGATAAATACAGACCTATAGAAAATGATGATTGTATCTTAAAAGCAATCATCATCATTATCATCATCATGTTGAGAACAAGAAGAAAATACGAAAGCAAAGAGGCAAGGAAGAGGAAAAAAAATCTTCTTGATGTCGTTTTTTTGCCGTACAATTGAAAGGTAACATTAAGTTGAGAATGAAAAGGATAAGGAAGAAAAAGATGTTGATGAAAGCGATGAAGATGATGCTGACGATGATGACGACAGTGAGGAGGAGGAAGATTAAGATGATGATAAGGAATGGTGATAAAGAAGATCTCAGAGGTGGTTCAATGATGCGCAATATCATGGCTTATAGAAAGCAAAGTGAAACTGATTCCCATGGATGAAAGATTCACTGAGCCAAGTCATGATAAACATGATTAACATTATTTACAATCTATGGTCCAAATATCCTTACATTGTAGACAATTGTTCTTTCTTCATTTTCTTCCATCTTCTTCATGATCAGAAATGATGATATGTTTTATTTGTTTTGGTCAGTCAGCTAGAAAGATGGTTGAAGGTAATCTTCGCACGATCTTCCAATCACCATCTCCATGCTTCAGGTTACATATTATTACAAGTTTACTGTTGTTGGATGATGAATGAAATATCATTTTAATCTAATATCATCAAACATGAACATAATTATTATCATATCTTCCTTGCGAGAAGCTGATCTGAAGAGTCGACAAATGAGTCTTTGATGTTAGGCCTGACTATCATTTTTAGATGAGTGTAAAGTAAAAGTGAGAAACTGATATCTATTCATATATGAATCAAATATAAATGAAATAATAATAGTAATGAGCCTTGATTAGTACGATTTTGATCATCATTATCGTTATCATCATCATCATTCAAAGGTAATAAGGAGAGTCTACTGGGAGGTGAGGTTAATGATGAAACTCGGAGGTCTGTTTGAATGAAGGCACGATTGTGTTGTAGTTGTTGATGGTGATCAAGATGATAATGATGATGTTGTCAGTGTTATTTGATTGTCATTCAATTGATGGATTACCTTTTACCATCAATTAAGGCGATCCAAAAAAAGGTAAAGGAATGGATGATGATGATGATAAAGAAGGAAACCTTTTTTTCATCATTGGGAGTCTTTTTGCTTGTTGCTGAAAAGTTAAGAAACAGATAATATAAGAGCAAATTATTTGGTTCATCATCATGAAGATGATTATGGTGATGATGACGATGATAATGGTGATGATGAAGGTGAAAAGTATTGAAAATAACAAGAGTAAGGAGAAAAAAATGTATTCAACTGATGATGATTGAGATGAAAATGAAGAGGAAATATCCTTTGGATGCAATCTTTCCATTGTCCTATTCATTGCCATTGTTAACCAACTATCGGACAATCTATTGATTATTACGAGTTAATTACTCGGTCTTGCAATTGCTTTGATCTTTACTTGTAATCAAACTTTCAACGATTAGGCCTGAAATAGGAAATTTTATCAAAAATTGGCTTCAGTTTTCAATGTTTACATTTATTTCAGATCAAATTTCGACTCTCTTCTTAGCCTTTCTTGTTTCAAAATTGTCAATTGTCGATGTTGGCGTTAATTGCAAATTGATTAAGTTCAAATCGTAAGTAAAATTGTAATTTGTCAATTTTTTAAATCACTTAACTTTTAAGGTTGGCTGTTTGATTTACAAAGAAAAAAGGCTTAATCATTTTAACCTTTCACTACTATTTTTATTGTCCGACGTCAAGTTAATCAATTTTGCTCGTTTATCTAATGTCAAAGAACTGCGATTTAGCTTTTTTTGTTGATTATTGGATTGATATACTTGATCTATATTCTGATAAACTCAATTGTTTTGATAACATACTGCTACAGGTTAATTCATTTAAGTATTAGGTTGGATGAGATTGAATTTTACGTCCTTTTTTCACCTCTTCTTACCTTGGATTTCAATTTTATTTCAATTTAATTCCATCCAATTTGGATTTCAATTAAAGTCTATTGAACCATATAGTTTGGTATTGATGCTCAAGATTGCTGATGATTAAGTATTTGGTGTGAGTTTGACATACTAATAAAGCGCTAGATTTGGGTTGAGGTAAAAGTTGGTGTGAAAAAATTGTAAGATCAAACAGTTGATCAAAAACAAATTAATTTCAATCAAATTACTAACACATTTGAATTTGATTTTTTTTTCTCTTTTCACTTAACAAATCTTTAATAATCTCGACCGAGTCAAGCTATTGTTTATGATTAAAAATGTTGACCAGTTGTAATTATTAGATAATGGCTACTTTTCCCTTGAAAGTGTTTGCGTTTTTTCTTGATTTAGCTCAGAAGCAGCAATTTGTTTTATTCAAGTCATCAATTTATCAACTATCAAATTGTTTTCTAATCATTATTTATCCTTTGATCATTTAATTATCTTGATAAGTTAACTGTCTATTTAGTTGATTGTTTGATTGATGATGAATCCCTCGAAATACTTTGTCAAGTGTAAATCATCTTCTCACTTTAACCAATAATCATTTTTCATTCTGTTAACAACCATATAATGGTCATAATGATACTTTTCCGATTGCCAAGTTATTAATCATTTGCTCCTTCAAGTTCAACAAGTCAATCTTTATATTTATTAATACCATGAGTAAATTAATACGCACTCAGATGTAAGTCAATTCAGACCATTACGTTTTATTGTGTATAATAAAACCTGTTATCCCTGTAAATCATGAAACATCGTGAAAAAGATCCGATTGTTGTTTGTAAGATAAGATCACTCACAGGTTTATCCGACTATTATTTATCAAAAAAGCCTCTGGTCAAGTATCAAAGTACTCCCATCCAGTTGTAAATACAATAGGCCAGGAAAATTACATCAATCAATATGCTCATCCATGTACTTGTATATCCATCATGTAACATGTAAACATTAATAAGATGAACGTTCAACGTTACTGAGTCCAGAAATTAACTTTAACACTGCTTTTGATTCTATCAATTACAAGATAAATTATTCATCGATACCATGAAATAACATTAGATTCAAATTGGATTTGAGATAACAATGAACAATCCAGCTTTGTCTTATGTTTTATTTACACTGCACCGAATAGAGTAAATAGCTTGCAATGGTGTTTAATAGCCTTTAACTTAGCTCCATTGGAAATACTTGAGATTAAACATGATCTGCACTTCCATTGATCCAACTTGTCTTGACTTTAACTCTATTTGAGCGATCGATCATTTGACCTAGTTATAAAAGTTAAATGGTGATTGAAAAAACGTGTTCCTAAGATATAGAGATATATGTAAATAGTAGAAAGAAAAGGAAGAAAACAAGACAAAAATTAGTGAAATGAAAAAACTCAATGTCTCTGGGTATGTGATATCAATCACTTATGCAAATTATTTTTGAATAGCTTACCTATGAATAGTTATTTTCCTTTGAGCAATACTTTTCTTTGTTTCTTCATGATCCTTGTCTGCTCAGTAAAAATAATAGGATGAACAACAGACATTAATATGCATTAACACTTTTACACTTCTTTCCCTTTTTCATTTCTTCTATCCTAAACTTACCTTTAGATTATTTGATACTTGAAGCTATTCAAAAGCCAAATTAAACATAAAATCAGGATAAAAAAATTTAATTTACTTTAATTTTTAGCATAATGTCCACAGCGCAAAGCGACTACTTGCACAAACCAAAAGAGTAAATGTTTTGTTTCACACTTGTTAACCATTGTAGAACGGTTTATCGCGCTCTTTACAAATCATTTGTACATAAAGATATTGTTAGCCATCAATAAGAAAATGAATAAATACGAATATTATATTGCTTTGATTTGATACGGCTTGTTTTCATTCAAGGTTTCCTCTGAAATTTCTGAAAGTTAATCTTTGAATTGACTTTGATCAAACTAAGACTACCTAAGATGAATCTTCAATGAGGATATCATGAGAACACGGAACCTATTGATTCTTCCTTGATGGCTTGACCAAACCATCCATTTGAAGCTGTTGGTATAATGAAAATTGAAAGTCGAAATGAAACAGAATAAAGAATGAAAATGTTTTAGCATAATTATTAATATAATGGTTTTAATATATGAAAATATGTAAATTTTTGTAATTTACTGCAACTCTGTATATTGTACTCAGCTAACCAAACTTGGTGGGTTAACCTGGGGGTCCTAAAGTCACTGAGCTATACATGGGTTCAATCTCAGCGAATACGCTTTGAGTAAAATAAATGTTTGACTCAGCATGATTCAAAAATGAATTATCAGAAATCATTACAAGAAATACATAGTTTACATAATTAAATCCAAAACAAATTAAACCAAATATTCGACTTTCTTTCTTAACCTTTTCATTTGACAAAACTGTCCTCTTCAAGTTGTTCAAATGACTTGTCAAGGTTGTTCACCAGCCAATATTTTAATCTGTCTTCGTTGAATAGCATCTGAATGGTCAGTCTAGAACCAAAGTCAAGATAAATATTCTGGTATTTAAAGTCTTCACTATCATTCTCATCATAATCATCACCTTCATATTCATTGTGGGAAAGGGATTCGCTTGAGTAAATTTTACTCTAGAAATGTTGAACAAATCCATTCTAAAGTGTTTGTGATGTCATTTTTAGTCTAGTTTTAAACGCAATAATGATTAACTTGAATTAAATTGAACAGAATAGATTGAATTAGTTGATAGTTAAGAGTCATAAGATACACGAAGTGTTTAAATGTTGATAAGTTATCACACAATAAATATTGTCATTGAAAAAAGTTATAATTAACAAAGTCGGTTTGAGAGTTAACTCCACAGTCTACAAAAAAATTAAGACGAAAGCTATTACTAAGTGTTGACAATTAATGGGCAATTAGGTTTAAAATAAATGTCGATAAAAATGTTATTAAAGATAAAATTTTGATTCAGTTTACGGTTTTTATCCACATTGAAATTAGATTAAAAAATCCAGATTAAGTTTTTAGACAACATTTTAATCTATTATAAATAATTGCTCTAACCGAATCGTCCATAAATAGCAAACTTGTTATAATTTTACCTTTCAGCTATTACAATCTGGCAATAATAACGATAAAAGTAGTCATATCAAAAATCTAGGAATGGATGCTATTCAAGTTGGTCAGAAATATGATACAAGGTGAAGATTGTTAGGTACTTTAGGTTACTTTTCTTGGTGATATTTTTATTGTAAAATCGATTAAATAAGAATTAAAAGTAATTATCTGTTTAAAAAGCAGTCCATCTGTATTGTAAATCATCTATTATGTTTGAAAAGGGAAAGTTTCTAGGATATCAATCATCTATGAACAACATTTAATCTGTATTCAATCAGCGCGCCAATTTATGCGTTGCATTGGAAAGCAACAGTAACTACAAAATGATTTTTGTTGTTGAATTTTATATCAAAAATCATAAAGCCTTTTAACTTTCTAGACAATTTATTTCTACTCTATTAATTCCGAGTATCCTTTCTTTTACACTTACACTCTCTATGACCTTCACCTATGTGCACTTTGTTATCACCTCACGGTGTCAGGTCAATCAAACTGATGACAAAAAGCTTAGATCAACCTTTAATCGGCTCTAGACGCGTTTTGTGTATCTACATCTCTACATTTACCTGCCTATTTACGGATCTACACTGTATTTACGTTTCTATCTCCGTGTTTATTTATGTGTACATTTATTATGTGTATCTGTATATTTGTAAAGAGCAGCAAATTGTTACATCCCTTGGATCAAGTAAACCTTACAAATATTAAATATCACCAATCTTTTTTTACTGACAAAAAGGATCCTCTAAAAGATCTCAAGTTAAGTTAACATTTAATCCTCATCGATCACTTTTATCATAACCATTTGGAGTTTTTCAAGATGAAATAAACTAAATCATCGAAAATATCACAAGCATCAAAAAAGGACCAATATGATGATGATGAGGATGAAAAAAATAAATAACATAATATAACTAAAAAGAATGCTTTCCCTACTAAAAATCTCAACTTTTACTAAATAATCAGAGCAACAACACAAACAACAACTAGACTTTCTCGAAAACTTTTTCATCATTATCTTCATCTTTTCTCATTCTTTCCCTTTCTTTTATCCACCCTTATCTTCACCCACCCACCATGTTTCTTGAAAGAAATCACTTATACTCTACTTCATCCATCACAAGCTTAATTTTCCGTGCAATTCCGATTGATTTTCAAATAACCAATGTTTCTGTTCAGGGTATAATACTTTTGCTTCTTCAACCATCTAACTCATTTTATAAACTTATTATCAACAGACTAATCACCATCATAATTATCAATAATCATTTGATCAACTTTGGTAACCATGAGGAGGCTGAGAAAGATAATTACTCGGAATGTCCAACTGAATGTAAATTTAATCCGATATAAATCGATACAACCTAATATAACCCATTATTCAAGCCTTTTTGTCTTCTGACTGGAGTACAATGATTTTATAAATAACCAAAATTGGAGTTTTTTTTGGAATATTATGGACCAGTTGAATCAACGAATGATTGGTGGTAACATTAGTTTAAATTTGAGTGAATGTCAGAGAGAATAAGATATTGGATTAGATTTGTGGTTTAACTTGGTTTTGTTACTTCAGACGTTTTGTTTGCTTGTTTTTCACTCTATTTCAGTTACATGGCTTGATTTTGATTCTTGTTTGAGTTAAACTTGAATACAGAGGACGGAAAAAACTGATGCTGAAAAATTGTCAAGGGATGTACATTACGATGAATTGGTCCTGATTTGACTTGAAATTTGCTTCAAGGAAAACTTTGACTTTTCATATGATCGATTGAAGATCAATTGTAAATGTCATTTGATCTCTTCTGATTTAAATCTGTCTCCTCATCATCATCTACTTCTTCTTTCTTCCTTTTCAAGTCTTATTCAAGTCTTAATCAATTCAACATGTCTTTGGTATTACATTCAAATGATTTTACCAATTGGTTAATGTATTCGTCAACAGTTAATCAATGAGAATCTTGTTGAAAGGCAAAAATGTGGTATATCTACAGAATTTTTTGCTGTTGGTTTACTTTTGAATCATTTGCAGACCTTTGGACAGCTGACGAGGCTAATGGCTTAAACAGTTTAACTGATTAACATCAAATGAGTTGACAATTTGAAGGCAATTTAAAGGCTAATTAGCAAACAGGAAATTATTAATCATTTGCAAATAATTTAAGAATTAGCTTTCATTTTTGTATTTGACTATTGCAATATTTAACATGGAGCATCAAACGGTTATCAAAAACAGCTTTCAAAATCAAGCCAATGAACCAGATTAAGACGGAGCCCACTCAAGTTAAACTTGATTTCACTTAAATCACAGATTAAGGCTGGATCCAAATTTTGTCAAATCAAATGTGTTAACTTGTAAACAAAAGGTGAACAAAAAGTTCAAATTAACTTGATTCGAGCTAATGGTTCATTTACACAAATGTTGGATGCAAAAAAAATCAAATGAAGAATAAAAATGATGAGGATTCAGAGAGAGATAAAAGGAATTTCTACTGAATCTTGCTCATCGTCAAACAGTCCTAAGAATTGAATGAGAAGACGTTGTTTCTAATCAGTCACAATTAGATGGTGTTTATGAGTAAAGTACAAAAAAAATCAAACTAATTCAATCACTAATCATATAATCAGCGTCTTATATATAAAAAAAGTTGTTACCTTTGAAACACATGAAAAAAATAAACTCAGTAATGACTTTAATCAGATAAAAGTGCAAATCAGGTCACACTTTTGATTGAGAAGTTAATTGAAAATTTAATTTGAAATAAACAACAGCAAATGATTCAAGTCAATTACAATTGAACCTATTATTACATAAGGAGTGAAAGACAAAGCGCGCAAATTGAATGAACCGAAAATAATTAGCTCATTATTTGACTTGATTATCCTGGATAATTCTCGTTCAATGTATTTACAATTCATTTAAAATCAATTTAATCAACTATTTGAAACATTAAAAGATTAATAATTATTGAATAAAACTAAATATTGTTGGTATAAAATGTGAATCAATTGATGGATTGTTTTCATTCAAAGATAAGGCTTCAAAGCAACAGATTTTACTTGAAATATTTTTTGATTGCCTATCAAATATTAAAGCTTTAATGTTTTAATTATTTTTTTATGTGAATGTATTCGGATTAGAGAGTGATTAATAATGAATAAGACTGATGATGAGCTAATATATAACAATAATGTTACTAATGAAGAGATTAAAAATGAGGCGCAAAAAATACTAAAAAATATTTGCTCAGCTTCAGAAGTGATCAACTATTGATCTTGAATGACAAAAGGATGAAAGATAATCATGAAAAAGCAAATGTTAACCTCCCTTTGGATTGAAATTGAGTTGTGTGATATGAAGATGATTATGAATGATGAGTGGAGGGAGGAAGTTGGATTAGCATGAGCCTCTGTGTCTTGGTGGGTCTAAGATTAAACAATACAACATACCAATTATTATTTGCAACTTAACCCACCCAATGATGATCATCTTTAATTTGTGGTTATAATATTATGCCAAACTTTATCTTCATCATCATTTCGCTCATCTCTTTGTCTCTCTTCATTATGGAATTGTAACAAATCTTTTAGAGATAGATGTTTTGAATAAAAATAGA